>JAYRBT010000093.1:45249898-45260064 GCA_036023395.1 Myiotriccus ornatus | reverse complement strand
GCCGCGCCGCCGCCGCGCGACGGTGCCGCGCGCGGTGCCGTAGGGCGCGCGAGGGCGGCGCTGGGAGCGGCGCCGCCTCCCCTCCCGCCGCGGGGGAGCAGCAGGACGAGGAGGAGCTTGGAGCCGCTGTCCGCTGGATGTCTGGGTACAGACTGAACCAGTTAGGTGAGGGACACCTAAAACCACGTGGGAAATCAGGCTGAAGTCCCGGCAGAATCAGGCTGAAGTCTCAGTTCAGTGTTACAAGATGACGTGCTTGAGAAACGGCCAGTGTGGAGAGGGGCAGCCACTTCCAAGAAGGACGTTTTTATAATTCCCACTCCTTTTTCTTTAGTTTTCTAGACTTCTGTTTCTTTTTCTTCCGTATATATGTGCATCTGAGCATCACTAAAGTCATCATGGGTCAAACCTGGTGAGCTGAACCTCAGCAGTTAATGTCAGGTATTTTGATACCTGTTGGATGCTTCCAACAAGAAAGTAATTTTGATTCGTGGAGTCTCCGATAGAACTGCTGTCCTCCAGCCTGCTGACTCTCCATCTGCATCCTGACACTGCATCTTTCCTCAGTTTTAGCTCTCAGCTTGATCAGTGCACACTTGTAACTATGTGCGTTTGCTAATCATGGTGAAAAGCTCTATACCACATGCCAAACTTAAGAGGAATAAAGTTCACACTGTCTGGAGACTTATTTCTCCAACTTCTAAATGCCTTTTCTTTTCCTCCTTTTTTTTTTTAATCTTAAAAAAAAGAGCAAATCAAGTAGAAAGTTATTTAAGAACATTAATACCAATTTTATTGTTTCAGATCCAGATTCACTGATTCAGATTCATCTTAGATCCAGATGCATCAACGTTGGTTTTGGATATTATAGCTGTCATAAGTATTACAAATAATTCTGTGGGTCTAGTGCAAAGAATATGCAGTAAATCAGTATTTCTCTTAGGAACCACTACAGTCATAGTAACCACATTGATTTCCTATACTATTTCTAAGGACAGAATATTTTAAAACCAGTTCAGATGGGAGAACCTATATAGATAGACATTCAAAATGAAAGTAATTGCTACTGAAAATGCAATTTATAGTGAATTGCTATGTATATTCTGCTTAAAAAAACTTAAATGCGTCTCTCTGGAGTGAAGGTAAAAAAAATCCAACCATATGCAACTGTTGTTCATAAGCCTTTAAAAGCATTTCTTACTGCTGTAAATGGTACAGTGTATGATGTCAATCTTCTCTTCAGGTTCAGCATACAATTGGAATGTAGTGAATTCCTGAAGCAGAGAGTAGAGTAGTAATCAGTGTGAAATATTCCTTGTACATGTTAGTGTGTAAGGAAATGATCTTTTGTATACATACTGAAGGTGCAGTTGTTAGATACATAGACCTTTTGCTCTGGAATTAAATAAAGAGACATAACCTGACACTGCTTCTGCTGCCATTGTTTTCCTCACCTCTCTGCTTTCTTCCTTAAAAAAGATTGAAATTGTCACATGAAATTGACAAGTGAGGGTTTTTTTCCCTAGAGAAAAGAGAAGTGTACAGATACTTTTTAGAAGAGGTTTGAGACTGAAGTGTGAAAGATCCAGACAGACATGCAGGTCAATAGGAGACATAACAAATCTCCAAACGGAATTCAGATTTCATGTACTCCTTTCATATTGGTGAGGAAAACCTGCCACAGTCTAGAGAACTGAAGTATAGCTGCCTGGTATTTGGATTTGGACATTCCTGGATTTGTTTCCTTCTCACATACAGGTGTAAAACCACCAACCCCTGTAAAGACTAAATTTAGGAAGGATAGGTAACCAGCCTTCTGACATTGCATCTGAAATCTCATTACAGTGCTTGTGCAGGTTAGAATGATAACTGCTGTTATAATTCTGAGACAGCAATCCACATTAAAAAGTATATTTTTAAACCCATATATTTGTGTAACAAAGCAGTCTTTTATTGTGCAAATTTTATTTTTACACTAGAATTCTCTTCTGTATGCTTCTAGAAATTACAAGGCAATAATTTTCTGACAGTAACTTCAATAGTTTCATGACCTCACTTACGAAGTTCCAGCCAAGTTTCTTTTACAAGTTTCATGATTTTAGGGCCTACTTTCCATAATGTCATAAACTATTTTTAAATATCTGCAAATGGATACTGACTTGGAGAAAAACCTCTGACACTGCAGGTGTTTCTTAGTTATTTTGAGCAGGAATCCTTTGCTGGCCTTTTGATCAACTTCTCAAGAGGAGGGTCCATTTTCCTGAGGCTTTTCATTCAAACCAGCCTTCCAACAGTGTGCGGAAGGCTAAAGGTTGATTATATCATGCTAGAAGTATCACTGCAGTTATGTTTTTGGTAGTAAAATGATAGCTACATTTCTGATTTGACTCCAGCTCATTAATTCAGCCTGAGGCAAATACTTTGAATGACAGAAACAAACTCTGTAAAATTCACGATGTGCTTGTTACGGATGACATTTCATGGAGAGAAATCTCATTAAAATCTGTCCTATAACTCTGTAGTCTTCTTAATTTGCTAGGTACACAAACCAAAAATACATCTTTATGCAGCACTATCAATATCTCTCACAAAGCTACAGAAAAGGTGAAGGTCATGCATATCCTATCATACAGTTTTATATCATGCTACACTGGCAGTAATTTACTAATGTATTCTGTTAGACTTCTGTAGGTGTAGAGAAATTTCAGACCATTTGCAAAGTGTATGCAAGGTGACTTTAGGTTCTTGTCTCAAAATGAACCAAATTAATGAGAGAAAATTGAAGTATTTAACAGACTGTGGTGGTGAGCTAGATGATCATCTTCACACATGGAAATACGTGGAAATAGGTGCTGAATGTTTGAAGCATGGATGCTACATACTGCTCAAAGATCTTTTGATTTGTTACGTACATAAACATGAGGTAGGTTTTGTTCAGTAGCCTAGAAGACTAGCAAGAATATTAAAAAAAGAAAGACCAGTGAACCAATGTAAGTTTACTGTAAAACAATAAATGCAGACAAATATTTCTTACTCTGAACCAAATGAACTTTCTGGAATAAAACTGAGTCTGCTGCAGTTCAAGTCTAAATGTGAGTGCAGGCTAAATGTCAATTAAAAAAAAAAGAAAAGAGGTGGAAGGAGAATATTCCCTTCTCATGTGACTTCCATACAGTTATGTGCAGTTACAAATTGATTTTACACACCACCAGTAGGTTCTAGGAACTTTTGTTTTCAGATGCTATATTACAATGTATTCTAGACATCTGAAAATGGATGAAAGAATAAAAAACTTCTAATAAAAATATACAATTCTACAGCAGTCCACATTATTGAACCCAATATGGTTAATTGGCTAGCAACCATGTAAACATACAGTGACCTTTTACATTCAATTTTCAAATTAGAATACCACTTCAGACAATTTAAAGCACTTGTATATGTAACACACAGCTTGAACATTTTTCACCCTGCTTTCTTCCAAATGAGTGACAGCACTCTGAAAGTGATTTCTACATTTTTATGTAACTTACGTAACTTAATGAAAGCTTCTTTTGCTTTTAAATGAGTAGACTTGTACCATCTTTGAAGTCACTCATGCAATGGATACTGAGAATAGGTACAGAGATTTTAGAAGACCAGTAAACTTACTCATAATTATGCTCACAAAAAGCTTTTTAGTTTTGAAAGCAGTGGTAGTCAAATCTGAAATATAAGCAAGCTAGACGCTGTCCATGTCAAAGGTCAAATTGAAGGAAATTATAATTTTCCAGAGCATAATTTTATTTATAATTATTGCAAGTCTTCCATGAACAATCTTTATTATAAATGTATAAACAAATTTAATCAAAAGGCCCCCACTCTAAAGCCTAAACAACTGATATGCTGCACTTTTGATATACAGATGGAAATTAATTAATTTTCATTGGGATCTATGGATATTTTCTTTTGTAGCATTACTGTGGAATGGGTTTGAGTCAAAAATAGGAAACAGGAAATGATGAATGAGGGAAGCATTTTCCATGGGTGCTTCTGGAAAAAAGTCAATTCCACCAGCTGTGTTTGCCTATCTTTATGCCAAATACAGCATGAGAATAGAACACAGCCTGTTTTTCCTAAAAAGCTTTTTTTTTTAACTTTTGGAAGAATTGATGGCTCCTTCCCCCTGTTTGTTTTGATCTGTAATTAAGGCCTTTTCTCCAAAATGTGCTGCTGTAGCAACACCTAATGAAGGTCCCTGCTCGGTTGGAAAGTATTGCAGCAGTAGATTTTTTTCGTCTCTTCATACTTAAAACAGAAAGGACAAGTCCTTCATGTCATATAGTAACACCGGTGTATGTACTTAGTAAAGTGCCTCTTGGCATATTGCTGATTCCTGGAGTCACAGTGATGCACATCACAACAGGAAACAGCAGAAGATTTAAGTACACAAAAGTTCAAATGAATAAATGCCTACTAATTTGTCACAGCACTAAATCAATACAGAAGATAAATATTTTCTTTTACTCTTTGTCACACAGCCCAAATAGACTATTGACTTATATAAGTAAGTACTGCTTATAAAAAATAATGATGTCCTCATACCTGTACAAATGAAATAAACTGTAAGAGGTCAGAAAATTGTTCTTCCACAGTAGATGTGCTTTCTTTTCTGTCATACAAGATCTTACCACTCTACAATGATTTATTTTAGTAAAAAATATTTCTTACATAAAAAATGGAGATTTTATCTTCTTTCACAATGAGAGAACAGAGAATACTAATTCCTCTCCCATCTTACCTCTCAGGCAATTTCAATAAATTACAGGAAATGAAAGTTTGCCCTGCATGTGGCAATGTGCCTCTTCACAATAGCAGTTTCACCCTTAAACAACACTCCCCAAGGAGGTCATATCTGGGTTTTTCACTTCCAAGAGATATTTTGATAATATAGTGAAAGGCTCCGTAGGTGCAAAGAAGGGGTTAACACAGGTAATACCTCGAGCCAAGTCCACTGAGATTTCAAAGTGTTAAGACAAAGATCTTCCAGAGTTGCAGACACATTAAAGAGCTGCTGATTACAATTGCCTTTCCAAAACAGAGGCCTTCTCAGCATACTGTTTGAGTGAGTTCCTGTAAGTCTGCCATTTTCTCAACTATTTTAACTGATGTAGAGTTTCTGGTTCCTTTTTTAATATTAAAAATGTTATTATCAGCTATTAAATACAAATGCATGTGTCTGTTTTCTTTTAATGGATGTATTATTCTGAATTCTTGACATCTTAATTTCAAAAGCATTTATCAATACAAATAAAAAAGAAGTGTATTTTAGAACTTATTGAAAAAAATCACATGCTCTTGCAGAATCATATAAAATCAGCACTTGTGAACAAACATGTTAGTTTGTTCACTAACACCTGGAGGAGGTCAACACTAGCCAGATGAAACTGGAAAGCAATTCTCCAGCAGTTTATTTTCTTTTAGAGCATTTCCTCCCTCATGAAGGGAGGGGGGAAAAAAAATTTGCATTTTTTATCATTCTATCTTGTCAGTGTATAAACTTGTTTTCTGTAACAAAAGAAAAAAAAAATTTAAAAATCAACCTGCACCCCAATAAACTTGTTTTAAAGGCTTTATGTTTTAGCATCCTTTTTTCTGCTTAGATTTTGCAATACGATCAAGATTTAATATATTTGATAGCTTACATACCTATCAAAGACTGTTTTATTCAAGCCAGAAAAAATAACATTGCCCAGAAATTAAGCACTTTTAAAAAATAATGAGGTTTTTGCCTAGTTTATTTGATGTTGCTTTTTTTTTTTTAGGTTCACAGAATTTTACTGCTCTTCCACACTGCTCAGCAGTGTAAGTTGAACTAAGAGAGTATGGAAATACCTGAAAATTAAATGATGAAGTTTAGAAAGCAAAATTACTGAAACTTTTCCATTAATTTTTCATTCTTTAATCACATGTCCTAATCTGTCGAAGTTTGAGAGCTCTTTATGAAGTAAAGCAAACTTTTGACGTAAAGCCTTGTATTACAACCCCCAAGTTAACCCATCTAATAACTATCTACAGACTAAAGGGCAAGCAAGGAGATAAGTGATTTTTAAAAAGAAGTACCAATTTAATGTGGCTTTTACTGGGCAATGCATTTCTGATCCTAAATGGAAGAAGAGTCTCAGCTGAGAAATCAAACCCAAACATGCACTTCATGCAGGATAAAAGAGTGTGCAAGCATTACTCCATTCTGTAACTGAAACCCAGAGAGACAGAATGACCATGCTACAGTCAAAGATATGGCTGAAATTTCTGAAGAAAAATGAGAGTTTTCTCTTATACATTTCAAGTATCAAAAACAGTTGAGTGCAAAAGGTCACATCACTAGTCAAATGGTCTCGCCAGATTTCCAGACAGGTTGTAGGGTCTCCATGCAACAGCAGCTACACAGATATTGCTAATTAAGCTACTCAGTCTAAAGCTAGCCAATATTTGGTTTTTTTCCCCTGAAAGGTGAGATGGATTTCTCCCACATTCTTTCCAACTAGGTGACTTAGACTATTACTAAAAGGAAAGAAGAAAAATGGTGGGTGCTAAATCCAAGTTACCAATAAAATAAGGACATTTACATATTAAAAAGAGGTTATTTCATAATACAGAAACCTGCTTGTTTGGCTGCTTTCTGTTTTCTTTTCATTTGTGGATCAGAGATGGAAAGGGGAAAATCAAGGTCAAGTCACTTGTTTAAGAGACTGGAAAGAGCATGGGAAGCTAGTTGCATATTAGGAAGATAGTTGCTCATGTTTCAAAACATTCTGTTCAAGTATTTTTCCTCAAAAACCTTCCCAAGCAGATGTTTGAGAACCTTGTGGTGCTTTGAAAAAAGAACCTGATTATGGTAGCAAGCTTGACAAGGGTTTACAGAAGGTGGGTTTAGGGTGCTTTGCAGCCATGTGGTGCCTCAACAGAATTTGCACCTCAGATAGGAATCAAAAGGGCCTCATACTGAGTATGGAACTGCCCTGGTTAAACTTCCTGAAATAGCCAGGTCATCAGGAGGGCTATGAAACATATGCTTTGGAATAACCTCCTGGAGCAGGCTTGTACTGTCCAAAACCCATTAAAACCACTTGGGAAATGTTACTAACCTTCGTCTTGCTGGTAAACCAGGAGAAAAAGGATTCACCTGAGAAAGGGCAGTGCTCAACAGCTTTCAAATTTATTTGTCCCTGATTCACTTTCACAAGCTGCCTTAACAGTAGTTTCACCTACTGGTAAAAAACCAAAACAACAAAACCCCATCTTACCTTCTATTTCAGCTGGAGTCTATGAAATATTACTTGCCATGTTGGTGTCTCCTTTTGTGCAAAGTTCCTGATCTTTCACTTTTCTCTCTGAGAAGCTAATCAGACTAAGTCTCTTTTCTAGGCCCCCTTTTTTACAATCTCTCTGTTGTTCTCATTGCTCTTCTCTTCAACCAAACATTGGGTTTAAGTAGCAAAGTCTTTTAAAGGGGGGCAGGGCGGAATGACAGGGGTGGCTTCTGTGAGAAAACACCAGAAGAGAGCCACTGGTCTCTCTCCTACAGGGACCTAGCACTGCCCAGGAAATGCAGAGCATGTGGCTGGGGCTCCTCCTTTTCTCTCATGACTGCCCTGCAGCCCAGCAGGTGAGCAAGGCTCCCACCACAGAGCTATAGCAGGCAGTCTGATGAGGCTGGTACTGGATTTACCAAAGGCATGGAGATTGGCACGTGGTGCTGAGAGCAGGAGCATGCTTCTCTGTCTACAGCTTCTAATTGCATGTCCTTGGCCTAGCATCCCAGGTGCCACAACTGCCCTTGTCAGTGTGGGCCCAGAACAGGAATAGAACTCATAAAGGACAAGGACGTGGAGCCTGCCAGAGGATGCTGCTGAGACTGACGTGGCCAGCATGGACAGTGCTGCTCCTGTGTTTCACTGTGCTTTGTGCAGGAAGGTTGACACTGCTTGGCTTATTGGGTATGTTTGCTTGCACTTCATTGCTTGCCCAGCACAGCCACAACAAGATTGGCTCCTCAGCACCCAAACACACACATACTGCCTGTAGTAGTAATGTTCCCTGGTGTATGTTTTCTGGGAAGGACTTGATGGCAAACTGATCCAGAGAGTAGGGTGTCAGTGAACTTCCCAAAGAGGATACGATGCCACAGGGGGTGTTTTCCTGCGATCTGTGACAGTATGTGCTGCTGCCTGCCCTGGGGCTGCATACCCACATCCTGCCAGTGGAGCATTCAGTGGGAATCTGCCAGGAATGTCCAATCCTACCTTCTGCTTCTCTTCTGCATGGAAGTCCCATGGGTGGTGAGGCACTGGCACAGGCTCTCCAGAGAAGCTGTGGCTGCCCCATCCCTGAAAGTGTTCAAGGCCCGGTTGGATGGTATCCTGCTCTAGTGGAAGATGTTCCTGCCTGTGGCAAGGAGGTTGGAACTAGACAATGTTTACAGTCCCTTCCAACTCAAACCAGTCTATTATTCTGTGACTCTACACTGCCCCCTGCCCAGTCCCCCGAAGCCTCTGTGCCTAGAACACCAAATCAGCCACTCTGTGACATCAGCCCTGGGGCCTGCAGACCCTATGCTGGTGGCTGCACTGGAGGCAATGAGCCCTCTCTCCTTGCAGCTGAGATGTGCCACTGACAGTGATGAATTTGCTGTGCCTCCTTGTCCTGCTGGCTGTGTGCAAGCCCGTGCTCGGCTCATGGGACACCTGTGGGTAAGCGGCCTCAGGCTCTGGGAGGGAGCTTGGGCAACCCTTAGTGGGTTTTTCCTGTCCCCTGTGGCCATATCACAGCTTCCTGAACCCCATGTGGTAGCTTCAGTTCCTTGACAGTGCCCAGGTTGCTGGCACAACTTGTCTGTGGGACTCAAACAGAAATGGGCAGACAGACACATGCCCTATGAGATTCCCAGGCCCTGCTGGCCATGCAAACAAGGCCAAGTGGGCAGGAAAGTCAGACAACCTTCAGCCTGAGCAGCAGCAAGGCATTGAGCAGAACAGCAATGACTTTCTTCTTATAGAGGGACCTGCGGGCTCTGGCCCATGGATGCTTCCTACGGCCCCACAACTTATGACTATGGCCCCACAGCTTCTGATGACAGAACACTGAGTGTCGTGGGAGGCACAGGTGTCCAGCCAGGGGCCTGGCCTGGGATTGTCAGCATCCAGGATACCCAGAAACCAGGCACAGGGCATATCTGTGGAGGGTCCCTCATCAGCACACAGTGGGTCCTCACAGCTGCCCACTGCTTCAACAACAGTAGGTAAGGAGGACCAGGGAACAGGGATATCCCCACAACACTAGCAGGTGCCCAGCTGGCACCACTACATGCTACTCCCATCCCATTTCTTTGCAGTATACCCAGTGCCTGGGCACTGCAGGGTCCAGCTGAGACACTGCTCAGGGAGAAGGCTGCACTCCTGCAGCTGCTTCCTAGTAGCCTTCAGCTCAACATTACTGCAGCCTAAGGCATGCTAGGACAGTCATACCCTCTCTAGCACTGCTTTTCTCTCTGCCTTGGGAAGCAGAAGGCAGGGAATTGCTGGGCTGCTGCAGTACATGGCTCTGCTCCCTCTCACTCCTTTCTCCATCTGCCTCCCAGGAACATCAGCATGTGGCGTGTGGTGATCGGGGCCACCCAGTTGACTCAGCTGGGCCCTGAGGTGCAATTGCGCCAGATTAAGCAGCTACATGTTCATGAACAATATACTCCTGGTGAGGAGAGGAATGACATTGCCTTGCTGGAATTGGACCAGCCAGTCCCATGCAGCCACTACATACAGCTGGGCTGTGTGCCTGATGCCACGCTGAGAGTGTCAGAGCTGAAAACTTGCTACATTGCTGGCTGGGGTTCCACCACTGTAAGAGGTGGGTTCCCAAAATTGACATGTGCCCTGAGTGCAAGCTTGGCACACCAGGGAGATGGGTTGGGGTTCTCAGCTGCAGGGGCCAAAGCCAGAGTCAGGCTGTAGGATGTGTGCCTCTGGAGAGATGGCCCTGGCCCACTCCCCAAAGCCAGACAGAAGGGGGACAGCACGGCAACATGGTGTCCACCCTAGGGAAGCCCTAGAGAAGGGCTTCTCCCCCAGATAAGGAAATATGCACCGAGCACAGGAGTTGCTCGATGCTCATTCCTTTCTGTGCTTACA
>JAYRBT010000093.1:45217960-45228902 GCA_036023395.1 Myiotriccus ornatus | reverse complement strand
AAGTACTGGAAGGGTATAAAATGGGAGCTTGCTGTATCAGTAAAGGTCTTCTTTTGCTCACTGCATGAGGACTCCACATCATAATTCGCCTCAGTCCCCGTGGCAAAACTTACATGCCTAAAGGATGCTCACCTGCAAGCCTGGGGGAGTGGCCTCACTCCACACCCCTCTGTTGAGGGTCCATTTCCAGGACCTAAAAGACAACCAGGAGCAGAGCAGGCATCCTCAGCAGTGACACTGCCGCTCTGCTCTGTTTTGCCCTTCTCTACCCTCGCACAGACTCAAGAGGGCCAGTCCTACCAGTCTGCACTTTTCACAGCGGAGGTGCAATTCCCTTCAGGAGCAGACTGCTGCCAGTTTGGCTCTGATATGGGATGCCCAGGCAGGTTGGAACTAGATGACTTTTAACGTCCCCTCCAACCTAAACCATTCTATTATTCTGATTGTATCAGTGCCTTTTTTTTTTTTTTTTTTTCTGTACTGAAGACCACAGATAGGATGTTTATTTAACTTGGAGATGGCTTTGGGGGAAACCTAACATCTGTGTGGAGGTCTTTGAGAAGATGGAGCCAAGTTCTTTACTGAGGTGGCCAACAGAAGAATGTGAGACTGTGATGTAGTAAAACAGAGGGTCAATTACCCCCATCAAAGCTGCACTAAACTGATATGGACTTCTTTTGAACTCAGACAAAAAGCACATGGATCCACCACAGCTGTATATGTGTCTTTGTATATAACCTGCAGAAAACCAGTATTGCCATTGGTATTAACTGTCTACAGGTCTTAATGCAGAATATGCAAGGCTATCTATCTCTCTCTATTCCTCTCCTTTTATATATATATATATATATATACTCCCAGCCCTCAAAATTATTTTAAAATATTTGACATTTTGCATGAAGAATGAGGATAAATGCCTGCCCCCCTTCATGTGTAAGGTCTAAATGCAGAGATTATTATTCAAAAAACTGTGCAGAAAAAAAATGTTGGAATTAGTGCTGGATCAAAGCAAACTTCAAATTGCATCTAAAAGATCACAACTTCATTGCGAAAAAAAACCCAAAACTTACTCTGTATCTATTTCAGTTTACTTTAAGCTTAGTTGCTTTACTGTTTGTGAGTCTCTATGTTCAGGATGCTAAACTTTGTCAAAGAGAGTCCTGCATAAAGTCTCAAACCCATTTGCCTTAAGTTATGTAGCAAGAGTCCTGCACAAAGTGAGAGCTCCTTTCTCACTCATAAAACACTTTTGGAAAACCAATAGACTTGCGGTAAGATATTTTAAAAAGTACAGTTAAGAAATAAATTTATTACCTTCAAAAAGAGTTCTAGTTTCCTCACAATCTAATACTGGAAATACAACAGATGCAGTGGCTGTTCATACGGCATAACTGATTAGGAAAACATCTTTTGAATGAATATTTACTCTGAAGAGTAAATATAATATTCCAAAGTATCAGAATGATTTGGGTTGGAAGGGACCTTTGAAGCTCATCTAGCTCCAACCCCCCTGCCAAGGGCAGAGACACCTCCCACCAGACCAGGTTGATGAAAGCACCATCCAACCTGAACTTGAAAAGCTACTGGGTTTATATCAGAAAAAAAAACCCCAACATTATGGATCTTCTTTTTCTTAGACTACTGCTATCTCACTGGCAAATATCCTTCAACACTCAGAAGCATGCCTGTTTAAATGAAATTACAACAGCTGAAATAATGTTACATACAAATTATAACAAATTTCTTAAATTTATGAAACATAATAACTAAATGCAATAAAGGCTGAGGAATAAGAGGATATTAAATTAGGAAGAAATAAAAAGAACAATTCATATGATAATTTTACATACTCACTTGAAACTAATTCTTCTCTCCATAACTTTTCCTGATATTAGATGATTGCTATTTAGTTAAAACATTTAATCACCAGAGCATTTGCCTCACAGAGTAACTTATTTCTAAGTAAAAGGAATCTTTCATAACAGCTGCTGGTGTTTTCCTGCCGGTTCTCCTCATCCTGTCCACCAAGACAAAATACTTTTCCTCTAAGGTTTTCCTGGCCTTTGTGGTTAAGAAGAAGATGCTTAAATTAATGTTTAATAGTTACTCCTAAAGAGTTTTAGAACAAAGGTAACCTGGCACAGTTACCTACTACACGTCTTTCAGTTTTTGTTCCCTACAGCTGTGTCACATTTTAAAAACAGATCAGCACCTACTGCATGCAGGCAGCTAATGCCAAAACCAAATTTCTAAGCAATTCACATCCTTCAACATCAGCTTGTCTTTTGCCATTAATGAAAATACAAAATGAAAAAAATACAGCCTCACCAATAGTGGGCTTCAAATATGCCTGCTTACCTATTACTTACACCACATCACCTGTTCCTTCAGCTCATTTGTGACACCCCTTCAAACATCAGACACAACAAAGAATGCTTACCCCACACGACTAACTGCAATGTAAACATCCCTCAGTAACAATTAACCAAGGCTGGTACATTCTTATGGAAAAACACATTTCCCAAAGACACTGACTCAAGCCTGGAAGTTATCTACAGGCAACACATCTTGGGTTAGTAAGTCATCTGACCTTTGAAGGCATAGGTGCTTGTTTCCACGCACCTGTCAGGGTCCTCGTCTGTCAGTCTCAAAACAGAGCTCTACTTTTATTTGCAGCCATGCGGCTTAACAAATACAACATGTAAACACAAGCAGATCCAGAGTTATGGACTGTGAGCACTGTAAAAAGAATACTGCAGTGTAGGAAGATGGCTGGAGGTCCTGTGGAAAGATGTTTGGGGGTAAAATCAGAGAAAACTGAGAAGCTATTTCACATCCTAATGGAAGTTATAATGGTACAGAAACTACAGAATAAAACGGAGCTGGTACTCTCTGGATGGAATGTGGTTGGCAGCCCCAGGGTGATTCCCCACACAACAGTAAGCATTTGCTATGGGGAATGGAATAAAGGGTGGAGTACAGTGGAGACACCATGGTCAGGCTCTAGAAATCTTTGCAGGGAGAGGAACTAGATAGTACTTTCTAGCTGAAAAACCACAAAGCACCTGTCAGCCAAGGGAGACAGGAGAGGATTGGCTGCTGAGCCAAAAACTGGCAATATCTCTCTCCTTGGATGAACTTGGATCATTAAAGCCTAACTTTACTATTAACACACACCTCCATTCCAAAGTTACCCATTTCCAAGGTGCGACCACCCCACATTGGGCACTTGCCCTTTACTTTTTTGACTGTGTCTTTAAAAGTGAAGTGAGAGAATTTTATACCAATCAGTCATAAAGGTATGCATCACTAAAGTCACTCAGGTTCCACCTAAAGAAATAGTATGAAAGTAAGTTGAGAATTGGGTAAAAGTTAGGGTAGACTCCTTCATATCTGCTGGCATCAGCTGACGGGCTGAACCTATCTTCTCCCCACAGGAACATCTACTGTGTAAGTAAGATCCACACTCTGTGCACCCTGAATACCTTTATTGAGGATTACATCTTGTCTGTGTATTGCTCTGAATGCATTTTTGCAGTCAGATACTATCATTGGCAACCCTTGAACCTTAACCTGCCACAGTTTTGTATTAATAGTGTTACCCCGTAACCCATTAATGTGAGTCCTCCACAGGCGCTGGCAGCTGCCAGCAGCGGGTAACATACTCAAATAAAGTGGGAAGACCCACTCAGGGGTCTCCCTTATACTGTCGGTGTATTTCCCTGAGTAAGACAGCCAAACCACTGATCCAGTGGGACTGTTCGATGAAGGGTCCCCACTGAATGGGACACTCACAGACTGGTTGGGCACAGGGGTCTCAGCTTGTGCACTGACAGACAAATAAAACACCAAGGGTTGAGGAAAACTCTCCACACTAAGGGTCAAGGAAATCTCCCCTTTTCACATGACGTGGTTTAGAACAATTTATGCCAATTTTAAAATATTATTGCTATATATTGAGTCAGCCTCAAGATTGTGTCACGCTGCAATAACAAGTGACTAGAACAAGTTTCTTTTTGTAATAACTGGTGTAACAAATAGACACATCCACGTTTCAAAAGCACAACTTCGTTTATAAAACAGCTTGAAACAGAAGGACAAGTTTGTATTTTGAATTATGGGATCTAATGTTTTCTGATACACAAGCTACCTCACCCAAACAACCACCTCTGCCTGCGAGGTGGTCTGACACTCCACTCTGTACCTTCCCCGATGCAGCAGCTTCCGACAGCTGAGCGGCGCCTCTCCCCCGGGCTCGCCCGTACTCGGGACAGCCGTGCCGGGACAGCGCCTGGCAGGGCCGCGCTCCCCGCCCAACTCTCCTCTGCAGCCCCAGAGGGCTCCTCGACACCGCTTGAACACCGTCACATCCCCACGCCGCCCCGCGGAGCCCGGCGTGCCCGAGGAAAGCCCCTCGCACAGCCCCCGCTCCAAGGGCCGGGGCTCACCCCGAGGGGGCCGCGGCTGCCGCTGCGAGCCCGGCGCTGCCCGGGACAGCCGAGCCCCGGGACCGCGCACACCGGGGGAGGCGCGGCCCGTTCCCCCGGCCCGCTCACGGCCGCGAGGGAAGGCGAGGGAAGCGGCGGGAGCCTCTGGCCCCTTGGCGGGGCTGCGAGCGGCGCTGACAGCGAGACGCGGCGCCCCTTCCCCGCCGAGCCTCCAGCGCGGAGAAGTGCCCGGTGCCTTCCGGGACCAGCTGCTTCCCGGCGGGAAAAGCCGCGGGGCTGCGGTGCTTTCCCGCGTGCCGCAGTCACTCCCTGCTCTCTCCTCTCCAGCTGCCAGGCGCTCTGGCCGGGGCTGCAGACCTGCAGCCCCGCCGGCAGCCCCTCCCTGGCGAGGAGCATCCTCACTCTTCAACGCTGCGGTGTCCTCGGTCCCCCCTGCCCGTGTCGCTCTGCGCTGCGAAGGCAGCGGGGCTCGTGTGGCGGGGACGCGGTGACGCCGTGACACCCTCCCTTCGTCCCTCCGTCCCTCCCCGCTGAGCGCCCGCGGCCGGGGGGAAGGGCCGTGCACGGGCTTAAGGGCATCCCTGCATTGTCACGGCAACGCGGGGTTGGTGGCAGCGACGTGGGAGGAGGAGGTTCGCGAACCCCTTGAGTTTGGCTTCTCCCTCCGTGGCGTTTCCCCTTCCGCTTTATTTTCTAGGAGCGTAAAGGTGTAACTGTGATACCCAGCAGTGGGTGTCGCTATTTTGCTACAAAAGTTTTCCCTGGATTATTTGCTTTTTGTCAGGGTTAGGTAGCGCTCACATTTTTGTTGGGGTTAGCTCGTGCTCCCCCCGTCCTGGTAAAAGTTAAAAGAACCCCCAAAATTAAAATTAAACCAAACGCTGCCGGTTACTTTGGTATGTATGCTTCTGTGTTAAAAAGACACCGAGAAGGTTAATTAATCAGTATTTGAGAAGTGCTGTTGAGTTTAAAGGCACCATATGACGTTTAAAGTCGCTTCAGCTCATTCTGTTTCCAGACTTTTTTGTAGGATGTATGCCAGCACTCTCTGGATCCGAATGGTGACTTGGGCTATCCTGTCTAGCTTTCTGGAAAGGAAGCAGATGTACCCACCTTGACGGTGTTCAAAGGACTGCATGGTTGTTCAAAGAGAGGATTTCCCAACTACACTGAGCCAGCTAAATGAATTAGTGATTACAAAAAACCAGTTTAGGATGTGAGAAGTGCTGTAACAAAGAACTAGGTTTCAATTTCACAGTCTTCTTCAGTTGGGCTGCTTTTAAAGCAGTTACAGTCCTGCTTAATGTGTTTTAAGGTGTCAGATCTGGTGGTGTTAAATAAGTTTTTTGCCTGGCAGATATCACAACAAAATTTGTCTATAATGGATTAACTGTTACTTGATCACTTTTTTATTTTTTAAAAGAAGAAAAGTCCACCCAATATCTAAGGCATTTTAAATCAATAAATACTATTTAATAAGAAAAAGAAAAGCTTAGTTATGGCACATTATTCAGCATAGATATCGTTAGATATTCTGGCAAGTTTTTCATCCCAAACCAAGTCATTTTCTTGTCTACCTCTAATGCAGCTGGTGTAATAGACACATGGATTTGGATTTGCCAGAAAGCAGATGGAGGTAAAGTGTACAGGTGGAATTATGCTTCCCACACAAAATGGATCATCTACCAGAGGTTCAAAGGAAGGGAATGGTATCATTTATATGGTGATGATTAGGGTTGTTCCATTTTTAACATGCTTGTCTCTTACACATTTGCTATATTTATTGCACCTTTTGATTTTGGCTGTTTGGCTTTCTTGGGTGAAACTGGAGGAAGGAGGGGAGTCTAAATTTTTCTTTGGCATCAGAAACTGTTGAAGACCAGGGAAATAAATGGATAAAGTGATTGCTACCACTCTGAGCAACAGTCACCTTGTTGCTCACATGGAGCAGTAAATTCAGTGAGTGTGTTGCAATGACACAATTTGTGACCCTAACTTCAATGTGTTGTTATAGCAACTTCTTCAGCTGTTTTTGACATCTTTCAATATTGGTGGAAGACGATACAACCTAAAATTATGGATTCTGCAAAGGACTGCTTAGCAAACCCTTCTTCTGAAGTACCTACTAAAGGGTATTCACAATACTACTACTACTAGTAGCTCTCTTAAATCGTGCTTTAACTCAAATATTGTCAATATGCTTCTGCCAGTAATACTTCTTGAAAGAAGATAAAAATCCAAGCACTCTTGTGCTTTCAGCAGGCTAACAGGGCTTGCTAACCAACAAGTGTTTCCAGCAGCGGAGAGAGTAATACAGACCACTTTTAGCAGCAGTTTGGGCTATAAACCAGAACTGTGGCAGGACTCCATCTATTAGTGTGACTATATTGTGGAGAAAGGTAATATCCAGTTGCAGAGAAAAACCAGCTTGAAACAGCAATTGTTTTATACCGCTTCCATCTAGATCTCTGAAAGTATGTCTGTGTTATTAACAACTAGTTTACTGAGTAAATACTGACCTACTGTGTCTACTCTCAACTCTGATAATGAAAGCTGCAGCAGGCCTTGTACACAATTTACCTGTGGAATATACCTGTACACAGAGTTATTCTTATTAAAACAGTTCTGTTTATAAAATGTTTAGAACAAACTGTCTGCAGTAGCACATTTTAGTCAAGGAGGGGTTGTTTTGTTTTTTGAACAGAAAAGTCCTACATGTTCCCTTAATTCATGTATTGGGGAAGTACATGTACAATGAAATTTAGCAAATTTTTGAAAGAGATCAGCAGAATCAAGTAAGAATAAAAACTCTCTTAGCATACTGTTAACAGATCCAAAAATGGATCAAGGTTTCTTCCTTGCCTTGGTTAGACGCCTTTGTGGAAAAATAACTGGCTTATATTTCATGTGGCTTTGAGCATAGACCTTGATATGGAATTAAACAACTTATACACGCTGGATTACTGCAGGCTGTATGCAGTTTTACATAATGGAAGTCAATACTTTAAGTAAGTCAAATTAAATACAATTAAAATAATGCAATGTAGAATGTATCTTACTTATTTGCTATCATTAACATTGTGCAGAAAATTACCTTACAGAAGTAATAAAAATTCATTTATTATCCTTCTCACACTCATGTTTTCTTACAGTACCCAGTATTCTAAAATTTCTCCTACATCTTAGCTGTATTTCATTCTTTGAGGTCTGAGTTTAGTACTGTGGGATGCTGAACTGAATTTCATTGGTTAACTAATTAAACCAGTGCAATTAATATTAACAGCAGCAGAGGCAGAATTCTGCAGGGTCTTCCTGGTAACACAGTCAGTAGAAAAGAGCTGAGCAATGTAGGCTGTTGGCTGTATCTAGAGTTGGTTGGTGTGAGATCCCCCTATAGATTGTTCTCCTGTGCATGTATGCAAGAAGACCTACGTAGTCTCAGCAAGGCACACGCTGGAAAATGAAGACTCAGTCTCAATTAGCAAACCAATTAGGATTATTCTGTAAACATAGAATAGGATGGGAGAGCACTGTTAGGGAGTGATTTGATTGTGTTGAATTTGACGATGATGAGGATGACAAGGTTGGGAGCCTATGGGCAAAGACTGGGGGAAGGTCAGCAGGGTGGATGTCATGTGGTGGGTCTATTACAAACCACCCAACTACGAACAGACAGGTGAGGCAATCTACAAGCAGCTGGGAGAAGTCTCACATTCACCAGCCCTTGTACTTTTGGGTGACTTCAACTTGCCAGATGTCTGCTGGAAATACAACACAGCAGAGGAAGAAGTTCAGGAGGTTCCAGGAGTGCGTGGACTCAACTTGCTAACACAACTGACGAAAGAGGCCACAAGGGGAGATGCCCTGCCAGACCTGTTTGTGAATGGACTGGTTTTGGCTGTAGTAGAGTGAACTTCCTTCACAGTGGCTGTGTGGACTGTGTTTTGGATTTGTGTTGAACACAGGGTTGATAATATGGAGATGTTTTTGTTGTTGCTGAGCAATGCTTGGACAGGGCCAAAGCCTATTCTGCTTTCCATACTGTCACACTGGTGAGGAAGTTGGGGGTGCAGGGAAAGTTGGGAGGAGTCACAGCCGGGACAGGTGACCCAAACTGACCAAAGGGATATTCCAGACCATGTGGCATCATACTCAGTATATAAAGTGGGGGGAAGAGGGAGAAGTGATGGTGTTTGTCTTCCTAGGTCACCATTATGTGTGATGGGGCCCTGGTCTCCTGGAGATGGCTCAACACCTGCATGCCCATGGGAAGCAGTGAACGGATTCCTTGCATTGCTTTGCTTGTTTGTGCAGCTTTTACTTTCCCTATTAAAATGTCTTTATCTCAAACCATGAGTTTTCTGGCTTTTATCCTTCTGATTCTCTTCCCGATCCTTCTGGTGGGGGAGTGAGTGAGTGGCTCCGTGCGGGTTGGCGGCTGGCTGGGGTTAAACCATGACAGTGAACAAAGAAGCACTAGTGGGTGATGTGGTGGTCAGTGGCCATCTTGGGCAGAGGGACCACAAACGGTTAGTTTTCAATATTGGGTAAAGTAAGGAGGGGCACTAGCACCCAATTCCATTGGGCAGACTTTGGCTGTTTAGGACACTGATTGATAGAGTCCCTTAGAAGTCAGTCATGAAGGGCAATGGAGTCTAGGAAGGCTCAATGTGCTTTAAAAAGGAATGGTTAAATTTTCAGGAGCAGGGTGTCCCCACGTGTAGAAAGACAAGTCATCATGGAAAAAGACTGGCCTGATTAAACAGAGAACTCAGGCTGGAACTTAGGGCAAAAAAGAGAACATATATGGGCTCTGGAAGGAGGGCCAGGTAATTTGGGAAGATTATAAGAATTTTGCAAGATCATGTAGGGAGAAGATTAGGAGGGCCAGAGCCAAACTAGACCTTGATTTGGCCGCTGCAGTTAAAGACAAGAAGAAAAGTCTGTATAAATACACTGGCAGCAAAAGGAGCATCTCCATCATTTGTTGAATACCGAGGGTAGTGTAGTGACAGGGGATGAGGAAAAGGCTGAGGTACCTAATGCTTTCTTTGCCTTGGTCTTTAATATCAATACCACTTGTCCTCAGGGTACCCAGCTTGAGAAATTCCCAGAGCTGGAAATTGCTGATGGGAAGATGAGCAAAGCTCCCATAATCCAGGAGATGGTTAGTGACCTGCTATGCCAATTAGACACTCACAAGTCTTTGGGCCCTAGCGGGGATGCAGCCTAGACTAATGAGGGAGCTTGCAAAAGAACTTGCCAAACCACACTCAATCACCTACCAGCAGTCCTGGTTAACCGGAGAAGTTCCAGCTGACTGCAACAGCAAATGTGACACCCATTTACAAGAAGTGTTGAAAGGATGATTCAGAGAACTAGAGGCCTGTCAGCCTTACCTCAGTTCCAGGCAAAGTTGTGGAAAAAATCCATAACCCGCATTACACAGAACATGGAGAACAACCATGGGATCAAGCCCATCCAATATGGATTTATGAAAGGAAGGTCCTGCTTGACCAACCTGATCTCCTTCTACAAAAAAGTGACCCACTTAGTAGATGAGGGGAAGGCTCTGGAAGTTTCTACTGGACTGCAGTAAAACCTTTGATACCATTTCCCACAGCATCCTCCTAGAAAATCTGGCTGCTTGCAGCTTGGATGGGTGGACTCTCTGATGAGTAAAAAAGCTGCTGTATAGCTGGGCCTAGAGAGGGGTGGTGAATGGAAATAAATCCAGTTGCTGGCTGCTCACCAGTGGTGTTCTCCAGGGCTCAGTATTGGGCCTGGTCCTGTTGAATATCTTTACTGATGATCTGGACATGGGAATTGAGTGCACCCTCAGTAAATTTGCCGATGACACCAAGTTGAGTGGCAGTGTTGATCTGCTGGAGAGTAGGAAGGCTCTGCAGACGGATTTGGACAGACTTGATCAGTGGGCTGAAGCCAATGGTAAAGGTTCAGCAAGGCCAAGTGTCAGGTCCTGCACTTCGGTCACAGCAACCCCAGGCAGCGCTACAGGCTGTGAGAGAAGTGGCTTGAGAGGTGTTCATCAGAAAGGGACTTGGGGATTCTGGTTGAACAGCAGCTGAACATGAGCCAGCAGTGCCCAGGCAGCCAAGAAGACCCATGTCATCCTGGCTTGTAGTAGAAACAGTGTGACCACCAGGGCTAGGGTAGTGATCATTCCCCTGTATGCAGCAATGGTGAGGCTGCACCTTGAGTATTGTATTCAGTTTTGGGCCCTTCACTTTTAAAAAAGACATTGAGGTGCTGGAACATGTCCAGGGTAGGGCAACAAAGCTTGTGAAAGGTTTAGATAACATGTCTTATGAGAGAGCTGGGTTTTTTTAGTCTTGAGAGGCTCAGAGGGGACCTCATTGCTGAAAGGAGGTTGTAGTGAGGTGGGGGCTGCTCTTTTCTACAGTGCCTGCAGTGAGAGGACAAGAAGAAATGGCCTTAGCTGAGACAAGGGAGGTTCAGATTAGATATTACAA
>JAYRBT010000093.1:45184131-45217941 GCA_036023395.1 Myiotriccus ornatus | reverse complement strand
ATTGGAACAGGTTGCCCAGGGAGGTGGCAGAGTCACCATTCCTGGTGGTGTTTAAGAGGTGTCTGGATCTGGCACTGGGTGATGGTTTAGTGGCTCAGGGGTTTCAGTGTTTGTGCTGGGTGGATGCTTGCATTGGATGATCTTAAAGATTTCTTCCAGCCTCGATGATTCAATGATACTATAGGTGTGACTATGGATCACTGCTGAAGTTATAGTCTTCTTTGGTAGGATGCATTGCAGGGACCAGTATTGTACTTTAGTAAGCTTTTGGTCTTTATTTGAAATTAAAGAATAAGCAATAACTGGACCATAACTTAAAGCTGAACTTCCTGAGAAAAGCGAGGTTTAGGATGCAATTTTTCTACTTTTACCACACTTCCAAGTGAAATGCCTGTTTTAAGCTTGGTATCCGATAGTCATTTTGATGTTCTAGCATCTATTACTCGGTGGGTCCTCCCCAGTTAAAAGTCTGCATTTCTTTATATGAAACTACCTGCAACTAGAGCCCCGTAAGATACATGACCCAGTAAGATTAGACCTTCATCTATGTTCTGTGAAACTGTCAAAGCATTTAACACAATATGTAGTGCAAAAACTGCAGAATATTTTGAGCAAAAATTGCAGAAGTAGGTTCCGCTGGTAACAAACTGACACCACTAATTCCCAGGCCAAAGTCTGTGTGCCCCTCACTGATAGCTGTTAATGAGCTAAATCTGTAATGGGAAATTACTGTTAATATTGAAATTAATAAAATATTACAGTCTCTATTTACTTTGAATGTGACAGTTACTTAATTGAACTGACACTTCTGAAGTGACCCTGTCTTGGCAGGACGGCTGGACTAGATGATCTCCAGAAGTCCCTTCCAACCCTAACAATTCTTTGATTCAAAATACTTGTTTCTTTTGCCATCTAAGACATACTCATTACTTAGTTCTGCTGCTGCCAAATAAAAAAATGTGGTCTTATTTAGAAGGCATACATTGAAATTATTTTTCTCTCAAAATCAGTAGTATAACAATCCAAAATATCTGGCTATATAAAAACTGAAGCAATTCAGATATGTTTGTAACAAGAAAACAAATTTATTGATTTTAAAAGACAAGACACAATTTTGTTTTGAAAAACACAAGAAAGCTAGCCTGAGTTCAAGTCTGAAATATTCAGAAAAATCCTACTGTCTTTAGTATGTTCCAGTCATTTTTTTAAACAACACACTAAAAGTTAATATATATTTTTATAATTATAAAAGGTCCCCAGTTATTGTACAGTACACAATACAAATTGCCCACAAACTATTATTTAGCTCCTGCCAGTTTTGAGAGGACATTATATACTAAAAGATTTAGCATTTGTCACAAAAATCACATCAGGAAATACATATTTACAAAATCAAATACATTATACAAAAAAACCCATCACGTTATTCTGTAAAGATGTCTTCTTTAAATAATTAAAAAGTATATTCAACTGTAGCCCAAAAACTGGAAAAGAACATTACATTATCTCACACATACAATCTACAAAAAGTTGCTTACTTCATTTACATAATATATTCAGTCAACTGGAAAATAAGTTCGAATGTGTCCTAGTGTTATGATGTTTCTGTGCTGTGGGACTGGATAATGTAATCTGCCACTTACTAAGTGAAATTTAAATGATGGCACTCAAAAAAAATACAGTATAAAATAAATGCAACAAAGGAAGTTTCCTAGAAGGTAAGAAAGCCCTGAGTGATGATAAAATTACTGATTGGTAGCTCTAGAATTAACCTAATTAAAGTTTACCACCTCAGGCACAATTTTCCAAGTTTTTGAAAGGCACTCAGAGTTTCTTTAACAGCCTCATTGGTTATTAACTGTAAATCCAAATTTTCAGTGGGGATGAGTGGAGATGGGCAACTTGCTTTGGTATAAAGTGGTATTTTCCTAACATATTTTAAATTGCTTAACTGGGTTACTCTAAGATGGATATTTAATGTTTAATACAAGGCAATCACTTTAATATTGTATGGAAGGAAACTTTAATTGGGGAACCCATTACGTATTCTTTGTGTAAAAAGATTTTGCTGGTATCAGTCAGTCAAAAAACCTTGAACTGAGTTCCTGGTAAATACCAATCCATGCAACGTCGTTCTTCTGAACTCTAAATTCCTTTTACAAAGACATTTATTATTTCAGAGTAAAATTAATCCAGAACTAAAACTCCTGTAAGATGTTTGCACCATAATCAAGAAAGTGCTTAAGAACGGACAAAGAACATTTTCCTGAATTAGTATTAAGTGAGGCTCATTTGATGCCCATAGGCTCGTTTTGGGCCTTGTTTTCTACAGTGAATTTCAGCCTTAATGAGCAATCTCCAAGAACAATTCTTACCAAATATTTAACTACTCAGGGCTTCCAATCCAAAAATGCCAATTTATTTTTTCATTAGGAAAAGGAAAAAAAAATCAGAATAAAACAAGAGTTAAAATGATCATTTTCAAACTAAGGCATATTTTACTTCAAACAAACACTAGGCAGTCACTTTGTAAGTGGCTTTTACTATTTCTTCTTAGTTAAACTGGTAAATTAAACTCAGGTCTACTGGCACATAAAATCACTAGCAGCAATGATCAAGGCATGCAAACTCAGAAGCATTTACAGTAAATTATGAATAAAAAAAGTTGTTAAATTAAAACCCTTTGAGTATTGCATTTCTGTTATTTAATTATGCATTAATTTGCATTAACTGACTAAAAAATGTTACAACTTACTTGCACTATCCTACTGATGTAATTCCCTTAAATAATTTAAAATGATACCCTTTCTCCTTGCCCTCAGCTAGACTTAAATAAGTACAGCTGCTTTAGTGTTTGCTGACTGATTGATATTGCAGGAAACCAGTAGAAATTGTATTCTCACTTAGTAAGGTGGCATCAGTATCTCTTAAGTTAAAAGAATCTTTACTTGCTGCTATGCTTGTTCCCTTGTTCTTGTAAGCAGTAATTGTAAGAACATAGGGGCTTTCAAAAATATTTGCTCGTGCAATTTCTAGGTTGCTCTTAAAATTCTGACATTCAGTAAGGGCCATCCAAACTGTACCCTTGCATGTGAAATTTAATAAAATACCTTCACCTTTTAGCTAGTCATTATTGCAGTGACTGAGTTTTAAAAGGAATATCAATATAATTGTGCACTTTTTGTTCCTGTTTCTCAAAAACACTGCCAAGAATTTCAATGCAAACACATCAAATATTCTGCAAAATTTATTATTACTAAGTCTTCTTTTAATCCTAAAGATTCTCTTTTACAGTACCAGAGTATTCCAATACTAACCTACCTCAGGAGATTTTCAAAATAGCTGAATATATTTTCTAAACCTTTATCTTCTAAAGGCATCTTAAAGTAGACAACTTCTTATTTGTAGAATCATATGTTTGATTTTCTTTATAAATATATGCAACTATGAAAACCAGGGAGCTGAAGTACTGTTTTCTATTAGACAGTACACATCAATGGCAGTGAATATTTTGCCTACATCTATTCAGCCTCCTAGTAATAAAAAACATCCCCATATAGTATGCAAGTATTTACTTAGACATAATTAAAAAAAGTTCACAACACTATCAGCTATCTCAAAGTATATGCTCCATGGACTAATGAAATTATCTAAAAATCTTTGTTCCCATCATGTTACTTACAATGCTCAAAGGGTTAATGCAAGGCATTTTATCAAATTAATTTTCTAATACTAGAACTAAGCACTGTGTGTTTATGCTTCTATTCCAGTTTTTATTTAAATTTATATCTGTTAAATCATCAAACCAATTAGCAGAGGTACTAGAATTCCATGTACTGATTTGTTTTAAACCATATGCAAAGACCATGTCCTGTTAGTGCGACAAGGGCCAAATTTTCAGAAATTCACACTGCTCTCTGAAATTAATATTTTAAACTCTGAAATTATTGTTGTATACTTATATTACTAATAGATCTGTTTTGTCAGCATGTTTATGGCTCTCAGTAGTTGGTTTTGTTTTGTAAAAGCATTCTGAATTAAACTGGATTGCAGTGCGTCGCTAATATAAAGCTTTCTCTAAACAGTGCAGATGTCAATTGGTGGGAATGACAATGATATCAGATCATTTCTCCTAGGAAAAACAGGGTGAAAAAAGTGTTTAGATATTTAAAAATACCTCGCTTTAAATTAAATTTGTATATAGACCTATGCATTTCTGAATGACAGAACACTATCTATTTTCTTTTTTTTTTTGACCTAAAGGCATTAATGCTGTAAATCATCATTTTATACGCAAATAATTTAATATCTATTTTCCAAATTTTTATGGAACTTTTTAAAATGAAGGTGCTTAGAGCATGCTACAGTACAAGAGAAAAAAAACAGGAAAAAAAAAGAGGCTTTAAAACTAATTTACCATGACAAAGATGGAAATGTACCAACAAATTTTAATAAATGTGAAACTTTTAAAAATTGGGCCCTGTGTTTTGAAAAGGTAGTTCAACAAGACCTCTTCCCCCACACTGTTCACTGTGCTATTTGTGCTAATGGGGGAAATGCCTCTAAAATAATTATTCTGGATTCCATTTCAAGAGTGGATAAAACACATAAATCATGTCAGCTCTCATAATGTCTACCCTGTGGACACACGCTACACCTCTCCACAGCACTGACAACAGACTCCAGAGCTGGTGTGGCAGTGAAACCACATGCTACACATTATAGAATACGGACTGAGGTATTGGTGTCTCTGTAGTTCAGTGAGTATTAAAACCCAACTATTAAATAGCAAGAGTGTGCAAAATGTTTTATCTGTGATTAAAATTTCAAAAAAAATAAAACAGGAGACCCCCAAATCTATAAGTATACAATGCAGTTTACAGTAAGACAGTTGCTCTAAAAAACATCTGGTAAAATCCTTTAAAATTTAAGCATAAGAATACAGACTCCAGACAGTTTTCCAAACCTGGCATAGTTCCAATTTGTTTTGATAACACATTGTTTTTTGGAAGCTATTAAATACATTCCCTTTTTTATATTCAGATTTTTGTTCAGTTTTGTTCACTTTGTGACAGTGAACAACTGAGTGGAGTGGGGAGCTAAATAATGAAGATACTCAAGTCCCACCACATTTAGCAATCTAAATTTACCTTTTACAATCGTACTCTTTCCTCAGCAACAACAAATTCAACATTAAACCAAGAAAGGTTAATAATAAGAAAACACAAACAAACACAAAAATTTAAACAAGTACTATAGTATTAAAAAAAGCGCTGAAAATGAAAAAAAGCGTTGAATTATTTCACTTTATTTTACTTGTAAACATCTTATAATGCACAATGAAGGGGAGTAAATATTTATCACAGCTTAGTTTTAGTATTTTTGGTGATAGGGTACAGATGTGCTGATTTCTAAGGAAAAATCAGGGCACACTGAGTGATATATGTGGCAACAAAATCTATAATGAGATTCAGTGCATTTATGAGTTTAGAAATAATGAATATAAACCTCACTTTTACTTTTTACTGAGGCAAAAGCCATCTACTGACATTAGTAGGAATTATGCCTACACAGAATGAGCTGTATGGGTTCACAATTCTGCAAAGGAATTAAAATTTATTTTTGTGCACCAATAATGTTAGGACATTTCCATTTATGTGCAGCTGTATTTGGAGCACATGTAAACTCTAGCAACAAACTTGTTTGCTCTAAATACACTCTTCCATTTTACATGCTCTTCTCCCATTTGGTATATATGATTTTAAAGTCATTGTCAGACACAGTAGTTAACCAGAATTAAAGAATCCTAATTTTCTTACATAGTCTTTCTGTAAAGTTGATATTTTTGTGTTCTCCTTTACTTTTTGGCTTTTTTTCTTGTTTAATTCCACTATTTTAGTGTAGCAAATTCATTTGTCTGCTTAATGAAATGTTTATGAAGAAAAACTTGAGTTCTTTAATGTCAACTAATATGGTCTCTATAAACTGTTTTCATTTAATCATTAAAATGTAGTATCTGGCTGATAACCCACAAAATATAGAAATTGAAAACATGCACTGCATTATGTACCTGCTCATTTATTTCTTTTTAGTTTTTAAAATTAAAAGTAGGCAAGGGTTTAGAAAATATATAATCATGCTTGGGACTATGGTCAATCTATTTTGACATTTGAAGTTGGTATTAAAGCTAGTTTTGCTTTCCAAATTCCCAAGCAAATTTTATTTGTATTAAAGTGAAATCCAGCTAGAAACAAGAAAAAATAGGTTTATTGTCATTCTAAGCGGGATATTAAAATCATTTAATAATAAAAAAATCCTTTTATTCTTTTGAAGGCTATGTAACCTGTCCTTACTTCTTAGGGAATTTGAAAATGACAGGCACACCTTGTTGAATTAATTTAAGAGTTAAGAATAACAGAAAGTACTAAGTCTTAGCTTCAGTTCTGTTTAAGGCACCATGTAATAGCCGAGGTACAATGATCCCTGATGTACATTCTTAAATGGCAATGGTCCATCTAGCCACCTATTCAAATTCTACACAATTGGGAATAATTACAAGTGAGGTGTGCCAGTTACACTGCCTTGTCTAATTTTTGTAAAAATTTAAATCCACTTTAACAACAAGGAAAAGTTTTTGAAAGGAAAATGATGCAGGTTGCTACATTCCTTGCATTCTATAAATCATCTTTTCTAAGAGCAGCAGATTGAACCACTAGTAGGAAAAGACCTGGAATAGAAGAAAGTCATCCAAATGGAATGTTTTCCTGTATGTCCAGTTCAGTATAAGTAGCACATACACTTAAAATTAGTAATAATCAAGTCACTTCTTTTTTAGCTTCAGTTTCTAACAACTACAGTGCCACTGAACAGCCAAAAGCATCTGTTCAGTGGCCTCATATATAGAATCAGTATTCTTCAAAAGAGAGGAACTGGTATGCAAATAATATGTGGAACTGTTGATTTTAAAGAAAGCTTGCATTGTTTACATCATGGTCAGATAATTAGGTACGTTTATGCCATACAGATTACCACATTCTTTACATTTCTGTCCTTTAAACACGCTTCTTTCTCACAGAAAGAAATGCGATCTTCTCAACCCTCCAGCATTATTACAAAAAAATCCCCCTGAATACTCACAATTTTATCAAAATAGTGTCTTCTCGTAGTACGATGAAAAGCACCTTTTATAACAAATTTGATACATCTGCTGTCAAATAAGTACGCCTCCAGTGTAAATCAAAGAAAATAGTTCTTTTGATATTTCACAGAAGTGCATCTAATTAAAAACCTATCTATATGAAATCAGCATCATAACTAATAATTAACATTAAAATATTTTTTAAAAACTATGAAAAAATTAAATTATTATAAGAGGACAAAACATTAACATTAAGCTTTGCAAAAATCTTGCATTTGATAAGAAGAAAACCCTCGCTACTAAGTGGCCAATATAAAATTAATCTGTTTACAAAAAAAATTTATCTTTTTTTTTAAACAGATCTGGCAAACAACATACACCCAATTCCATTTAACACTCCAACAAAATAATGATAAGAACAGCTAAATTTGACAATAGTCAACCTTCAGACTTATTATCTTTTTTCTTTTTTTTCCCTTTTTTTTTTTTTTTAAGTTTTTTAGTTTTTTCATATTAAACCTAAAGGACTAATGCAATGGGGTATGTGTCAGAGGCGAGGGAGGTTTCACATTAGACTGCAGTATATGTATTTCCAGTAGCACTGCATTGTCTGATAGTCTGAGTAGTTGCAACAATGTGCTCATTATGAATTGGGTTCAGGAGGTTCTGCTGCACTCCACTCTCGAGCACTGGCTGCATGCAGCCCACCTGGAACGCCTGGTTTAGCTCAGTTTTCTCTCTCTTGGCTTGTGGCTCTCCACTTTCATCCAGCTCTTCATCTATTTCACTTTCAACTTCACTGCCCTCATCTGCACAAACAAACGACCGTGTAACTAGCACAAAGGGAAAAATTCTAATACAAGCATCTTTATTTTGCAAATAATAGTTGAAATACAAAAATACAAGGAGACTAGCAATCTGATAAAGCAGAAATTGAAAATTTTAAATTTTAATGGAAAAGGTCAATTATTATCCCAAATAGGTAAATGGACTCTGAGCTTTGATCATGTGAGTTATGTGCTATTGATACAGTATGTGGAAAAAACAACTGCAATCTCAAAGAAAAGCTCTAACAAATCCATATTAAATTCATATTGCAAAATGCCTCATTTCTAACACAGGATGAACAAAAGAGTTGTTACTGTTAGTTACAGATAGGAAAACAGAGGTAAGGAGATTTGTGGTGACTTGATCCCAAATTCTGGCATACATTACTATACTCGCTAGTTGAGTGTTCTGAGGTTAAGTCACCCCAAATCACTCAAGTAGTTAGGGTAAGAATGTCGGTCAAAAAATGGCATGAAGAGGTTATAAGGAACTCATTCCTTTCTAAATATCTGGATACAATTCTGCCTTCTTTGCTTAGCAAAACATTCGCTACAGTTAAATATACAAAAGCATACTCTTGTCTTTCTTCCCACAGCTGTTACTCTCCTCTGTCCTACCAGATGCAAGAAAATTCTGCCCAAGACTTGGAATTTTTTTTGTGACAATAATAGACATCTTTAAAATAAGGATCTTATTTTAAAAGAAACCTATAATATCTAGTCATCGTTACATGTGACATATTACATTGACAGCTATCGTATCCATATAATAACATATCTATATAACACATACATGCACTTTGGAGCATGATAGAGCTCTAAACTCGGTTTTACTGTGTTTTTAAGACATAAGGACTTCTTTTGCTCAGAGACACACCACCTCTACAAAGAATTATATACTGGAGATATTAAAATGCTTACCTTTATCCATATTTCCAGGGGACACAGCATTTAAATCACCAAACTGTGAAATAAACAATAAAAAAACTGGACACAGTCTTAAGCAAATGTGAACTTAGGATATCTATGATGTAGCAAATCTGTGCTCGACTGGTTTCACACTAGCATTCAAACACATGATCTTAGCTGCAACCACATCCATAGAAGAGCAATTCTGTTCCCATTCCATCTCAGTCTTGCGCTTATTAAGACAATTACCACTAAGTAAACCCTCAAAAATTAAAACAGAGAGTACAAACATTTTAAGATTGCTTCATAAAGGCCTTTGTTGCTTGAAGCGAGCTATTTCTGTGCTTTATAAAGCCAGAAATTATGATGGATATACATTCTGAACTGCCAATATTTTAACCAAAACCTTTTTTTAAAATTTCCCAGAGACAACTTTAATTATGCTGGAACAAAAACGAAGGTGTGTCACAGTTGCTAATCTACCTGTAAGGTAGATGAAAGGCACTGCTGAGAAAGGGGTTTTAACCTGACAACCGATTTACATCAAAATCCAGACCTCTTAAAACTAGTTGCTCATAAGCTAGGAAACTAGCAAAATGCCACCAATGAATCTCAAATAAAAGGAGCACATTATTTAGATAAACACATTTCTAACCAAAAATGATGATACCAGTCTTTTTCAGAAGAATTTTGCCGCTATCTGTGTCCAAAGGTGGGAGAAGAGGAAGGGAGAAATATGAGAATGCTTTTCTCAGCTGCAACACTACACTGTCTTACAGTGTTTGTTGGGACTCCAGTCTTCCTCTTTTGTTTCAGCCACACAGCCACTGAATACACAGAAATACACAGTAATGCATTTAATGCATTACTTCTATTTTGCTCATCACCTCACCTCCAAAAGTTTTGCAATACTTACTTATTGTATTTCCATCTTCAGTCTCATGAACTTTCTAGAAGACCTTATGCTACATTTATGTCTAACACATACAAGTCTGTTAAGGCAACAAGAATATAGTAACTATATACTTGTGCAGCACTTTACTGCAAAGTAAAAGTAGGCAAGAAATGTAAGAGAATGCATACTGATGGTGGTCACTAAGCAGAAATGCTGTTATTTAGTTTTTCTGAAACATGACACATAATATAAAATCATTGGAAAAATAAAGTTGAGACACTTTCCAATTTCTCTTGAAAGTATATAGTCTATTTATAGTATTTAATGAAGCTATCAGTATATCCTGAGGGAAGAATGATAACTGTTGCCAAATCAGCTAGCAAAATGACTTGCAATTTATCAGTAACATAGAATAGGATAGTGACTCCCAAGTGTAAAAATGTAACAAATCCATCCTACTAACTACTATATTTTTAAATATATCCATTTTCCAGAACTTTTGAAGCATAATTCTTTGGTAACAATTCATGTATTTCTCACTAGCCCACTAGCCACTCAAAATATAAGGTTAGATGGACTACTGGAAAGAAGAGGGATAAAATACACTTTCCTTGCAGATAGATAAGTAAAAAAAATCGTTATGAGTTGAGACTCTAGTTCTGTTTTTTAAACCAGTAATCTTTGAAACACATGTATGAAAATCAGATGTGCTGCAAGCCTCTATGTGTGTCTGCTCTGGTTTTATTACAGGTATGTGAATAGTACTGTACAAGTCAAAATTCTGCATGTAAACCATCCTTCTTAAGTCAGTGAGGGTATATGTTTTATCTGGGAACTCAAAACATGTGCAAATGCTTTTAAACAGATCCACAGAAGTAAAATTTTCCTATTATTCTGCTCTTTTTTAATTTCTGCATAAAATATTCAGTTCTCAAAAACTGGAAAAAGGTTGTATATTGATCAACGTTTTTCAAACTGTGCATGTGAATCTGTGTGCAGATTTGAAAAAGAACAAGTTCATTTAGAAATAATTCATTTTCAGAATTCAATGTGGTTCTAGTACTCTGTCAATGAACTGGTGAAACAAGTTTGAAACTATTGCATAATCTGTAACCCAAGCTATTGTTAAACTGCAGAACATCCTACCACTCCAAAAAAATGTTTAAAAATTTGCAAAGACACTTCCCAAATTCATCACTACATCTATCAGTCTAGTCTCTTAAGTATTATCTTACCTCTCCCATAACTGCAATAGGTGTCTCTCCTGTTGCCTGAGCAACACGATGTTCTACTAAGTAAAACATGTATTCATCGTAAAGCAAGCGGATCAGATGAAAAGAGCCAAAGCTAGCAGCACTGCGCAAGGTTAAATCTCGAATCACCATTGAGCTATTCAAAAATAAAAAATATATATATTTATGTATTATATGTCACAGCCATTTTAACATTTATCCATTTACACATTTCACCTCAAAACCAGTATTCTCAAAAGTAACATTATCCACAAATGTCTCATTTATGGTATCTTTGGAAAGAGGTGACCAGGAAAGTCAATCATTTGTTTTTCTCTTTCTCTGAAGGTACTGTTGAACACCAAACTACAAAAGAAATAACCTGACTGGTTTGTTTTCTTTGCATAACTACCAATACCCGAGTAAATGTAAATCTTAACTTGAAAGAAACTTTGTTGAAAACATAAACAACTAAAATGATAAGAAAAATATTTGATTTTAAAACCAAACTATTGCTGAACTAGTGTCTGTTGTGTCCACCTTCCCAGGATAAAAGGTTTTAATTGCCTCAATTAGTTTGAAACTTAAAACTTTGAAAACTATGGAACTTAAAATACAAGAAATAGACTTGCATCCTAATATTATACAGACAAATTCAGATATCTTCAGCAAGCAGTTGCTACAGTCATGTTCAAAGAACAAGGTTTACTCTGATAACTGTTTCAATAAGCAGCTAACATGGAATGCTTGTCTTAATGTTCTTTTTATACATTAAAAGCAGGTTTTGTCTTCCTTACCTAATTAACATAGATGTCACAATGTTTCAATAAATAACACTAAAAACAGTGGCTTAATAATTGCATAGTTATTCAATCAAAAATTTTCATAATATGTTTCTAACTCCGGACAAAATTCCACCTTCACTCCTATGGGGATGGCCTTTAAAACAATAAACAACGGTCATTTAAGTCCCTGCTCATTTGCAGACAGCTGAGTTCAAGCTTAACAATAATACTCTGAAAAAAACTCCATGTTTTTCACAATGTACTAAGCCACTGTTTAGTATTACATTTGCCAACCTTACTACAGTGCACAATTAAGCAAACAATAAAACAGTCAGAATGTTTCAGAAGTCTATTAAATACTACCTGTAGAAAGACCATTTTAACAGAAATTGCCGTGCTGCTTTAGGAAAGCTGGGTCTTCCTTCATATGGTTTCAACGCTTGCATCATTACATTATCAAGCCAGGCAGCCCACTGCTCCAGAGTGCTCTGCTGTTGAAGAGTCATCTTGAAATCTGTTTCTAGTCTCTGAACCATGTTGTCATCACACTGGCACACCCAGGAAGCCTGTTCCTGTTACAGCACATGGCAACTCTTGAATTGACAATACATAAGCCAAAGCACATAATGTAATTATATCTCAAAGATTAAGCTATTCAATGGGTGAAAAGGACAAAATCCACTTACTAGACAAAGAAGCAGTTTTTATTTTTATGTCCTGTTGTAACTTTGTTGAAAGCAAATGGGTAGGAAAAGCATAGCATGTAAGAGCAGATATCAAATACAGAAATTATAAAAAAACAACGGAAGAACATAGGTTTGTTGTAGTTTTCCACATTCATTTGCAAAAAAGGCTTCTACTTTCCTCATTTTTCTACTGAAATATTCTTGATTTGTCTTTTTTTTTCTGGGACTTCAGGCAGGAAAAAGAGTCAAATGAGGGGGGGCTGAAGTAATAAAAGAAGTAGCAAGAAATCAAGCGGAAGGTTCCTTTTGTTCTGAAGAAGGTAAGCTTAAAGACAAATTCTGTATTATAAAAGTAACTTCATATGAAAACAAGAATTGTTCTGTTTGCTGACTTTTGGCAGTAATAGATCACACATTACTTGAAATACAACATAAACTGCACACAAATGGAGAAACACACTATGCATCCAATAATCAACAATTTAGTCAGTGTTATCAAGCTTAAATAAAGTTAGCTGATCAAGAAACTGAGACAAAAATGAGGGCTCACTAACTGCAAGTCATCTCTTAGGCTCTAGCTGTCATGTGCCAGTTAACACAGGCTCTGCATCCATGTCCATCTATACTTCATATATTTTGTCTTTGGTCAAGAACTTTTGACTGACTTCTGTTAAGACTACTAACAAGTACCAAACCACTCCTTCACAAGGAAAAGAGAGAAACAGAGCACTACCAGGAATATGAAACCTTTCACTTTGCTGGCTGAAAGGATGAAAATACTTTTTCTCAGAGGAGCAGAAACATGTACAGAAATCAAGCTTAGTAACAATATAAACTTCTGTTCTATAGATTCTCATCTGTACTAATCTAATCCATTATTCAGGAGATCTTGTAATTTTAAGCATAGGTACTTAGATAAAACATACTAAAGGTATAGGTTTTTAAATAATGGAGGCAGTCTCTACGGAAAATGTTGTACATGTAAGAGCTTTAAGAGACATGCAGAAGATATGCTACTGAGATCTAATCCTAAAATATAAGTTTTGCTATTATTATGACATCATTAATGGTACCCATTCTAAGAATGTATTTGCTTAACATTTGCATAGAAGTTGGAAGAATATGTGTGTTTCAAGACAGTAAATGGAAACAGATAATGGTTTTGAGCTTTTACTTTCCTAAAATATAAGTCATCACACTTGGACTGAATCACTACATATACGAATGAGCAAAATGTTTCCACTTTACTTTCTTGAAGGCATGACAGCTAACAATAAAGTCCAAAATCACAGGAGAAATAACACAAAAAAACCCCGCCTGTTATTTAAAACTACATTTTACCTGAACATTGGCAAAATCAACACGGTTAAGATCATTGAGCATCTGGTTGATTTGAGAAGTATTTTGAAGCACAGCACGAGCTGCTTGAGCCAGGTGATTAAGAGATGTGTATCTTCGCAGAGTCTGGGCAAAGGCACTTACAGCGGCAACCTATGAGGAAATTTATTTGTTTTTAAATACCATACTCTGTATTTGTAGATTAATTCTACAGATTGAGCCTTTACTTGCATTTTAATAGTCTTTATTAATGAGTCCTCATAATTGAATTATGTCCATGTAGCAAATCAAATAATCTTATTTCCTCTCCCATTATTTGATGTATGATGCTAAACATGAAATTTATCATTAAAGTTAAAATGCTACTGTTTTTAAGTTAAGATGCTACTGCCCACTTGGTTTGCCATTGCAAGAATAATATGGCAACAGTTTTGTCTACCTTGGTTTGTATCATCCTCTGCGGAATATTGTTCATGGCATTTGAAAGCCAACCTTCAAGGCTTTTTGCAAAATTGCGAATGGCTTGGGTCAAGGCACCTGTGCATTAGAGAATAAAAACAGAATGAAAAGAAAGCAGTGTACCTGTCTTGGAATGTTTTGCATCCTCAGAACTCCCATATTCAACTTTCAGGTCCACTGCTTTTAGTTTCTAAAAGACAAATCTAGTTCAGGTTCAAAATGCCTCACTGAGATAAAGATTATGCAATAACAATTTTAATTTTGGTTTAATAAGCAGTTCTAGCTTCTCCACCAACAATCTTTTAAGAAGTTTGTGACCAGCATTATTGTTTTGGGCACTCCTATAGAAGAACAACAGTAACTGCAGATGTGATGGAAATTTCCATCACTAACTTCCAGCTTTCCGTTTCATCTAAGCACCTCTTAAAAAGTGAAACTCTTCTGGGGAAAGTTTTCTTTGGGAAAACTTTGGGGAAAAATCCAGATATTGGAATACTGCAGTTTCCTCAAAAAAGTACAAAGTCACTTAAGCCATGTCATAGTGCTGCTTATTTCATAGTGCTGTTTATATCATCAATAAGCAAGATATAGGAGAGTGTTTCACTGACAGAAAGTGAGATTATTCAATTGACTATGTAATCTGTCTGCATTTTTGTTTCTTTTCTATAGCATCCACAGAAATAGTGCGAGGCTGACAGAGATTTAGAGACCAACTGAACAAGCCGCTATAGCAATCTGCACTACTAAAAACAGAAGTTTTGATTTTTTTGAAGAAGGACAGAAAATATTGTCCCAAGGAGCTGTGCCTGGAAAAAAGAAAATCGTATTGTCTTAGTCATAGAAACCTTGCTTTCGCAGACCTAACACATTGACATAATAGCATCCACTCAAACTGTTGCAAAAAACAGGAGATAAAAAGAAAAACTACAGCTTTCTGAAGACTAGTAGAGAATGAATGCAACTACAAAAGTGAAGAGGAAAAAAACAAATGAAAGAATATCTTTTATAATAAATCCTATTTTAATAATATCTTTTTTAATAAAGCTCTAACAGAAAAGTAAATTTACTAAAATAAAATCTATTCTTTGTGATCTCTTTTTCACAGGTCTTCAAATCTGCAGTGATAAGCAGTAGAATCCATGTACTGGTAATTCATATAACTCACCACAAATTTGGACGCTTAGCTGACCACAACTTGTATCTACCACAAATTATCAGTATTAGCTGAGCCTTCTTATGGTATCAGGTTTTTTTCTCCCTTGAGGCTTACATGTGAAGAACAAGCTTTTTTCTTCAAGCCTGTCAATCACCTAGCTCACTTGTATGGCTTTGTAAATTATTTCTGTGCACTTACTAATTGACTATGTATTCACTTACATTTTCTTAACTACAAGACAAGAAAATGCAAAGTGGAAGTAATAACGTAAATACTGTATAAATGGTGCTTAGTTAAGGAAAATATTTCTGCTTTTTCACTTCTAATGCACTTATTACTCTTCTTCACCCAAGAATATATATTACAAAGTCATTTGCATCACTGATGCTGATGTCCTTTAAAAATAAATATGAAAAAGCAGCTCAGACCTTAAGAAAGGCCTTTAATGAGGAATTTAAATGAAAAAAATGAAAGAATTTCTAAGTTCTGAAGAAATAAAACAGCTAAAATAGATAATCAGGCCTCAGTATTGTATAGAACAATCACAAATTTCTAATGAGCTCTGGAGATGTATTAAATACAGAATTTGTCTCATACTCTATCCTTAAGTACACATCTTGCCATTACCAAAACCTGAACTACCTTTTTTCTTTGAATCCTTCTTTAAGTGCATCTGGCTATCACAGAAAATCAAGAAAACTCTTTCCAAGAATCTTTGCATGAGGAGTGTGGTGCATCGTTAGATGCTACTAGACACACACTAAATGATGTGGCAATGGCAACTGAAAGTCTGATTTGGATAAGCACCTAAAAAGCTTGACTTCTGAACCAAAAGCCCTCTGACATGTACAAAACTAGGCTTTACAGTCTTTCCAGTACTTTAAATTTTTGTCTGTCTGGAATTGTGTAATACGGTGTGGAAGTATGTTTTGCATAAATTCTTGGACTATCATAGCAACTAGCTCACAAGCAAATTTATTACTGTCCATTCTGTCACTTGTGAAGATGTAAAAATTCCATTCTAAAACCTCTAGTCTACCTTGCCAAAGACACTAGATAATTATGGTCTTTATTCCTGACTCAAATGGACCAGCATTTCCTTTTTCCTAGGAAAAGGAATTTTGCTGTTTTATACACAGCAATTCTTCATTCATTCTGTGTGTGTTAAATACTTAAGCTGACAAATTTAACATAGAGGTTAAAAATAAAACCATTTTATTCCTCAACGGTCTTTCTTTTCTATTCCAAGAATATGTATTACACAGCTGGGTAGCACAGTAAGACTTACCCAAAAGAGAAAACACTGAAAATCCAGATAAAAAAAAACAAACTCAAAAAAATCATATGCTTTCTTTAAGCCCTTTCCAAATTAATATTTTTCCCTATTTTGAGCAGCTGCTGCTGTTATCTTTCCATCTTTCAGGAAAAAAAAGCCACATCTCAAATGAAGCATTTGCAGTCCCAGCTCCTCTAGAGAATCCAAACTTTCCTATCAACTGCTATTTTGCCACAGGGATGATGAATTTATCTACTTCACCCAGTTCCATTACTGTCATAGTCAAGCTTAAGCCATCCTCTTGGTCTCCTGTACTGACTGGAGATGCTTTTACTCTAAGGAAGGAGTTTAAAAAAAAAAAAGAAGAAACTTGGATGGACCATCATTTCAGGAAAGCTGACTGGAAAAAGTAATTTAGTTAGCTGGTCCTAAAGACAAAGCAAGAAAATACATTAGCTGTCTTTCAAAGGTAGCTCTGTAGTGGACTTCTGAGCAAAAATTACTGGACCGTTTACAAAACAGAGGCAGAAGTTTCTTGGGAAATATTTATCCTGTGATGTGTTTGCATGAAACAGTCTGATAATCATCCCCAAAACAGGAATGTCAAACCCAGTAGGTATCAATTATTCAAATATGACTGGTAATTCTAGAAAATAAGAAAATAGCACGGAAAGGACATGATGCCTGTAGTTTTTGATACTAAATGATTGTGTCCCATTTTCTTGAAATCATGTACTGGCAATGCCCAATGCATCTTATGAAACAAACCAGGAACACCAGAAGCTATACAGCTGTAATTTAAACATTTCTGCAGACACTGTCAGGCTGTGCAGTACAAGCAACTGAAAAGGAAGATGAAAAGCAAGTTTGATGAAAAAACTTGTTTGCATCACCTTTTTATTCAGAAATTAATATGTTATTGCAAGTGTGAGTTTTAATTCTACCTATTAAATGTTGCAATTAAATTTTTGTAGTTTTTATCATTGACTAATTATTTGTGATACAATATATTACTCTAAAATCCTACCTACTGGCATTTTCATTAGAGAAGTAGAACATTAAATATAAACCAATGCAAAATAATTTATACAAGTAATGGTTGTCAATAATTGTATGTATTCAAGAAAACACTTTTCCTTTATTCTCCTATAGAGATTCACAGATATATTATGTCAATCTCTACCAAGAACTTACCCTTTCTTAAAAAAAAGGGTAAAACTAGCTTTGTAAAGGGCAAACCTTCGGATTTTATACATTTCAAGTTAAAAAAAAAATTTGCATTGTACGTAATTTGCTAAAACCTAAATTCCACTGACAAAAAAGGACTCAATAAAACTTTTTTGCCAGACAGCACCTGCAAATATTCTTATGAAGTGCATATACTGCTGGAGTCACTAAAGCAGAAGAGGTGTTCACAGCATGACAAAATGGTTTTGTCAGTTGCAGTACTACTTAAGGTCCTAATTTTTAAAAAAATATCAATCCAACTTTATAAAGTGAATACTGTTTTTTCATGGAAAGGAAACAATATGTAGGAGTTATGAGGTTTATAGTGAGTTGCTAACACGATTTTGTTATAATATTTAGGAGAGCATATGGGAGATAATAAATACTGTAAGGAATTTACTTAACATAAATTTTTCTTCTACAAAAAGTAGCCATAAAAATACACTGCTAGAGCAATGATGGATTCCAGCAAAATTAAATTTGTAAAGAAAGCTGTACTTCTGGTAATGGTGGAATGACTGGACAAATACTGACTCTTTCATGCAGGATGTGTGAGAGAAAGAACAATAGGTGGGAATAACAAATTGGATTAAAAATTTATGAGCTAATTTTTCATTGCTTTAACAAACATTAGAATTGATTTCAGCAGTCCTGATAAGGACCAAAAGACTAATTGTCCAAACATGAAATCATAAAACCCAATTTTTTTTTCCCAGACCAATCGAAGTTTAATATGCGATGCTTAAACTGAAAACTACTGAATGTAGTGGAATGACTGACTGACATTAGTGCACATTGTCTCAGGGCCACAGGACTTCTATCAGGTAGCCTAGAGCCAGGGTAAAAGGAACACATTTTTACCTGAAGATATAACACACAGAGAAAGGACCTTGAAAACTAGATCTTCCAACTGCACTTAAATCCTCATGTACATTTAAAATACAAAGCATATGTCAATTCTCAGCATAATTTCTTACACAACAACGTTAAGGATAAATGACACACAGTACTTTTGTAACTTCCAAACTTATTCCTTAAGTTGCCCTGTGAGGCATAAGAACACCTCCACCATATACATGCTTGCAGAATAATTCTTACAAAATGTTTTAGGTGTTCAACTTACTAGGAATAGGTCTAAGGACGTCAGGAATGAGAATCTCCACCAAAGCCTGGTACATCACATGGTCACAGTTACACATCCATTTCAGAATAGACTCATTCTTGCACAGAGTAATCAGCTTTGCTTTTGGAAGTCGACTTTCTATTTCACTCAGATTGCTGGTGTTAAAAAGAATAAATAAATGATAATGCATACATATGGCACCTCGGGACATGGTTCAGTGGTTAACATGGCAGTGCTAGTTAACAGTTGAATTAGAAGATCTTAGAGGTCCTTTCTGACCTTCAAGTTTCTATGATTCCATGATTTGCAGTAGGTAAAAATCTGAAATGGGTGTTAAAATGTATTTTTTCCTGAAGACGTCATAGATTTCTCAGCTCCAGCCAGTATAACTTCTTTAGATGTTATGTCACATGGAAATGGATTTAAGAAATGCTCCACAATTCTCCTGCAGCTCATAAATTGTGCAGACATATGGATGATCCTTTTGGCTTAAAAGAAGTGGATTGAATACTGGGAAGAGACACCTTTACTGTAGTTCTCCATGCAAAAAACCCTATGGATGGCACAACTGTTCCAGTACTGACCATTGGCATACATCCCAGCTATACAAAAATGCCACACAACATAAATTTAACTTGGAAGATTATCATAGGAGAAAAAATTATTACTACTCAAGTAAAACTAATTAGGTTTTGTTCCCCACACTTGTATTATATTATCATGAGACACATTAAACAAAGAAAAACATTTACTGACCTTGGTTCAGTGACAGGAGTGCCATCAGGTGGAGCAGAGGGAGAATAGCGCCAGAAAGTTTGCCACAGTTTTTCTATCAGGCTGAACTGAAGATTAACAACCACATCCAGTATTGCCTGAGAAAATAAAACATGAGATCATATTGTCTTGTACCCAGCTTCGCCCCCTACTTCTAACTCCAACTAGATCTATAGCTTTTTTCCTTCATCACGCAGTGGAACAAAGAAAAACTGTACATTTCTGAAGTTATAAGTGGTATCTGTTTTAATATCTTTGATATCCATAAATTACCCATCACTATAAACTGCTGTGCACAGAGACTTGAATAAGACTAAGTGCACAAGCATGGAAGATTCCAGAAATTAGTATGGCCTATGTAAACATACCAGAGGAATTTTACCACAGAAAAAATATTTGCTGCTACTACAAAGAAAGAAGGAAACCTCACACTTTATTCACTTCCATAATTCCATGTAGGTTTGAAAACACTTTAAAATAATTCTAGAAGACATACTGTTCAGTATCAAATGTGGCTTAAATTTCTTGCTGTTTCTCCAAATGAGAAAAAGTTACTGCCTTTAATGTAAAAAAAAAATAATTATAATTCAACCTGATTTACATTTTCTATTGACTAAACCAAAGATCTGCATGTACAATCTACAGTCTAGTTTCTCTAACATTCTGAAAACATACACCCTCCAGAGAAACCTTTTTGCCATCCTTTTCAATGAAATAAGTAAAATATCCAGGGGGAAGTCACATACCACTATCAGGGCTGCAATATTTGGCTTTATTGTCTTGTACTGGCTTTCAGAAAGAAATCATTTATAGGAAATACCTCACAGTGCTCTCGATAAAGACTCTGTAGTGATTTGATGTCCTCAAAGGTAGTACCATCTGGCAGAGAAGAGATTTCAACTTCTCCAAACTCTGGCAGTACTCGAGATGCATCTGTTGTCATGACAACATAATGAAAGAGGGCTGTTGTGAACAGTGCCAGTTACAGTACAATTAAGAAAAAACCTCAAGGATTATACAAAGAAATAAATTCCGAAAGGCTATAATATTCAAAGAGGAAAGTCTTTCATACTTGTATGTTAAAATCACAAATAAATTCAGCCAGCATTTTTTAATAAAAAAGAAACACAAAATTATTCTTGAAGACATTAAAAATATGTAACGTACATAATACACCTATATAGAGAAGCTAACACGCACTTTTTCAAGCTATTACAGGATGAAGGAAAATATCTAAGCCAGTGTGTGAAAGATTAATCACTGAATTATTTTTTTATTGTTCAACTGAAGATTTTCTATGTAGCCAGGTGTCATGGGGCTTAATAGACTCAATATACATTTTTACTTGACATTTACTAGACTTTCAAGTAGAGCCAATGTGTGCTTTTACTATTTGTCACAAACATTTCCGAGAGACGAGACGATAAGATAAAAATGCTGGGCTGAAAGGTACACAGAAAGGAAGATTCAAAACACTTTAATGCTACCCTTATGTTCCAAATGGTTTTAGTAAAAGCAGAGTTAGGCCAAAGGATTTCGTCCCTGAAAATCCTAGCCAAGTAAGACTACACCTTCTCTAATAACACAACCAAGGACACTTTTTACCTAAAGAATTAACTAAATTACACTTTGTTTCCATTACTAAAATACATGCTTAGCTGGATCAAAGAATGTTCCATTTGGATATTTTTAAACATGACTTTGGAGTTGCAGTTGAAACGATTTGTCTCTTTCCACTTACAACGCTAGAACACACTAGCAAAGCAGCCCACAGGATGGCTAACCTGCAACAGTAATACAGTGCCATCCCTCTACCCCACCTTTTATAAAATAAAATGCACGGTAATGCACATGCAGGAAACAACTTTCACAGTAGGAATTTCAATATGCACATTTAACACAACTTTGCAAAGCAACTGCATTTATGTAATATTAAATATATCTCACAAATACAGAATTTGCATGTTTTTCCTTTTATGCTTACATGATGCATATTATATATTACATAAAGCTCATGTGCAATTTAAGTGCCTTTTTGTTCAGTTGTAAGGATTGTAAAGAGGGTACGATAATCTTGGAAGCAACTGCTGTACTTGTACGAGTTGATATTCACAGTGATAATGAAGCTCATCTTATTTACATATAGTATAAAACCTGCTTTCATACCTAGAAACTGTTGATGATGTTGACTTTGGGCAATTACAGTTTGTTCAACAGATGTGCCTGTCTGTTGACCACTTCCTGTGAAGCCATCTGCAACTCCATCCACTTTCTGCATGGGCTTATACCTACAAAAATATCAAGTACAAAACTATCCTTTCTATTTACTTCTTCATAAATGGATCATAGAGACTGATTTCTCCATCTCAAAATCTTGAGGAAAAGCAACAAAGGAATTTAGAGATTTTTATTTATTTTTTCAGTAACAGAAGAAACCACCACAAAGGGAAGCTGTAATATTAACAATGCATTACAGAATTCATAAAGGTGATATTAAAGCACGACTAGCAATTTCGGACGGAATTTAGCTTAGTAACAGCATACCATAAGACCATCAAATTTACACCAAAAGGAATCAAATCCTTCCCTTTCCAAATAGCTTGGCTTCCCAGTAATTTTGTAATTAAAAAATAATGTTTCATTACCTTAAGAAGAAATGGCATTACTGTCTGAGGATAACAAAAGATTTCAAATCAAACAAGAGGGCTTTGGATATTGAAGTTACACAAGTAGAAAAGGTGCAAGTAAAAAATTAAGAAAAGGAATGAAGAAAAATGATCTGCAGCATACACTCAGTCTACAGCCTTTGCCAAGAAGGACTAGAAGTGTCAATCCAGTGAGATGCGTCTGATAGAGATGGTAGAACTGGTGTTACTATACAGAAAAAATACATTGACTTCAATTTGCCACCAATTTAAAAGACAAAGAAGCACTAGAAATATTAATAAAGCTGACAAAAGAGCAACGTTACCATAAATCATGCAAATTACAATATCCAGTCCTTTAGTATGAATGGGTGTGTGCTTGTGCATGTATGTGTGTGCACGTGCAAAACATGGGTTAAAGGTGAAGTATGCAGTAATTGCTACACAGTGCCATATGTGTAATTTCATTCAAATATAATCAAGGAACATACTGCCATAAAGTTAAGAAAATGCCACCAAACATACCTAGGTAAGGAAAACAAGGGAAGTATGTAAGCAAATAAAAATATCCACTCCTGACAGTTACATAATGAAATCTCAAAATCACTTTGTCATTGTGAATTAAGAAGAAGACAAGAGAGGTGACAATGTTTAGATAACTGGTGTAACTTTTCCAGAAACAATTCTAGTTAGATCACTGTGGTATATGTCTTGGTGCATACATGTCATTTTGAATGTGAGTGAATGAAATCTCTGAATGAGATTAAGTGGCTAAAATTAGCTTCCTTGGAGATTTTGTAAATATCTATCATCTTTTCTTACTATATTATCCTGTGATGATTTTTGTAACAGAATTTTCCACATAATCATATTGTGAGATGCAGGGTGCTTCTCCTCAGGCTCGTGTAGACAAAGTTGACTCTGTTTTAAATTTTTTGACTTTTCCTTCAGATTCTCATTTTCCTGCTCTCTTTCTGCATTTTTCCTCTTTAGTGTCCTCTAAAGCCGTGACTGCTCCTGCACCTGTCCAGGTGCGGGACTTGGTGTCTGGACAGTGCTCCGGCCCTCATCAACTGATAACCTCGGGAAAGGGTTATGCTTGTGTTTCTACAGATAATGGACCACTGTGGGTTCCTGCTCAGTGTGTGCATTGTGTTCTGTCTCGGGGAGACCAGCACTGACGACTCCTACACAGAACAGCTCAAATGCCTCAGCCCATGGAACAGCAAGAACGTCTGGGTGACCCTGATGAAAACACTGAACCACTTCAGCGTCTCATTGAGGCAACCAGAACTGCCTCTTCATACGTGCCTTGTTGGAGCACCTGTAAATAACTCTGATGCAGTGAAACTTGTTTCTAATGTTACACGATTATCCACTCTGTCAACAAAAGCTTGTAATGCTTCTGTGCTAAGCTGCATTGCAAACTTGCCACTGATGCAGATAGTGTAAGACGCTATATGACAGAATCATGCTGCTATTGACTTCCTGCTGCTTGCCCACACACATAGTTGTCTACTTGGGGAATTTCAGGATGGTTACTGTCTTTGCTCAAAATGGGGATCTTCATTTTAATGATGATTGTAGTTGTGCTTGTAATGTTGCCATGTTTGGTGTCGTGTTTGCAAAGGACCCTGCAAAATACGACCCAGGCAATTTTCCTAGCACAAATACAGAAAGTGGGAAATGTAGGGGTTAACAGCAGGTCTGTTAGCTCCCTGGAGGAGGAGGTTGACTTGGGAAACTTTCGAGTGTGGCCTTGAAGATAAGTAAGTTTTCCACACAGGCTAATTGGGGAGTGAGGGCGAACTGTGAGTCTGTAGATTTGGTATGTGAGAACGACAGCCTTGTCCTTGGGCACCTCCAGGTGTCTGACGATTGCTGGGAAGTGTATCAGTAATGATGAGTGCCAATTAGGATGTTGTTTCTTTCTTGCTACTTGCTTGCTGCTTGCTTGCTGCTTTTTGAAAATGATATAAAAGGAGCTGGGATTTAATAAAGAAGAAGCCTTTTCTTATGTTGCCCTGAATCAGCCCTCTTGTGCGTTTTTTATTGGATCGTCACGACTTAACGGCAACAGTGAGACATCTCATGCTCCCATATGATCTCAGCAAAAGATAGTTAAGATAATATACCTTAGTATGAATTTGCATTGGAAATGACAGTAAAATAATTTCAGATAAAAGCGATCTCTGTGTTTGAAGTTAAAGTTTGATGTTGTGTTTTCCATATCTCAGTTGTGTCCAAGGCCACAAAATATGCTTGGTACAATGTGCCAATCTGTTAATTTAATTGGATTTTTGGGGGATAATAGCTCTAAAGGTGTCTTGCTTGATATGCCACTCTTCTACCTATAAGTTTCATGAAATTATGCATCTTACACATTTTACTTTAGGGTAACATGGGAGGCTAATGACATAAGTCAAATAAAAATTAATTTCAAATAAATTAACTAATTTCCATTTCCCCCCCTCAAATTTTACATTCAACATAGTTTCTAATATACATATTTACACATTCTTTCACCACCAGTACAGCCCTGTGCCACTGCTTTCAAATACTTCTGTGTTTCACAGGCTCCTCAGGAACAACAGATACTAAAGGAAAATAGTTAAATCAACTTACAAGCAGACCGTTATGGTCACATTAATTCTTCACAGGAAGAGGAAAGAAATACCAAATGATGTAACAATGAAAACAAACAGGAATATTTGAAATTCAAGCTCTTAGTGGTTTTCTTCAGCTTGTGCGACAAGAACTCGAAATAGTTGAGTCTGTTAATATTATAGGTCACTTTATTACTATTTCCTTTTGCAAATATATGACAACTTCTGGGTAAATATTCTTTTACATTGACTGGTACCTAAATTTATTGACATCAGCTGGATACCCAGTAAAATTTTATTTTCACAGCAGAGAAGCTGAACAAAAGTTGCACCAGAATTTCAACTTTTCCATGTAAGGAAAAGTAAGATTGTATGAAATAGAAACATTAGTAAGTAGTTATGTTCATTTCACACTTTACCTCTGTTTCTGCTGCATGGGCTGTTGTCTCATTGCCATATATTGCATGTCCTCTTGTAGCCGATTAAGAGGAGAGTCTGGCTTGACACGAATCCCATAGTAATGATATTTGGAGTTTCCCCTTGATGAAAGAGCAAGAATTGAAAGAACAGTAACACTAGTTCTGTGGATTTACATCACATTTACTTTACAATTTACACTGACTGGAAAATAATACACACAAATCAGGCCTGATTCTCCTGTCATACCTATTTTACAGGTGTGTCGTTTTACCACCTTTGGGAAATTAATTCACTTTCTCAAACAAATATTATCAGCATTTTAACTTTTCTTACTCCTTTTGAGTAAGAAAAATAAAATGCAAATAAAAACAACTTATCTGGTTATGAACAGACAGTATTCTTAGTGATTTCTAAACAGCAAACTATGTTTTTATTTGAGATGCTAAAAATCTGCAATGCAGTTACCAAAAAGTAAACACATAAACTGTCAAAACCAGAGGAAATAAGCTATAAAGCATCTTCAAAATGCATACAACTGTTGAACATTAAAAAATAGAACTGACAGAAAAACACTGTAATATTTAAATGCAGGTTTTGTTTATTATTCTTTTCCCTAGCAGGGAAGTTTCTTACTCATTACATGTATTTTCTATTATAATTCCAGATTTCAATAACACAAACCTAGTTCCAAGTCTTCTGGTCCGCAGTCCCATGAAGATTGACCGTATGAGTTTTCCAAAGGAGGCAGCATTGACTGGATCCAATTTGTGTTCCTGACAATGCCGTAAGTAATGGTTGTAAAGGGTACTTCTTGGAAGGCTCACTCCTTCTGCAGTTTCATAGTTGTCTAAAAGCCACTGAAGCTATATCACATACAAAACAGAAAAAAGATTTATTATTATATACTTCATTAAAAATACCATAGCCATGCAATATTAACTTCTGACAGTCCTGGAACCACTCTTCAGGTCTACTGAACAATTACTTCCTTCTTCAGAGAATCCCTAAAGGTTAGCTATACCACAGTGCTTTAGGATCTTCAGATTACCAGGAAGTAGCAGAACTCATTGCACTTGTGACCTCAGGTAAGCAACCATTTCCTAAAATATTTTTGATTCAGTACCAATACTTGATAAAGGTATCTATGCTTTGGAAACAAACTGTGAGTACCACAAAGAAATAAAGTAATCATGAATGTAATTCACATAAATTGCAGAAAAGAAACTCCTTGGACTAACAATAGGTAATTAATGTATTTGTAAACCTGGAATACTGTACTGTTTCTCTTTGCCCATTAGTAAAAAAACATAAGAAAAAAGCTATCGCATTTAAGTCAAAGAGCAGCCTAGGTAACATTGAAAATAACTGGTACATCTATAAATCATTAAGGGTACCAACCCTTTCAGCTATAGCCTGCTTGCCTTTGACTGCCAGGAGGAACTGAATGAGTTTTTTTGAAAAATAGTAATCTTTTATGTAATTGTGGTAGGTAATTAGATACAAGCAAGGAGAGACTTCATGTAATATCACTGGATGTTTTAAGAACAGCACACTCATAAAACACCTCTAGCTGTTGCTAATATACAAAAAAAGTAAAAATGATAATTTAATACTCCTAGATTTAATATTACAGGAAAATGACGAAATAAATCAAAACCAATAAAGTTTGAGAATGCATTTAAAGTCCACTGTCTGATAAGCTAATATTTTCCTTATTTTTCCCAGTATTTGTCATGATTTTAGATCCCTGAAATTTTCTAAGCTCTGGAAAAATACAGAAGTAAGATGCAAATGCTTTGAACATGTAAAATTGTTAGCTCAGTTTGCAGGTAGTTTTGCATTTCAAATAAAATTAAAAAGTACATTTAATCATCAGTTATCATATCATTATTTTATATTTTAACATTCAAAAGTGCTTCCAAACTGAGCATCTGTCCTTTTGAAACAAAGCTGAAGAAAAAGTGTAATTGACTTTTGTCTGGATGTATTAAACTTATCTCACTAATGACCTGACATAAGCCTGTCTGGGCTTAGAAACAAAGGTAATTATATCTTTCAATCTATCTATATTTAAAATCTGTTATTTCATGTATATTCCTATTAATACATTTATATAACATTTTTCATATATTATTACATTCAGAATTTAATCAGAACAGATATGGAATGTGAAGTATTTCTGTTTTCCCTAAAGGGAAAAACTCTGTCAATCCCAAAAGACTGACTAACAAAAAATAACTATTTTGCAATTAAGTTCTGTATGTAGCATTAAAGACATTTTCACCAGATGGTTTCCAACCTATTATTAATCACTTCAAGTGCACTTCATTAATTATATGAATTTCTAACAGATGTTATTTCAAACATAACTTGCATTATTCAACACACAAAAAAACCAAATCAAAAGTTAAGTGCAATATAAGAACTTTTGCTTAGTAGCAAGGGCCTGAAATTATTACTTGATGGATTACCTGGAAAAAAAATGCAGTTAATTCATGCTTTTAAAAGAAAATTATCTTCAAACATTATTGTAAACAATTTTTTAAAGAACTCAAACATTTTTCTACCAAATTAAAATATAATTCTAAAATTGTTCAGCTTCGAATCCTGGCTTTTAAATTTACTAAGTAAACTGACTATGCTGTATAGGTAGGATAGGGAAAGGTATGAAACATTTACAGAGCCAGAACTGTTAAACTGAGTGCAACTTCAATTAGGCTGCAATGTTTATAAAACATTCAACTATCAATTAAGTAAGTCAATCTCATGCAGAAATAAATCAAGAAAGAAAAGAAAACAGGAGAAATTACAAACTCCTTAAAGTGAGCACTCACGTATTTAGGAAAAAAATCCTATAAATCTTCATTGTGGTATCATAGGAAGAGGATTGAAATTTCAATCCCAAAACTAAAATTTCCCCACAAATTATCATCAGCAAAGTGCAAGTTAATTTAACACAAAATGTAGGATTCTATTTTAAAATCTATTATGACAATTATTTTAAAAAATCCCAAACCAAACCATTAGAAGTCAAAATCAAGAAAAGTTTAGAGACAAAGGCTAAACGTACCCTTAAACTTCCTCCATACTGTCCTTGAATTTAAAGACAATAAATGTTGCTTTAAAGACACCTAAAACATCAAATATGCTTGATCTAAATCTAAAATTTCTTTCAAAATGATCAAAAACTAGGAAATACTTATTGCTACAAAAATACGTACAAGGATTTGTTTTTTGGTTTGGTTTGTTTTTTTTCTCCCCCCCAGAGTCAAAGATACATCCCTATCAGAATAACTTTGAAAAACCTTCACACTCAAGAAAGAAATATTATAAGTCTCAACAGTTGGATGCAAATCTCATTATTAGGAACACATTGTGAACAGTGCTTAGAACCAAAATTGAGTGAAACACAGTTTACTGAGGCACTGAAGCTTATCTTGTAATTTTTTGTGGTTTTATATCAAGATTATGGACTTTGTAACAGGATTACACACAAGCTTATCAATAGTTCTATTGTTCCAAGTCTTAACGCAGATTTCTAAAACTATGACCACAAAAGGTATGATACCTTTAAAAATTACATTTAAACAATGATTTTGGTATTATCTGTCTATTAATGTTATTATTTAAATAATAATTTTGACACTGTCTTATCTTCAAAACAATTATTTTGTAAACACACACGGTGGAATCTAAAAGTATATACTCTGTATACAGTGTTCCAATTTTAGGTTTTCTAAAGAAATAAAAAAATTGCCTATATTTTCCACAAAACATTTCTAGTTCTGACTGTGACATAACCAGACCCCTACAGAAACAAAAAGCCCCCAATCCTGCTAAAACATAAGTTTTTAATTTGGTTTCTGAGGGACAATCTCTACCATCATATTCTATATTCAGACAGCAAACTAAATTTAAATTTCTTCTGTAAAACAACAAAGGAATTTGAATTTACATAGTAAATAAAGCTGAGAAGGAAAAAAGTAGTAAGATGAATATAAACCAATCAACACGGCAAAAAAACGCAAAATGCAAACTCACAAATACCAACAGAAAAAAACATTTTCGGATAGACTAACAACTTAAAAATTAATTTTATTATTTATATAGTAAATTTAAAATTGACTTTGAGCCTCTTTCCTTTATTTTAACATTGCATATCACTATAAAGTTACTTATCACTATATTTGAAGATCATGTTTTTTCCCAAATATCTTTTAGCTTTGTTTATGGAAATTCTTAACTGTAAGACTTGCAAGAGTAAGAATAACGTAACATTCAACTGAACAAGACATTTTTGTGTGCTTCAAATTAAGGCAATGTTTTCAATTTTTACCAGGTCATCATAAGGATCTTTAGGATTTTTATGTAAATAAATTCATAATAAATCGCTAGTGCGAATAAATGAAAAAACATCCAGAAATAGCCTAAATATATTATTTAGGTGTGCTGTTTGTTCCTTCTCTTCCTCCTCATGTGCCCCAAAAGTAGTATGGCATACACAGATCTTACTTTGTAGACAGCTTTATTTAAAATGGCAAAAGCCAGTTACTTTAGAATTAATTGAACTTTAGCTTGACATTTACACTACAACCTGCAGAACAGTCAAATGTGTTAACTTGTCTTAACATAGGTGTAGAGTATAGGTAACAGGTAACACTCTGCTATATACCATAAAGACATTTAATCTGACAAAATAAAGCCATGGGAGGTGTAGTAGAAGATTACAAGCAACTAAGATGGGAAGATTAAGAGCAAAAAGTAGTAATAAAATAAAACAAACATTTAGAGGCAGGCTAAGCATGCAGAACAAGCAAGAGAGAGTGTATGTGAAGAAGAGACAACTTACATGGCTGTTGAGAAGAGAGCTTCTGTGAGTGGACAGACCATCAGACTTTTGCAGTGTCTCAATCGCCATTTCAATCTGATAATAGATGTCATTAAAAAAAGGACTCAAGACGGGATAGTAAAAAAGCCTGATCAGAGAAGTTTTGACAGATTGCTAACAGATCAATAGAAATCCCTGCTTTATTCCTGGTTAGGGCATATAATCTACTAAAAAGCCTTATTCCAGAGTCCCAGTGAAGACAAACCTCTTCAAGGAGGTCAGAAAGTCATTTTGCTTGCATATATAGTGCAGGATCACAGCCTCAAAGTCCATTTTACCTTCCAAGCTACTCAGAATGAGCTCAAAGGAGTAGAATTATTGATGAGCTGCATTGAAATAAAAATAACCCTGATTAAACAAAAATATCATTAATAAAGTAAAAAAAAAAAATAATTCCTAAACAGTTTCAAGAAAGGCCTCCATATGTGTTCCCTTCAATTAGATCAAGAAGAAACATGCAGAGCTTGCAATAGCAATTGAATTAGAAACAGAACTTTAACTCTCTGAAATCACAGAATCAAATCCCAAACCAAAGTATTTCAGTAGGTTTTACACCATTAACTTCACTGGGACAGGACATCAACCCTTACTGCTGCCAGCACCCTCTGAATATTCCCAGCTGTCAAAGTAAATGGTAAGTCAGAAGTTAAACAGACTGCAGGATCCAGCCTTTGGAAAAGCAGATTTGTTCACAATAATTTTGCTTTTTAAAAGGAAAACACAGTACAACTAAAATACAAAATAGAATTTCTTCAAATGCAAACGTACAAATATTCTCACACCCATTCCCTTTCTCTACATTTTTAGTAACAATAGATATTTTGATTTTTATCAGTTTGGTAACAACAACATTAAAAAAAAAAAAAGAACCTAAGTCTAATTTAACTGGGGCTAGAAGAGCAAAAACAACAACGAAAATGACAGAGACAATGGGATGCACAGTAAGAAAAGGCATACAATTAATTAGCTACATTAAATGGCCAAAGTACAAGCAATGGAAACCACCATTATACTTTTTAAAAATAATTATAATTCTCGGTGTAGACATTTTTAATGAACTCTTTCTATTCTCTTTCAAATTTCACAGTACTATCCATAATTTTAGTGACATAATTTATCCATATTAGCTGAACTCTCTGTACAGCAGGAAGTGAACTGAAAAATACTACAGCTGGTATTCGAATTTACCATACATACAAAATTAGCTTCTTTTTTTATGGGCAATTGACAAGTATTTTATCATAATAATGAGAGGAGTCTTTTAACTGTTTAATATTAGCTTGGCATGTTTGTTTTTTTTCTTAAAGTACATTATTAAAAATACACTGTTACTATGAAGAAAACATACTCTTATTTGGCAATAATGTTTTTTCTTTAAATGAGTCTGACTTCTTCACTGACTTGCTTCAGTAGAAACTACTATGAGGTCAAAATATTCAATCACACAGAAAAGATCAAATTTTAAGGCATGCCACATAATAAAAACTACAAGCTGAAAAGATGATCATAGTGAGGTCAACTTGCTATATGCTGTAGTCAGAGAACTTCCCTTTCTAACATAATGCTAAAATCCAATAGTGAAGACCATAGATGTTCAAATTCTAAATCTGAATGTTAGGTTACTTGTTCCACAATTCTCAGTCCACAGCAATACTGTACACCGAGGTTACACAGCCTGCTGCTCATTCCCACTACTACACAACTCTCATTTTGTTGCTGCAACTTCTGGTCTTGTTTCTTCAGAGAACCAGTCTGTTAAAAAGAAGTAACTGCACTTAAAAGTGGCATTACAGATGACAGTCATTCCTCACTGCCACGTTGATTCCATGGGTTTTGGTGCTAACCTTCCATCTTTTTGATGGGATTTTTTGTCATTTGACAAATTTTTTTTGCTGAAATTTCTTTTAGTAGATTTCACCAGTATGGTCATTGAAGACAATGAATCTCTGTTTACTTTTACTGCATTACATAACCCAAGCAGTATTGTTACCACTAAAACATGTTAATTACTTTAATATATGTGATCTATATTTAAAATGAGTCTTCATCATATTCTAGTAGGACAAGCTTAAAAAGAAATTTTTCTCACTACCAATTATTTTTTCACTATTTCTAGTCTAAATTTTGATAAAATGAACTTTCACCTTTATCTGACAGATACATATCTCTAATGACAGAAACCCTCTTCCTAGGTAAGTTATATAATCCCTTCTTAACTATTTTTGAGCATATAATATGATTCATTTGAAGACAGATTTTCTAGACACAAAATCATTCCCTTGTCCTTTCTGAAAACTTGCAGCAACCTCTTGGTTTACTCTATTGGTGCCTCACAGGGCTCAATTCTAGGGCCAGTTCTGTTCATACTTCTATCAGTCATCTCAATACTGGAGCTGAATGCACCATCAGTAAATTTGCTGACAAGACCAAACTGTGAGGTGCTGTTGACTCTCTTGATGGACAAGAGTGCATGCAGAGTGGGACTCTGGATAGATTGGAGCACTGGGCAATCAGCAGTGACATGAAGGTGGCAAGTTGAAATGCTGGATTCTGCACCTGGGATAGAGAAAGGCCAGACACAAGTCTAAACTGGGAGAGGGGTGGCTGGAGAGCAGCCTCATAGAGGGGTCTTTGGGGTGCTGATCAGCAGCAAGCCCTGTAGCAGCAGCAGCGTGCCCTGGCAGCAGCAGATAGTCTGCAGGTACATAAGACATGCATACTGACTATTTAATATAGCATGTTCTCTAGAGATTACAAAAGAACATATTGAGTCAACCTAGAGAGAAAAAGCACACCTAAGAGTAATAGACTGGAAGAATAAAAAATGCTTGGAGTTAAGTCAGATTACCTTCTCCTTCCCAAATTTTCAAATGAAACACTGCTGCCCAGGTCCCATGGGACCATGCCTGAAGGGACCTGGACATGGTTGAGGTCGGCTGATGCAAAGCTCATGAAGTTCAACAAAGCACAGGTCCTACACCTGGATTGTGGCAGTCCCAGGCCACACTTACAGGTTGGGCAGAGAAGTGATTGAGAGCAGCCCTGCGGAGAAAGACTTGGAAGTGATAGTTGACAAAAAACCTCAACATGAATCGTCCATTGCACTCACAGCCCAGAAAGCCAATGAAATCCTGGGCTGCATCAAAAGGAGCGTGGCCAACAGCTCAAAGGAGGTGATTCTGCCCCTCTACTCTGCTCTTGTGAAACCCCACCTGGAGTGCTGTGTCCAGGTTTGTGGCCCTCAACATAAGAAGGACACAGGATTGTTGAAGGAGGACCGTAAAGTCGATAAGAGGACTAGAACACCTCCCCTATGAAGGCAGGCCGAGAAAGCTGGGGCTGTTTAGCCTGGAGGAGAAGGTTGCATGGAGACCTCATAGCAACCTTCCGATGCCTGAAGGAGGTCTACAGGGAAGCTGGAGAGGG
>JAYRBT010000093.1:45152657-45184121 GCA_036023395.1 Myiotriccus ornatus | reverse complement strand
CTCTTCATCAGGAACTGCAGTGATAGGACAAGGAGTAATGGGTAAAAATTGAAAGAGGGGAAATTTAGGCTAGATATTAGCAAAAAATTCATTACTGTGAGGGAGGTGAGACAGTGGAACAGGCTGTCCAGGGAGGCTGTGATTGCCCCAACCCCGGCAGTGTTCAAGGCCAGGTTAGATAAGGCCTTGAGCAATCTGGTCTAGTCCAAGGTGTCCTTGCAAATGGCAGGGAGGGTTGGAACTAGATGACCATTAAGGTCCTTTTCAACCCTTAAAATTCTATGATTCGGTGTTTACTTTCTTTGCTAAAAGTCCTCCAACATAGGGTCAAACTGACCGATTTACTATTTCTCCCCAGGATCATCTAGTTATTTGTATACCTCATTCCATTATACATATCTTCAAACATATTCTAAACTTTTCTACTTTGTGGTCATTTCCCTCATATGTGGAAAACAAAACAAAAAAAATCATTTTTCAAGTTTATTGTGATGACTTTTAGAGTATATACATTCCACCTAATACTGAAAAACACATATAAACACATCAGAGTTACCCTAGAAAATCAAAATAGAGAAACTAAAAAGAAAGTTCAATTTAGATTCCCATTAAAAGCAAATCTGAAAACATTTATGGCATGACAGCCTTAGGCAAAGGTAGAGTGGCCATATTAGAACAAGTGTGTATTTAGTAAGAAACAAAAAAACCCCTAGCCCTTTAGAAACATGATGCATCTCTGATAATCAGATTGTTATGAGAACACCATGGTAAGTCTTCTGGCATCCAGCTTATTACATATTTTTAAATAAAAAGAATTAGCAGAAATTCTTCTCATGGATTCAAAGATACCAATTTTTATTATCTTATTAATATCTTATTTAAAAATTGTGTTTCATAAAATTTTTTTGATTTGGTAATTGGAATGCTACACTGGCATAAACTGTGTTTCCAACAACTTGATTTTTTGATACACAAATACTAGAATAACTATTAAACTGCCAAAACTGGAAACAACCTATAGTTGTTAGAGGGGTTTTACGCAGAAAACACATTAAAAGCCAATGAAGCCAGCCTGTATCAGAAAAGAAACAAGGAGCACAGGTGGATAAAGCCACAGTGCACTCAGGGTAGGTAAGGCTGACCTTAGCAGGGTCATTCTCCCTTTCCTCCACATTCCTTGTCTTGTGAAAAGGGCACAGTCTCAATGCAAGACTTCACAGTGGAGCAGCAAAGCACTCAATAGGACAGAGAAAAACGTAAGTTATTTTGGTGACATTGCTACGCTGAAACCTCTGGACTAGAGAGGGAGAAGCCATGATGAAGATCCACAGCTCTGAAAGAGAAACCATAGCAGGACGAAAAAGCCTTGAGCACAGATGTGCATAAAGGTCCATGATCTAAGGACTGGTTTTTTCTTAGAAAAATGTCACTGTGCTCAGTTCAAGAAATCATAAGTAAATATCTTGCTTGAATAACATGTCAGACCAAACGATCTAATAATCTTTTAGTATAAAAATCTGTGCATCTTTGATTTGATCAGAAATGTTTTGTTTTATGCTAAGATGGATCCACTAAATGAAAATTACCAGAAAAGTTCTTTCTACCAAGAAAGAGAGTAGTAAATAAAATCTCATCTCAAACTTTTCTCCAAATGATAACCCCTCTGCCTTTAATGGAACATTTAAACATATGTTAGTTTTTCTGAAAGTAATTACAGTACTTCCACTAAAATTGTATTATCAGGATTTGGTATTTCTGCTTGGCCTTCTTACTTCTTATTGTTGTTGTTCTCTCTCCAATAATTACAACACATTTTTGGCAGGTACCATTCTTCTTTTAAATTTAACAGCAACTTTTGCACACTGTGCTTACTACCAGAACTAATTATTTGTGGTGATACATTACATCAATATTAATTTTGCTTTTATTTTCATGCACATTTAGATTTGCACTGAAATATGATGAATTTCTGTAACAGCATGACTGGAGACCTCCTATAGTTGGTGATGACTGACGAATGACAACTGTAAATTGAAGAACAGTTGTAAAGCTCACTCGAAAACAAGACTAATAGATAGAAGCCTCTCACTGACTGACAACACATTTATTACTAGAAACTGTATGAATTTTTTAACCTTGTGATATTATGAAATATGTTGATTAGATCACCCTGTTTCATCACAAGAACACTCTTCAGATGTTTACATATGGGGAAAAAAATTGGAAGGTGATTTATATCTCATTATTAACGTGGCAACCCAATTTTCTGAAGAGTCTCTTAAATGTAGCTGCTCCTTCTTTAATGAGAGCTGCCAATAAATCAGATGACTCTTTCATCCAGCTTTCAACATGCAAATTCATTTCAAATAGACATCCAGCTAGGGTAAATCAGTTCTTGTTCGATGCAATCACAATCTAGACGTGACCAATCCACATATACTCATATGAAAATGATCATTTTGGAAAGCTGTTTATCTACTGAGCATCTTACATAGAAGGTCTTGTGATCTAAATGCCTTTCTGTTTTAGTAGAAAAGTCCCTCCTGGCAGGTAGAAAAGTAGTTTATTAGGCTAGCAAAGAATATAATAGGAAGAAGAAATGAAATCAGTGGAAATGAAAAAAGAAAAAGCTAGCAAATATTCTTCACATATACCACATAAACCACTACTGTAGATATGTTGGAATAGTTTTAATAGTGCACAAATCCTGATATTTTAGCTATAAAAACAGCGCTACTGCCTGATATAGCTTAAACAGGACAGGTTTCTGTTGAAATGTTAAATGACAAAAATTAACATTAATTAAATACTACAACCAAAATATTAGCTCTTTATTAAACCTGAAGCAAAACTCAGAATTACATTAAACCATAATGAAAATAAAGTGAAAATAAACTTTAGGTAAAAAGTCTCTGAGTATCTCTTACTGAATTCTGCATAAACCAAACAGCATACCTGGAGAAAAGTAAATTAGATTCTGAACTTAATTTATATAAAAGACAGTTAATAAAATTGACTTGTTTTATACATTTGACTTTTAACCTGAAACTGCTTTGTTTCTTTCTTTCTTTTAACTTATCAGAAAGAGATAATATCAATCCTACAATTAATTTGCTTGTTACAGAATGTAATGGTTTGATCAGTGACGGTGATAAACAACAAAACAAATGAAGTTACCAGTTGAAAAGAGTAAACAGAACTAGTACCTCTATAGCAAAACAAAGAGAACTTGCGATGACCATATGTACTAATAAATAAATTCTTAATTTATAATAAATAATTTCTATATACTTTTCCTCCATATGAAAATTCTCCAAACTTATTCAAAATTTGGAAAAATTTTCGGCATATTATGCTAGCAAATCAATCTGGATAAAGGTTATTTTGATGACTCCAATAAATTGTCTATACAAGAATGAAAAAAGTTATGATGGTAAAGACCAAATGAGGATCACAAGTGAAACAAGCTCTACCTATCTAAAGTGCAATCCAATTAAAATATGACATAGCTTTATTTTACATAGTTTAATTATGCCCCCTAGTAAAATTACAACGGACTTAGTGCTTTAAAGTAAGTTTCTACTGAACCTTTAGTGTTTCAATTAACTCTTGAATATTTCAGCTGAAACACACACACCGAACCTAAAATAATAAAATCTAAAATTACTTTATGTCCCAGTTCTTTAGCAAGAAATATACTTCTAATATACTCTAATGTATCATACCTTCAGACTATACTATAAAGAATAAATATCACCCTAAAAACAAGGAAACTATTTTAGTGTAAAAATGCAATTTAATAATTGTCATTTAATTAGAAGATTTTTTCCTATTCTTAAAAATGAGTTGATACAGCAGCACAGAACTTACCTTTAGCAACTAAAATAGGTTGTTTTATTGACCCATTAAGCAAGAGAAAGATGTTGCTGAAGTCATGAACCTTAGATTTTGTTCAGTGCTGGCAAATATTACATTTATTTTGGCAAAAAGAATCAAAATGGTTTTTAATTTGCAATATATAGCATGAAGTTTTGATATTCAAGTCATTCTAGGATTTCCAACTTCTAAGTAAATCTACTACCCTTTATTTGTGTTTACTGAATACATTTAAGCCTCACTTGTTTCCACATTCAGTTAAGCATCTGAAATCTGAAAGAGGAATTATGCTTTTTTCAGAAACTCTGTTCCTCTATTAAAGTCATGTAAAATACAGGCAAATGTTAATCCTCTGTTGCTAGCTGAAAGCTCCCACTATGTTTTAGTGGGATAGTATACTACTCATGAATTCATTTTTGCAGTTCTTATTCTCAGAAAATAATACTGCATAGGTTTTTGATGAAATAATAATTTCTGCCATGGTACAAGAACTTTATATTTGTCCATATCAACCACCTTAAGAATTAAAATAGAATTTATCAGATCATCTAAATTATCCAATGCTATTGGATTGGTTACTAAAAGCTAGGTCCCATAATTTCCTTGTCTTTTTGAATACTGGTGAATCTATATAAATAATGATGCTTTATCTCCTTTCTATATTTTTCAAGTCTTGCAATCCTATGTTTCACAATTCTCTTCCCCATTACTTCCAAATCTCTATGTCCAGACCAGAATGCCCAGAAGGATGAAGTAAAAGTACTCATTAGGGCTATGCAGCAAAGTTAGACAAGTATAAACACATTTTCCCAGCTGAAATATGGGCTGATTGAGTAAGCTCTTCAAGGAAGGTTCTGTGCTTTGTTTACATATCTGCAGTATTATCTACCACAGTTATAACAGAATGCATCTTCCCATAGCATGTCAGACATTTTCACAATAAGCTTTTAATCTGGAACAGACTTTGGAGATATACCATAGATAAGTAAATAAGTAAATAAAGTATTAAAATGTAGTAGCTCAGTATTCTGAACAACTGGAAATATTTTGAAATAAGCTACCAAACCTACACTAATATCGGGCAAACAAAATGAAAAAATACAGGGAAGTTATCCTCATAGTTATCCTCAACAACACTTCATGTTCTTATGTTTTCAGAAAAATGAAAAATGTTAAAATTTAAGGTACGAAATGTAAGTATTTGCAAGCTGTCTTTAAGTTTTCATAGTATTCTTACTCCTATATCTTATACATATATAGTGCTTTTTTTTAAACAGTATTCTGTAGTACTTATCCTGGCAACATAATACTGCTATCCATTTTTTCACAAAAACTGTGTCAGTCTACAAGTACATCTGAGTGACTAAGAAACCAGTCTCAAAGATTTTGCACGAGTCTGAAATACTTACTGTCGCTGGGGAGGCCCGCGTTGTGTGAGTCACCGTGTGACCAGAATTTTCCATTGAATTCCCAATCAGATAGGTCCCTCCTGAGCTGCTAATGAGTTGTCCTCCTGTTACGCCCATCTGAATTCCTCCAGTGCCCACCATGCTGTGAGACGAGACCACTGTTGTCACCTGTGCTGAACTTCCTTGAGTATCAAAATAATTTCCCCCAGTGTTTTGAGTGTACATCTGGGTTTCTGTGTAAGGGTAAGTTGTTGATCGGCTTCAAGAAAAGAAAACAAAATGAAAATACATTATTTGTATTTCATTTAGATGAGGGAAATGTTGTAATTTTAGAAATGTCTTTACAATAGCTAAAACCAAATCAAATCAGATTGGCAAACAATCCCTGTCTCCTCAAAGAATAACATTTAATCAAGTCAATGCATTAAATAATCAATTCAATGTTAAACCAAGTATCCACCAAACTTTACAGAAATACTGTCAGTCTTACATGAAGAGGAAAAGAGAAGGGAAGTACAATAAAAATTGGAGATGGGCAGATGGAGCTCATTCAATTTATAAGCAATTTATGAAGCTCCATATGTATCAATCTTTCTTAAAATCTGAAAATAAAACTTTGATTTTTAGTCAGCTGTTACATATTTGCATAATGTGCAGTTTGCAAAATTACAAACAATTCATACAAATGTCAGCTAACAGAGTTCAATGTTCAAGAATTTTATGTTATCTATTGTTTTTAAATTCATTGAGGCTCTTGACTGAAGCTTGAAATTCTGAGTTCACTGGTGTTTTGGAAAATGCACTTATTTTTTTAAAGGGCACATCAAAATTGGACAGGAATTCATGTTGTGACAAAAAACTGTATTTAAGAATTAAAACCAAAACAGAACTAGGACTTCTAAAAGGACAAAAACATAAAAGAAGTTAAAGATTTTTTAAAAAGTTAACATTTTTAAAATCACTTTCAAGTGTGAAACATTTATGTGTAACTTTACCCTAAGAGACTATTCAGCTACTGAAAGCTTCTATCATGTTTCATGTTCTTATTTACTTATCTTGAATCATTATTCTTCATATGTTACAATCTATTTATGATTTCTGAATGTGTATTTGTTCCCATGTTTTAGATTTGATTTTTATATCACTGTATTTCATTATTTTTAAGTAAATATCGTTCATTATTTCAAAGACGGAGCTTTGTATCTTTGTAAGCATGATAACAGGTAAAAACCAGTCTGTTTACCCAACCAATAATTTTCTTACTAAGCACAAAAACCTAAAATTTCTTTCAATCCACAGGCAATACCATTTTGAATTTCAAAGTTTTCCACCAACATGGGATTGCATATGCTGAGCTGCACTTCAGAAAACCATTATTTTTAAACAACTGAAGAATTTATAGCACCTTATCAACAACCAAAGTCAGACCTTCTGCTGCATTAATTCTGGCCACAACAGTTTCTCTTTTCCTCTTCTGAGACTTTCAGAAACTCCAAAACTTTACTTTTAGAATCCAAAATGTTTCATAAGCCTCATACTATGTTTTTTTCTATCATCCCTCTTTAAGCTTAAGTATTTCAAAAGCCTCAAGATCAGCTGCAGGAAACTTAAGTTAATCTAAAAGAAATTCCTTGCAGTCTGCTGAAAGCAAAGCAAGATAGTTATTTTAGGGACTAATGCTCAAACAGACATTTAATCTATTACCCTTTCTTTTGGAGATTAAAATTAGTTGACCTTTGCATTGCAATAATCTATGTAAGCATTTAGGTGCTGTGGAGGTCCTGATTTATCTGTTCTCTCAAGCCAAGGTATCATAGTGATACTTTGTGATATAATAGTGATGTTATTTAGCTGAAAACCAGAGATTAGAACCTGCGAATTGTTAAGACTGGAAAAAAAAGAGAGTCCAACCAAACATGGACTTGTTCACCCCTAAATCATGCCCCCAAGTGCATCTGGAAGTTTTGTGAACATTTCCAGGGATGGTCTCTACCATTTCCCCAGACTGCCTGTTCAAATGCTTGATCGCTCTTTTCAATGAAGAAGTTTTTCCTAATATCCAAACTAATCTCCCCAGGTGCGCCCGGAGGTAATTTATCTTGGAATAAGTGCAATAACCACTACCAGACTGGATATTGCATCTGTCTTTACACAATACGAACAGTGCCATGTAGCAGAGGACAAATTTAGGGAAACGTGATGCAGGCTCAGGGGAACCTTCATGGAAACAATCACCAAGTGACTGAACACTGTAATTTCTCCCAAAAGAGGAAAGAAAAATCTCATATCAGGTGTCAGTAAGGAAAGGAATGAAAGTTTAAGACCATTGTTGACAGCAAAAATAGACATGGCTAGAGGAAATACACTGTACAAAAGATGTGAGGAGAACAAATCTCATTTGCAAAAATGAAGTTGAATCTTTGAAGCAATGCAAACCCTAGAGAGTGTTCCGAATTTCAAAGAAAATTAAGTCACAGACTTGGTGTGGAATAGGGAGAGAAAATGAATGTTTGTTTGCTTTTGCCTTGTTTAGGTATACCTGTATATCATACATATAATCTATAAAGCTGTGCATCATGCACGGTCTCTAAATAAGGATTTAGTGTCACACAGCAACTATTTCTGCTTATAACAGTACTCCATATCAGTAGATCAGAGTTTCAGTGGGATACATCAACAGGCCACACTCCAGTATAAACACACTCTTCCCTTTGTTCCAACAACCAGCAGGTTCTTCTAGAAGAGCAAGTTCTAGATTTGGTGATGATTTAGCAGACCTTTCACAACTGAAATCAACTGGGTAATTAAAAGTGAGATAAAACCATTATCATTACATGCGATAATAATTGCAATTTAGTGAAGAGCCATTTAAATTAACCAAAACATAAACCATTTTATCTGGAATTTAAAAATGCAGCTTGATGAGATAACATTTTGAGAGCAGTTTAATGTTAGAGATCCTTTTAGAAAGCAGATTTGAAAGTTTTAAGGTCCTTGCCCACGGTAACATGACCCTTTAAAATAAAATTTGGTGTTATATCCTTCAGACAGATCTGAGGGATAGCTCCAAATAAGGAAGTGATCTTCTACTTCTCCACAGCACTTGCAGCACAAATATGTAATACTTTCTCAAACAGCTTGACGCATATCATAGTCAATTCTTTTGCATTCCAAAGACAGTAAAACCATTCGCCCCTTCAACAGCTGCATATAAAGATCTCACAGGGACTAACCCCAGTGTAACCAAAGTCATCTTGCTCTTTATGAGAAAACATGGATGATATACTCTTGCTTGAGATACAAGGCAGACAACAGAACCTAATAGTTCTTCTTACTGAAACATTGTGAAATCCGATGTTTACTAGAACGACGCATTAGGAAATTCATCAGTTACAAATAAATCTAAAATCTAAGCAGTTAGGCTGCAGAATGCTGGTTTCCAGAAGGCTGTGCAAACTAGATCATGTTTACCCTGAGAGCAAGTGACACAAAGTCAGATACTGCATGAATTTAGAACAGGTGTCGGATGTAAAGATCCCACACTGGAAATTAATGACACCATCAAGAGCTGGACTAGGATTGTAAAGTACAATAATTACAGGCATTACCTACTATGCCTTATTGCTTGCTTATATACATTTCATAATGGCTTGCAAAACATAATGCTATAAAACAGATGGAGTTGTGGCATAAAGTTAAGAAAACTATTTTTTTTGCACATGAAAACAGAAAATAACTAACTTCTACATTCAGTAAGACCCAGTATTACCACATAAATTAAGTGCAATGTCTTGCACTACATTATGGTCACTAATACATTGTTACTGAGCCTAACTTTTACAGACACTTAAAGACACTGACATTCTGAAGAAAGGAGACAAATAAAAGCAATGATATAGAAAGAATAAACTTCTTGTTGCCCTCCCTTAGTTTTCAGTGTGCACATGCACACATAGAAAATCATTTATTCCCAGCTGCATCTATGATTTGAGTCTATGTAAATATCAAGAACCTGATCTATTGACTACTATGAATCTCTGCTTAAGCCATCTTATCATGTCTCAGTGGTTTACATTGGCTGATCATGGTCCCAAATCTTCTTCAAATTACATTCTAGTAACTTTTGTGTCTTGCAAAATAAGTAATTAACTAAAAAATTCTTATCACAAGCTGCAGGCACCAGCTTGGAAAATTCAAGTGTGCTAAAATGCACACCCAATTTTTAACTTGAAGACTGTACTGGGTCTGGCTGAGATGAAACACATTTCCCCATAGCAGCCCTTACAGTCCTGTGCATTGCATTGGTAGCTAGAAAGGTGTTGATAACACGCCAGTGTTTTGGCTACTGCTGAGCAGTGCTGCCACAGCATCCAGCACTGTCTCTCAACATTCACCCCCACCCGCCCAGGTTGAGGGCTTGATGCTGGAAGAGGAAAACAATCAAGCCACCTGACCCAAACTTATCAAAGGGATATTTCATACCATATGACATCACCTTAGATATAAAAGCTAAGGAAAGGAGTAGGAGGCTGGGGGGAATTCATTGTTTCCAATGGCTGCCTGCTAGGAAACCATTATGCATGCTGAAGTCCTGCTTCCTGAGACAGGGCTGGACATTGCTGCTGATGGGAAGTAGAGAATAAACCCTGTCATTTTTCCTCTTCATTTGTGTGTGTGTAAACTTTCCCTTTTGCTTTAGTAAACTGCCTTATCTCAACCTACGAGTTGTTTGTAAACATCTTATTCTCTCTCCCCCATCTGGCTGGGAAGGAAGAAGATAGAGCAGCTCGGTGAGCACCCGGTGTCCAGCCAAGGTCAACCCACCACAAAGACACAGACCTTTTATACTGCAACTTGAAATACCAATATCCCTTCACAGTGTCTGTACAAGAACAGAATTCTAATTCAAATAAGAAAACCACTCTTTATTTTGTTTTTCTGTAATTCTAATTCAAACAAACAAGTAACTTAATAATTATTATCTTACTCAGCAACTAATGGCCTCGGAATTACTCCTGTGGGTTTTAGTAAGGCTTCCTTACACAGCTTAGCAGGTAGGCATGCAAATATTTTTTTTCACTGTCATCTCTGTGAGTCTTTTATGGTACATAATTAACCAAAGTATTATTTCCTGGGATAGAAATACAATAAACACTGGATGAAAGTAAGTATTTCAAGATACAGTTATTTATATGCAGATTAGCTAATGCTCATGATAATGCTAAGGTATTGCAACATGTTAGAAAATCTCCAGGTACAAAAGCCAAGAAGCTCTTTCATGACAGAACAATATCCTTAAACTCCTTTAAGTTTTTAGGATAATCCTGTGGTCCTTAAAGTAACAGAAACTACAGAGAACACAATCCTTTGTCTTATACTGAGGGAAGGCATTATCACAGCGAGTGCATTGGTGCAGGCTCTGGAGGTGATGAATTCTAAGCAATGGGAAGAAAAGGAAGTGCCACATATCCTACACTGTCACAACAGCACCTGATACAGCAGTCAAATGATAATGGAGAAGGCTAGATTACCTATCCCACCCTGTCTCATACAGCCTCCTTCCCACAAAGAAACTTACTCCTGTAACCAGAACATCGATTCACCGCTTTTTAAGAACAAATCAAATCCCAATGAAGCAATAAGCTTCCTCCACAAAGGTCTTCCCAGTTGATCTAAACTGTTAAGACAGGAAGTTATTTTTTATCACCCTTCCCCTGTATCAAGTAAAACTTCTAAATACAAATATCAAAACTATGAAAGGGCATTTAGTGCATCAAAAACCAGAGAATGAAAACTCAAAATAAGTGATTTCCTCTGTAGTAGTGAATGGTTGACATGCTCTATTCATATACATTTTATTTATATGGGCAATTTAAAACGTATCATTCAGAAAAAGCTTTATAAAATTTAGCTAAAATAGAGCTGCAATATTGCATATAAAACCCAAAGTAAATATGTCACTGACAGTCATTTATTAGCCATAAAAAAGATCTGAGATCTTCAACACTCAGTCCAAGATCGTTTTCCACATGGAAACAAACCAGTAAAAGCACACACAATGCACAACTACAGAAAACTCCATAAACCAGGGACCATAGTATATGAAAAGAGAGGAGCAATTCTATATATTCTTTTCTGAGGACTTGTAAGTTAGACAGATAAGAAAACCTTAATTTTCAGATTTCTAAAAATTCTGATTAATTACTGCAGACTTATAGTTGAAGAAAATATGGCACTGTTAGGAACATGTCACAGGGCTGGTACTAAATTTGCAAGACCTCAAGACTTGGGTTTGTCAAGCTTCCTTTGTTTAGACTTGTCCGTGCTAGCCTAGAGCTTTGTTCTTGCAGTAATTGTCAAACAATCAGATAACTGTTACTTAATCTGTTTCCAATTTAGCTTAGCTTTCTAAGATTGTGTGGTATAAAACCTATAATCAAAATGCTCGTGCATTGTTCTATCTAACAGAGTAACAGCAAATAGCTGTTCTGCATAAAATAAACAATCCATGACCCCAGATTAAAAATATAGTAAGAGGATCATGGCATAACATATTCAAGAAGTATTCAGCAAATGTAAAACATACAAAGTACATTCAGATGTAATAAGGACACGCAAACCAATGAAGAACGAATAAGGTATAGACTAGGCTAGACCACATTAAAAATGGCTGCAAGTAGATACAGAGTGAATAGAGACCTCCACTACTCGTCATACTTGTCCAGACATAACACCTGTGATAGTGCTAAATTGATGCAACTCTCTGTAACTCTTTCTCAGACAGAAGCCATTCACCTTAGTATGCAGAAGGGTAGTAAAAAGGTACAGCGAATGCCAGAGAAAAATTGATAGATCCTATTAAGTAGTAGGAAAATAACAACTTTAACTGTATTAATATTTTTTTGACAGTTCAGATTTCAATTAATAGTACTGTGGTGGGTTGACCTTGGCTGGATGCCTGGTACCCACTAAAGCCTCTCTCTCTCACTCCCCTCTGCAACTGGACAGAAGAAAGAAAAAAAAACAATGAAAGATTCACGAGCGGAGATAAGAGCTGGGAGAGGTCAGTTACCGATCCCCACTGCAGGCAAAACAGACTCAAAGTGGGGATAATAATTAAATTTATTACTAAAAGGTTCAGAGCAAAAGAACGAGAAGCAATATAATCTTAAAAATACCATCCCCCATCCCTTCATCCTTCCAAGTTCTACCTCCTCCCCTGCAGCAGTACAGGGAGACAGAGAACAGGGCTTATGATCAGTTGTTTCTGTCACTGCTCAGAGAGAGGAGTCCTTCCCCTACTTCCCATGGGGTCCTTCCCATGGGAGACAGTCCTTCACAAGCCCCTCCAGTGTAAGTCCATCCTACGGGCAACAGCTCTTCACAAAACTACTGCAGTGTGGGTCACTCCTCCATGGGGTGCAGTTCTTCATGAATGAGCTGTACTGATGTGGGTCCCCCACAGGGCCAGAAGTCCTATAACGGAAAAACCTGCTCCTGTGCGGACTAGTCTCTCCATGGGTTGCAGGTCCCTGCCAGGACCCTGCTCCATCTTGGGCCTCCCATGGTCCCATGGGTCAGCCTCCTTCGAGCATCCACCTGCTCTGGTGTGGATTTCCTCCATGGACTGCAGGGGGGTCTCTGCACCCTGATGGTCCCCCATGGGCTGCAGGGGCGCAGCTGCTCCACCACAGTCTGCACCACGGGCTGCAGGGCCTCAGCTCCAGCATCTGGAACATCTCCTCCCCCCTCCTTCTGCACTGACTCTGGTGTCTGCATTGCTGTTCACACGTTCTCACTGTGCTCTTCCCTTGATCCAATTTTCAACTGCGCAATAACTTTTTTCCCATTCCTAAATATGTTATCACAGAGCCATTACTATCACTCCTGACGGGCTTGGCCTTGGTCAGTGGCAGGAAGCCCGTCCTGGAGCCGGCTGGCATTGGCTACACCAGACGCAAGGGAAGCTCCTAGCAGCTGCTAACAGAAGTCATCCCTGTAGCCCCTGCCCCGCTACCAAAAACCTGGCCATAGAAACCTAATACAAGTAATAATGCATTCTTGGGCATGCATACACAGTGTGTTTTGCCAATATAAACCACACAAACTGTTGTACAACAACTTCGTAAAGAACGAGGTTTGGATGCAATTGCAATTCTTGGACAATCCCAGCAATTAAAACCCTCTTTGTCACATCAGAATTAGAAGGTATATGGCTACATATCACACTTTATGTAGGAAGAAAGTTTATGTCTACTATGTAAAACCAACTGCCTTCTTACTATAGGTGCAGCCATAACAGTCTTAATATACTCTAAACAACCAGGTAAGCCTGAACATGTCATCAATGTCAACAACGCATTTTTGTTTCAGGATAGAGTGACATGCTTGACAAGCAAAAGTGTTGTTAAATAGAGACAAATGTAGATTACATGGTTCAAATATTCTCATATCATACAACGTATATGACAAGTTGAGTATTACACTCCTTGTATTATCATATTGCCTCCAACTATAATAAAACCAAATAACTTTTAAGCGTAGACATGATACAAAATGTGTGGGAAGAACTGTTATAAGAATAATGTATTATAAGAATACAACAGTTACACACGACAAAGACTGTAAAACCTGACAAAATTCTTACTTTTATAATGGAAAGAATCAGGTAACCTTTTCTTCATAGATATTCTAATGGTATTCTTTGTTGCTATGGCATATGGATTTCGAGTGACTTATTTTAAAATAAAGGATAATTCTTTCATAAAATCATAGAATGTTTTGGGTTGGAAGGGACCTTAAAGATCATCTAGTCCAGCCCCCATGCCACAGGCAGGGACACTGTCCACTAGACTATGTTGCTCAAAGCAAAGAATTTCTCCCTCATACCTGATCTAATCTAATCTAGATCTCTCCTCTATTAGTTTTAAACTGTTCCCCCTTGTCCTTTCACTATCTGCCCACGTAGGAAGTCCCTCTCCTTCTTGTAAGCTCCTTTTTAAGTATAGGAAAGTCACAATGAAGTCTCTCAGCCTGTCTTCGTAGGAGAGGTGCTCCAGCCCTCTGGTTGTCCGTGGCCAAATCTAGATTAGGCTCACATGCTAAGGAGAGCTTTCTGCTCTTATATCCCACTGACTGATTCAGACTCAGAAACACTATAAAATAATTGAAACCTGAAGATTCACAAAAAGCAGTTAGTTACATCTGCTTCTGTTTTTCCCTAGGACTGCAATCAGTAATGTAGCACACTTTCTATACACTTCCAAAAGTGCTAATAGCACAAACAAGAATTTAAAGTAATAAGTGAAAAGAGAAACTCGAAAAAAAGATTATTTAAGAATGCCCTCTTTTGGAGGCTAACAGTAGACTATCATGGTCGCAATGAAGTTATGATGGCACTGAGTGCTGCTGTACAGGAGTGCTGGTTTTGGCTGGGGTACAATACTTTCTTCACAGTAGATAGTATCAATGATGCTTGTAGCACAAGCCCAAAACACAGCCCCATACTATCTACTATGAAGAAAATTAATCTATCCCAGACAAAACCAGTACAACAGAGAAATCTAATGTGTATTTAAAATACCTTGTTTAGAATTTACAAGTGAGAAGAAAATGGACAAGACAGTACATGAAAAATTAATTCACTGAAATGAGCTAGTAGAAATGACCAAAGAATGCTATCAGTGTTTACATCGTAAGTCTCTGCCCCAGATAATACTACTCTTTTGGACCACTTTTGGATTACCATCAAAAAATAATTATACTTTCAGACAAAAAAAAAAGCTTTCTAAATTGTACTTCTTTTAAAGCCAGTTAGACAGCAAAAATGGTAAATGAAAATTGAGGTAGAGAAGCTCCTTCCTAAGCAACACACACCTACTTTGAAGTTTAAGCCAACTTCAAAACTGGTGCTGCTCCAAGTCAGAGATTAGACTAGGTAATATCCAGAGGTCACATAAAATCTAGATTATTTTTTCTATCTTTCTAAGCTCGCGTATTAGAGAAAGAAACTAGATGACAGAAAAGCATGTTTGGGGAAGCAGTAGATGCACATTTGTGCAGAAAAGAGGTTAAAGAAGCACCTTCCTCTGCTTCTCCTCATTCCTTTGGAAAAAAATACTGATCTTATTTTATGGAACACAGGAATGAAATTACATTACTACTTTCTTTAGATAATAACCACCACTGCTGCACCTTTACATCATTTGCCACCAGGATTGCAGCCAGGAAGACAGAAGGCCCTGCGTTCTGTCCTGAGGACAGAAGTTACACCATACATCTTTTGGACAGAACTTACCCATGAACTAGATACTTTTACAAACAACACTATGCTGTACAGGTAATTTCAGGTAAGTGCAACTAAAACAATCCCAAGAATTCTATTTATACAAAACTTGTGCCTTAATAAAATCAGTGTGAATTCAGTTTTTCATCCAACAAACTACTCTGACACTAGGAGAACTCTGATTGAATAATTTTTCTTTCCAATTCAATATACAGTAGTTGACAGAATCTGCTTGAAAATATGTATTTAACTTCACATTTTAATAAACATTCAAATTCTGAACATTTGCCAACTTACATAGCTCCATTAGTGTAGACTGTGTCACTTCCCTCCACATACTGAACCTGGGCTGGGTAGACATGCTGTACCTGTTGCACAGTCTGTACTTGCTGTACCTGAAAACAAGAAAACCAGGAGTTTGGTTCTAAATGGCTTCTAAACAATATGTGATATCTCTGCTCTCATAATTACTAAAGGTATATCAAAGCGCTAGCAAAGAAAGTTACTGTTTCTATACAATATTTGTGCTATAAGTTTGGTAAATGGAGCCCTAACTTTGAAGATGCACTTTCAGTGAGCATACATATCTTCGGTGCCAAAGACATAACTAATCAGAGAACATAAAGATGAAATGAAGTGTAACACTGCTTGGCACCACAATGTGAAGAATCACATTTACTACCGAAGAAAGAATAATTTGATCATATTTATTCTTTTTCTTATTCTATTTCAGTCCTAAGTAATACAAGCCTTAAAATCACAGCTCAAATGTGTTGCAGTAAGTTTAGAAATAAAAGTTCACATTAAGACACCTTAGCTCTTGTTTAATGAGTTAAATTACAGTGATGCAAGTTTTTTTCCCAGTAGTGCTTTGAACCACTGTACAATTATGGACCAAAACCCCTAGTCTGAGTAACCCCTTTCCTGGAATATAATCACCTATAACAAACTCCAACAAAACCTGGTTTTGCACCAGTGATCTAAACAACAAGAGCCAGTAAAGCATGGATTATCTTCACTTATACTGCTGGGGACAGTTGCACATCAATTCCTTTGATTCATATACTATGTAGGAAAGCTTCAGCAAATTTCCTCTCCAGTTTTAATTTTTTGTCTTCTGCCACAGTAAAGATGAAGAATTCCATATTTTACACCTGCCATCATTCAGAGAAGCCATATTTTGGTCCAAGAGCAGTCCAGAATCTAAAATATACAAAAGGATTTAAGAGATTTCACAGACTGACACAATTTTACCCATGGAATCAAATCCAGAAAGTGACAATGCACTTATTTAGTAAACAGATGTAACAGTAAGTGACTGTAATTTTTCTCAGATTTATTGTTACAAGGCAACTTCAGCCTAATCCAGTTGGTTCTAAGGACTGCAAACACCATAACCCCAGATCAGTCTTGGTTTCATGCATTTGATAAATCACCTCCAAGAGCTCTTTGAGAATATCCTAGTTTAATACCTTCCCCTCTGCTGTATTTTAAAAAATTCTGTAAATAAGTATATTTTTCCTAATTTATAATATTGACTCTGATTGTGAAACGAAAAACTCGATTTTCACAGAAACCTTCCCTTAGGTTGACATTAAACATCAAATTCTGAAACAAGAAAAAACAGCCGAAGTTTTGAATGCATACTAGCATGATGAAAAATCAGATGTTTCTGCCCATTAACAGCAATGAGAGAGAACCTGTATATGGATAAAATGGAACTCTGCATTATGTACAAACATAGCACTGAAACACATTCCCCTTCCATACAAGGTACTATATTCTCCCATTATTCTTGGATATATCTGCTACCATTTCAAAACCACCATATTCAGCACAGAACTGAGATGATACTGCAGGGACGAAGCGCATGGAGTGCATAAAATCTCAGTGTCTACTGACAGGGAACTGAAAAATTCCAAAATGTGTTTATCTTCTGACTCGGAATAACAACAACAACAATTTAATTTACCATAAAATATCAAAACTTGATAAAATCAAAATTTTCATGGCTTCATTTCAAATTTTAGACCAATTTTTACAAAAATCACAGTAAATTATATTCTTCATTATACTACCTCAGAGGAACAGATTAAGTTATGTTTTATCTATAAAAAAAGTTATATTTTATCTATGAAAATTTGTCACACTGAAATGCAGAAATTACATGGAAGAATAAAACAAAATATAAGAGCAAACTTTGAATTCCAAGAAAAAGTGTTTTGAATTCCAAGAAAAAGTACTAAGCAAAGAGTAGCACAATAGAGCAAAAGATATATATATATAAGAGTTTTAAAATTACATGTTAGAAAGTACATAAAATTATCTACCATGTCTATGCAAACAGCTTGGTTGTTCAACAGTTTCTGTCCTCTGAGATAAAAATAGTTTTTGTCCTTCATTAGTATGGACTACTTTTGGCAAGTAATATACAAATTCCACATTCTGTAGCATTCTAAGCACATTCATATTTATATAATGGCTAATGTCAGTTCATGATTATGCTTTTCATATGCTAAACATGATTTTGCATTAAGAACAATTTTGATTAGCAGAGGTCTGCATCTCTAGTTATTGATAAAATGCTTTGAGAACACGATTGCCACTGTGTATGTGACTATGAACAAACGATTTGCCCAACTTCTGACATGTGGATATACTTTTATAAAATAGTTTATATGACTATTTTTAGTTTTATTTCTCCAGTCCCTCCATATTGCACAGCATAAACTACAAAGTGAGTTTAATTTTGAATCCTTAGAAGTTTACTGCACTACGCTGAAGAGTTTTTGTTAAAAAAGCAATGATGCATTAATTAAAAATCTCTGTATTTGAGGAAACAAGAGTAAGAAAACTCCTCAAACAATTTAAACAGAATTTAATTACACTCCCACATTTTTGGTCATAACTGTTGTTGCTTTTTGCTTACCATTCCTCTCTATCCCATCTCAGACTGACTGCTGCTGTGTTGTATGAAACCAGCTGCCACTGGTGCCACTTTTGAAAGAGGAAGAATCCAGGTTTTCATTAATGGTACCTCTTTTGTTCCTATTTTTGGAGCATCACAAGCAGACTTCTACAAGCTCTCTATTCATACCAGCTATATGGAAATTAGGGATTTGTTTTAGGTGAAAATATTAAACGTTACTCTTTTTCTGTTTCCTCAAAAGACAGGATGCTTCAGTATAAACACAGCTGAAGAGAAAAGGCTCTTAGTCTACCCTTCCACTTATTCAGCTTGCTTTTCCTCAGAGCAAAAATCTTTCATTTTGAAAAAGATACATATTTTGTGTGCATAAAGGAAACCCTGATGCCAAGAAAACAACCCCAAATTAATGCATTTAGGAGGTATCATTTAAACACAGTGTATATACAGGAATAGAAACATGGGAAACAAAGACCTCCCTAGGAAAAACGAAATGCTATACACTGCTTTAATATTAAGTAAAAACAAATTCATCTAAAATTGCATTATTCACTAGAAAGTACTAGTAAATTAACGCATATGATAATACAGAAGTTTCAGTTTGCACTGAACGTTGCATATACACAGTCATGTTACAGTATCCTTTAACAAAATCCTAGAAGTGTCTCATTGTTTTTAGCAATTTATATTCACAACACAATATAATCCAAATGTGAATATTCCCACATAATTTGGATACAGCTTATATTATTAAGCATGTCCCTTCTAAACCATAGAAAAAACGAAACCACATCTTATAGACTATGTGCCTATAACCTTCTCTCCAGCTTTCAACATTAGTAACTTAAAATGTGCAAAAAATAATAAGCCCTTTCTGTGCCATCAAAAGAATAGCTTTATAAAAATAGCACTCTTTCTCCACATTTTCTTTAGACAAACTGGCTCATTCCTACCAAATCTACATAGAGACAGTATTAACTTTAGGCAAATGCGACCTATACACACATAATTCCTCAGGACAAATCACACCTGCAATCCTCCAACTGAAATTATCTATCACACTTACATTCTTTATCACATTTCTTGCTGGCATACCATATTCACATTTTTACTCTTTTTTTAACTCACTACTCATCCTCTTCCATAATCAGGATTAGATCTTTCTATACAAATCTCCCATACATGTGTTTAATCACTGCAATACCGATTGCACTGGATTTCCCAACATTCTTGTTGCATCTTCAAACCCTAACCCTTTAGCTTTCCTTCCTGAAACATTATGTTGATGATACAGTCAGTGTTAAAAGTCAACCAGAAAAATATAATTTGATATCCCCACAGGAAAAAATAATCCAATATAATGATGATGTATTCAATGCAAGGGAACACCGAGAATTAGCAGTACTAAAAGAGATGCATGTAAAGCTGATCAGGGACAGCTTTACATACTCAGGTAGTACAACAAAAATTCTGTTTGCTGTTCTTATTAAGGTATAATCAAAGAAGGAAAAACCCAATCTGCTCCTAGGCTTCTATGCTTTGACATGAGTGCTACATTATTAAGGGACAACTGGAATAACTTCAGGAAAGATATAGACAATTGGTAACAAAGATTAATGCATTATTTATGTGGGAAAATATGTTAAGGAAAGTTCCCAGTCTGACCATCCACGAAAGACTCTCTGGCAGTCACACTCCCAACGCCAAAGACTTTAACTGCTGGGCCTGAGGCCCCCTCACAGTGGGCATCTCCAGTCTACAAATAAGGATCCCATTCTATCCTAGAAGTTTTCAAAAAGGTAGAAACTTTGCACAAGCAAATTTAAGAAACCAAAGTCCTGCTCATTTTTCATTCTGCTGTGACAAAAATGCATAGAATTTGTCCTTAGAGTTCAATTCAGACAATTATTAGAACTTCAACACTATAAAGTATCCTATATGTATATGCCACTAACTGGTTACCACTCTTCAATCCCTCACATTGATCAGTACTTCACAAGTTCAGCATGCAATATTGAGCCATTGTATGTAAATCTTATATGCTGAAAACAAGCACTACCAAACTGCCATCTTATATCTGAAAAGCTGAATAAGAACAAGTCATATAAACTACATCTATTAAACATCTGTTATTGTATAGATATAATAACAACTGTTTTAATTTAGAAAATAAAACCCAAACAAATAATCCAGATTGTATTTCACAAAGAAAAAAATGTTGCACTACACAAACCTTACTAAAGGGTTACAGACAAAAATCTCCTACAGAGGCTAGCTAAGTTCATACTATTGTAATGGAACTATGAGGCATTAGAAACTGAGTCTGTGCATCAGGAAAAGAGTATTAGTGAAATGTTTGAGACTCTGGAACACATACCTGAAAATGCACTGGAATTTGAGAACTCCAAAAATGCTGAAGAATTTGATTTAGAGAAAAGTGTTCCACTGGCACAGAAACAAATGTCAGTATTTAATAATTTATGTCTAGTTCTTATATGGTTGATTCTGAAACTGTAAACTCAGTTTTTGATGAAAAACAACAAGAGATGTCACCCAGAGTACCCATCACATGAACAGCTAATTTCTGTGTATTCTGGAAAAGTCTTGGACAGCCATAATGGCTTTCACACTGAGTCCCCATTTCGTACCTCCATACCTTCCCTTTTTAGCTTCCCATTTTGTTCTGCCACCACTCCTTCCAAAGCTCATGGGTGCTCCGTAGGAGTGACCATTTCATGTAACAGAAGAGTGCACTGTGCTGGCTGCTATAAAAGTATTCTTCCTTCCCTGGCAAATGCACATTATGAATTACCGATTGTCCTACCACCAATACTTTCATGATGCTGTGCACAGATCTGTGGGGAGTCAAGCCTAGAGATGCAAAGGACAATGCTTTCCATTTTTACATTTGTATTGCGCTTACTTCGACATCCAAATGGATGGAGAAATGATACAGTCAATAATATCAGACACATATCCATTATTTAAAGAAAAAAATGTTAATATTCAGTAACATACAGTACATTTCTATTAGCTACTGCATGAAGTCCATAACAAACTACTGTTGGAATTATACATGTGTACTACTAGAGCTTGTCAGGTGCTCTAGTTAAAGAACAGATTCTGAAAATAGCTTGCCTTTCTCTGGCTATTTTAATTTCAACGAAACAAAATCCATAAGAGCAGTGCAAGAGTTCATTTAGCAAGTCTTGTACAAAAACAAGTTCTTCACTACCTTGTAAAGAACTATCATTCTGAATTTTTGTTTTTTAATCTTCCCAAAACTAACAGCCACATACCTGTTGCTGAACTGGTACTTGCTGTACTACCTGTGTGGGCACTGCTGCCTGGCCAGCCACAGATGTCTGTAAAGTCACAGTCGAACTTGTATCCGCCCCAGTCTCTGATGTCTGCATTGTGATCTCTGAATAAAATTAAGACATAAAATTAAAATGTTAGTACACTGGTGTTTTTGTCACTTATATTAGCACTTTAATTTGTCCCTTATCTCTATTTGGATTTTAAAATTATCTAACACCAATCTTACTATGAGCCAAAAGTTCTTTTCACCTACTAGCATATTAGTTAGTATAAAAGGGTTTTTATATTACTTTTATCTAACTTACATTCATATCGTTTGTTTAAATATGAAGAAACATATATCACTTATCTGAGTTTTGTCACTTTAGGAATAACTCAAAAAATCATCAGCAAATCTTCTCTCAGCTTGAAAATAATTGGTCATCGTTCAAAACCATTTTTAATCTGGCTTACTGAATTACACTAAAATCTCTTTAGATTCAAATTCAAAGCCAAACTTCAAAGAGGCCACAGAATGAAGGGGCCTAATCTAGAAAGCAAACTCTGAAAAGCATTTAATAAGTCATAGTGAAAAAGGAACTCAAACAACCTTCAATGGAAAGCATTAAAGCAATCACTGTATTTAAAATATGAGAAGAAACTTTTTGACACTAATGTCATAGAGAAATAAATACACAGTAGACAAGGGTCTATGATCATGGCCCTGACACTTAAAGGTAACAATGGAAATTTGGGTAGAACACAGAACTGGTTCAAGAATCAAGGAAAATGCCAGATAAAGAAAACTTATCAGAGAGACAACCAAGGATGACACGGTCTCATAGGAAATACAGCCTGGGAGCTGCAGATTCCTGAATTTTGCACAGCAGAAATGACAATGCAATTGACTGGTGACAAACCAAAATAAATTCAAAATTGTGAATCAGCCTTTTTATCCCCTTCTTTTTATATTTCTCTCAAGTAGTGGATGATTAACCAGTGAAAATAATAACCAGATGAGGTAGGTTCTTCTTCACCAGGTATCTTAAAAAGCAGAAGACTGTATGCATCTGTGAAGAATCACAGTGAGCAAACACAACTATTAATCTGTAAACCGAATGTTCTGTAATATAAAATTTTACTGCCCTTAAGCTCTCTTAATCTATATTAGCTACAAAAATGACTGGCATTATCATGCATAATAAAAGAGATTTATATGCAAAAAAAAAAAATCTAAAAATATTTAGAATGACCTATGTGAATGATTTTTTTTTTTTTTTAAGTTTAACTCATGAGACCCAGTAGCTGACAGAGAAGAGACCAGATTTTAATCCCTACCAACACCACCAAATAACAAGCTCCCCCAAAAATCCCTACAATATTTTTTTGGAGACAAAATCATAATAAAAAATTCAGGGACATACCATTAAACTGGCTGTCAACAGCAGACTCCCTTTTCAGAGCTAGGTTCCACAGCAGTTTAAATTGATTTAAGGCTGGGTTTCTGCACTTCTTTCCTCCAACTACCTCTAACTCACTTTGCATTGAAATGTATCCAGTGCAAAGAAGGAAAGAGGTATTTAAATATGGGAGATGGGGTCAGGGGATAGGATCAGGACCTTGCTAACTGGGACCATTCATGGTTTAAACTCCAGGTTTGGTCTATGGCACCTGAGAGATTTAACTGCTTCTTCTGAAGTATTCAGAAAGACTGATAAATTCTTGATCAAACCTTTTTCAGATTAATCAAGAGATTATCAGAGCTTCATGTCAACTGAACCCTATATTTTTACGCAGTGGAAGCACTTCAGGGCCCACCAAACCTGACAAAAATCAGGATACAAAAGTAAAAGAAAAGAACTTGACAGATAACATTTACATGTTAAAGATTATAACAATTAAAATGGATGTGCACAGGATAAACATGTCCACAGGAGAAGCTGGAAGCCTCCATGCTGCTAGAAAGTTAAGGCATAGTTGCCATTACTGAAAGTTGGTGACATGACCCCCATGACTGAAGTGGAGCCATCAATGGCTACAGGCTATTCAGAAAGGACAGGCAGGGGAGGAGGGATGGCTGTACTGGCTTTGTGTGGCAAGGTTTAGTGTGCAGGCAACGGGGACTATACAGGTGGCTCCTCTGAGCAGCTGTCAGAAGCTCCACCTGTGTCTGACAAAGACCGTGCCAGCTGGATCCAAGATGGAATCACTGCTGACCAAGGCTGAGCCCATCAGTAGCAGTGGTAGCGCCTCTGGGAAAACATGTTTAAGAAGGGGAAAAAACAAGTTATGGGGCAGAAGCAAACTGCAGTCACAGAAGAAAGGAGGGAGAAGATGTGAGAGAAACAGCCCTGCAGACAAATCAGTGGAGAAAGAGGCACAGAAGCTGCTCCAGGTGCCCAAGCAGAGATTCCCCCAAAGCCCATGGTGAGGCAGGATGTCCCCCTGCAACCCATAGAGGTCCACGAGGGTGCATATATCCACCTGCAGCCTGTGGAGGATATCACAGAAGAGCAGGTGGATGCTATGACCCCATGGGAAGCCCTATATCAGGGTTCTGTCAGACCCATGGAGAGAGGAACCCATGCTGGAGCAGGTTTACTGCCAGGACTTGTGACCTGTCAGTAGGTTTACTGCCAGGACATGTGACTTGAGGGGGTCACATGCTGGAGCAGTCTGAAGTTTCTGAAGGACTGCACACCACTGAAGGGACCCACACTGGAGCAGTTTGTGGAAGAACTGTAGCCCATGGGAAGGACACATGGAGAAATTCATGAGGATCGTCTCTTGTGGGAGGGAGTTACCCCACAATGGAGCAGGGGAAGAGTGTGAGGAGTTGTCCCCTTGAGAAGGAATAGCAGCAGAAATAATGTGTGATGAACTGATGTTAATCCCCATTCCTAATCCCCCTGCACTGCTGGAGGGGAGAAGGTAAAGAATTAGGAATAAAGTGCAGGGTGAGGGGAAGGTATTTTTAAGATTTTGGTTTACTTCTCACTATCCTACCCTGATTTGATTGGTAATAAATTCAAATAATGTTCCTCAAGTTGAGCCCATTTTGCCTGTGATGGCAGTTGGTGAGTCATCTCTCCCTGTTCTTCTCTTGACAGATGAGCTTTTGGTTATATTTTCTCTCCTTAGTCCAGCTGAGAGTGATAGGGCAGCTTTGGTGGGCACCTGGCATCCAACCAAGGACTGCTTCCATAATTCTGGTCTAAATCTCTATCCTAAACACAAAACTTTATTATAGCTCGGTACACAGTATAGATTTCTTTCTATTCGCTGGAAGTCTTTATAGCACCACGTTAGTGATGCAGCCAACGTAATTCTTTTACATCACAGCAATATTGAGAAGTTACACATTTTTATAATTGTGCTGGTTTTGGCTGGGGTAGAATTAGTTTTCTTCACAGTGGCTTGTATGGTGTTGTGTTTTGGATTTCTGCTTAACAGACCGTTGACAATACAAAGATGTTTTTATTATTGCTGAGCAGTGCTTGCAAAGAGCCAAGGCCTTTTCTGCTTTCCCTACTGCCATGGTGGGAAGTAAGCTGGGGGTGCATGGGAGGGTGGGAGAAGACAGACTGGACAGGTGTCTGTCCCCAGCTGACCAACAGGATATTCCATAATACATGGGATCATGGTCAGTACATAAAGTGAAGGGAAGAAGGAGGAAGGGGGCATATTTGGAGTGATGGCGTTTTTCCTCCCAAGTCACTGTTACACAGGATGGGGCCCTGCCCTTCTGGAGATGGCTCAACACCTGCCTGCCCACGGGAAACAGTGAATTAATTCCTTGTTTTGCTGTGCTTGAGTGTGCAGCTTTTGCTGTCCCTATTGAACTGTCTTTATCTCAACCCATGTGTTTTCTGGCTTTTATCCTTCCAATTCTCGCCCCAATCTTACTAGTGCAGGAGTGAGCAAACGGGTGTCTGGGTCTTGGTTGCAGGCTGGGGTGAAGCCATGACAATAAATGCAGTCTCCATTTTTTCACCAACACTGCATGTAAGTAAAGGAACTGCACATTGCAGCAGAAAAGATGTCATGCTTGCCTAATTGGACCGTCAGGTGTATCACAAGAAACAAATGAATGTTTGACAAGGTCCTTTTTATTCTGTCTAATTAAGCAGTTGGACACACCCGTCTCTATTAATGGTATTCCTTTGTATAGCCAGTGCTTGTTGCAGGATGTGAATGTAAGCTAAACAGGCACCTTCTGAAAGACAACTAATTAACCCCTCCAAGCAGGAAAAAGATATTGTCGGGACCCAGCTGCTGAATGCAACAAGAATAGTACTTCCTCAGTCTAATGGGCAGAATTTAGGCAAAGCTTCTACGCTGAAAAATACTTCTTTTCTGTATATTCTGTGCAGTTTCATGTTATGTGTTAAATTCCCTAATGATTCTTTAAAATATCCAAATTCTCAGTTTGAATCCTTCTGCTTTCTAGACTTGAAATATAGACAGAATGTTTTAAGAGTCTAACCTACTCTATTACTTATGAAATGAGATTGTTAAAACGTGTCAGAAAACTTCATTTTATTCCTGGACTACTTCACATTGAACTAATTTACTTTTTCAAGCTACGTATGCTACGTATGCTTTATTGTCTAGATCAAATAATGTAGCAGGCTTTAATTCAATGCAGAAAATGAAAGCCTGTAATTTACTTTCAAGTGCAGCAAGAAATTTCTTTTTTCTCCTCTAGAAGGCTAAACAAAACGTCACAGAAGGTAAACTGAACTTAGATCTCGTAATCACATGCAGTAATGGCAGGCTTTTAATAGTTGGAATAAAAGGCTAATCTTAAGATCTTATCTATTTATAATGATGAATAGCCAATATAGTAATTAAGAATTTGTGGCAACATAATATGTTTCACAATAAAGGAAAACTACTCAGAAAATCAAGTTTCAACAAGTAATACCAAATGCTTGGTTCCTAAACAATAGTATAAATGGAAATAATTTTCAATAATACACTAGCTTTACATAAGCATTCCAATTTTGGTACAAACAAAAATGTTATGAATAATTGCCTTCAAACAAGCAACGTTATAAATTTGAAGAAACCATTTCTGTGAGTTAACCACAGAGTGGAAGAGGGGTTATACAAGCTATTCATGGGGGAAAAACCAAAACATTACAAATAGTTTCTAGATACTAATATATTTTCATGTTAGAACACATGTTTCTTCCTAAGCACTACTTGATTGATTGTTCTCTCCCAAGGGAATGACAAAGTAGGCAGGACAACTCTCCCTGATATTAGAATCATTTTAAAATATTTCTGTTAGCTACATGAATTTCATTAGTCTTTTTCCAGATTTTCATAGATCTGTGGGAGGAATAATAGTTAACTGAATGGCACAAAAAGAAGTTTAGAAGCTACTTCTCTGGATTCACATATACTGCACATATAAAACCCTATAACAGCAGAATAACAAACAGAAGGGTGAAGTACAGAGAGATACACACTGGAATGGACCTGTGCAACTAGCGACTCCCAATAACTGCTTCCAAGTAAGTTCATAAGATCAAAAAAAAATGTCTTGACAGTTTGTTAAGTACCTAAGAACACTGCTGGTCAACAACTGTCATAATGAAATCCTGTATTTACAGCATATCACAGACAGCATATGGATGCTTAGGATGAATGACTACTTCACAACTCTCTCACTTTGGTCTACCTATTAATTTTACCTGCACAAACATAAAAATTGTATTTTCTCTCAGTGGACAAAGTATCAGTATTACACAGCAGCCCTACACAACAATACATATCAGCAAAAAGATTACATTCAAAAACAGACCAAAACTTCTCAAGAGTTTTTGTTGTGACAAAACTAACATGTACAACTGTTAAAAGAAACAAAATTAGTAAATCATCAATTACATTTATGCTGTTCTAAAGCATTAGTCTGTCCACTGGAGATTTTGTGAATGGAAAAGTCCAGGTGATGCTTTCCTTCCCCCTGGAGGGCACTGATACTGCATATCAACAGTTGGTTGTGGAATTGGCACTGGCAACAGGGCTTTGGTTTCTACACCTGTAGGACCTTCGAGGGTGACAACTGCTTAGGAGAGATGGGATCTGTGAGACACTGGATTACTATATTAATCATTGGCTTGGACCAACTCAAGGGTGCGTGGAGGGGGAAGGGATGGGTTGAATTTCAGGAACATGAGGTGATGCCCTCTTCCCCACACTTCAGCCCCTGCAAGCCTGCTTGGTAGCACCAGAGCAGCTGTCAGTCAAAAGCAGGCTGGGAGTACACCCCCAACACTACCCTCTTTTCTCCTGAAACCAGCCTCAGAATGGGTAACACACCGGGAGAACTGCCCCTCACTCTGATCCAGAGCTCCAGAGTGGCCCGTGGGCTGGAAATCCTGCCTGGGGATGGAGATGTGGCCAAAGGGAGATCAAAGCCAATAAAAGCAGCAACATATGCTGGCCATGCCTAGTTTGAACCCTTCATCTTCTGAACTCCTGTAGGTGGATCTATGCTGGATCTAGAGGTGGTAGCTATAATTCTGCTTTTCTCTCTCTTTCTTTACTTCTTCTTCTACTAATCTCCTCTCTTGATATTTTGGGTAACTTAGTACCAGGCAGATTGGATTTTGAGAAGTTGTATAGGTTGTTCTCTTATTTTCTAAAGTTTACCAGGAAAAATACCTCCTGAGAATACATGTGCAGCTTTTCTCCTTTGCACACTCTCTTAAGGTTTTAAAAGAATGAAAGAGTCTTCTAATAAATTTGGTGGGTGAATTTTTGGCACCTTGTATATTTTCAAAGTAAGACCCCTTTGGTGGGCTTGTAGCTTGGGTATTGGGGTCTTACATTTTCTGGCATAGTTGGCATGCATTTTTGCCAGCAGAATGGGTGACCTCATAGAAAGGGACTTGAAAAGAAATCATATGGGAAAGGAGTTACCAGCAGCCCTGTGAAGGAGTGAAGTTTCGATAGGCAGTGCGTCTGGGGTGATATGAATGAAAAGCAAATCAAAAAATGAGGCTTAAGTATGATCACCTCAAGCATTTGCATGTGAGCAAGGGAGTGGCTACAAGGCATCTTTGTGAAGAAACCACACAGACCTTTCAGAAATTAATATGCCGAAGTGCCTCTCTGAAGAACTTCTACACCAAGAGGTGTACAATGGCCCCTATGAGTAGGGGTGAGAAATTAAAAAAAAACCAAAAACAAACCAACAAAAAACCTGTGAGAATGGTATAAGTAGAGGGAGACACATCGGTTTCACCCACTAACAACTTCACCACACTGTGTTCATGTTACCATCACTACCATTTGCCAAACTAGAATTTAACCACCGGATAGTAAGGAGGGCTCAGAAGGATAAAAACTGATGAAAGCTCTTGAAAGGCTTTAAGCACAGGAATTTAGAGCTTTCAAGAAACTAAAAGCAGTCCAGTATTAAAATATCTTTAAATTTAGAAACATCTACAGAATGAAAGGAAAGCAGCTAAAAGTAAAAAACATCATGTTCCTGTCTTGCTACATCATATCAGAGGACAACAGTTCTAAGGGAAAAAGAGAGACACCTTTTCTTTTGTTATGAACTACATTAAAGTTTGCTTCAGAGTCCATACATCGCAAAATTACCAGATTCTAAATGGCAGAAGTTTGGAATTGTTTAAGTTAGGGATATGTAAATCTCAATACTTCTTGAGAAGTTGCAGCAGTTCAAAACATTGGAAACGGTGTTAAAGACTCACACATACTTCCCATGATTTTCATGTAGACAGCATTCATATTGATACATAATCCTAATCCACACAACATTTAACTGAAGTATCTTGTGTAGGTACTGCAGTAACTGGATGAGAGTTATTGCAGTAACTGCAATAACTACATGATGACATCCTGAGTACACAACATCTTTGAAGAAGGTGAATTTTTGCTGGAAGTGCATTACAGTGCAATGAAAATTTTCGATTAAAAAAAAAATGTTTTGGTAGTAGCACGCAACAAAACAAAGTTTATGCTACAAAATTTTACTAATATGTTTACGTCAAATAGAATTGTTTAAAGAAAAAAAGCATTACATCTTCTGAAAGTATTTCACCAGTTTTTGGATACTTACTCCCTACATCTCCTACTTTTACTACATGATGTTCTTCTCTTGACTAAGATACAGAATACTGATCTTTGAGAATCTTAGTGAAAAATATTGTTGACACACTGGAAGTTTTTTTGAGAAGTATGTTCTAAACATATCAGGCTTCAGTTCTGAAAAACAGAAATGATGTTCAATTATCACAGAATCATAGCTTCATTAATGTTGGAAAAGATTACCAAGATCACTTCCAGCCTTTGACTGACCACCACCATGCCCACTTAACCATACCTCGAAGTGCCACGTCTGCTTGGTTTCTAGAGACGGTGACTCCAACCCTTCCCTAGGAACCCTGTCCTAATGTTTAACCATTCTTTCAGTCAAGTAATTTTTCCTAATATTCAACTTGAATGCCCCTTGGCACAACTTGAGGCAATTTCCCCTTGTCCAGTTGTTAATTGCCTGGGAGAAGAGGCCGATCCCCATCTCACAACAACCTCCTTTTAGGTAGTTGTAGAGAGCAATAAGGTCACACTTCAGCTTCCTTTTCTCCAGGCTAAACAACCCCAGTTCCCTCAGCTGCTCCACATAAGATTTGTGCTTCAGACCCTTCACCAGCTCCATTGCCTTTGGACAGGATGTGCTCTAGCACCTCAGCGTCTTTCTTGGAGTGAGGGGCCCAACCTGAAAACAGAATCAAGACGTGGCCTCACTAGTGCTGACTACAGAGGGACAATCATTTCCTAGTCCTGCTAGACACACTATTGCTGATACAGGCCAGGATGCCACTGGCCTTCCCGGCTAAATATGAAATCCACTCAGTTACTGAATACTGAAGTTTTTCATCTATGTTAGTAACAAGGAAGGAGATTTCAACAAGAATACAATAACTCAGACACCAGTAAAGAAATATATTGGCTTAAAACAAACAAGCAAGCTAAGACATGCTGACTTGGGAAACATGCAAACAGGCTTACAACTGGGGTATCTACAGGCTTACCACAAGAATAACAATATGTAATCTACTTAAAAAATGAAGGGAGCGAATAAAATCTCACAAGTTTCTCCCGTTCCTGTCTTCCTCAACCTGCAATGCTATTTTGTAAGAGAAGGATGTGTATCATGCACATCGGGGATGAGTTAGTAACTATTATACTCTGCGAGTGACAGGGCACCAGCTGTGTCTTTCCTTGGAGCTTTTCTTCCACGTGAAGGTCAACATTTTATTCTCGCTCTGAGACATAAAACTGCTTGCCTTAAAACAGAAAGATGAAATAAATTCTTGTTCATCTTATACCCAGACACCTAAAAAGAATGAATTAGAATTGGAAGTACAGTATTTTATCATACTGCCTTGTGTGGCACAGTTTGCAACTGTTTGAAGGAAACAGATGCCTGGAAAGATGTCTGCAAATAGGTCTTATCCCACTAGAAAAAAAACACAGAAAGCCAACACCTATGAGACTGCCTTTGGTCAAGATTGCTCTTGGCCCACAGACAAGTATTTAAATGCCAGTGTGTCCCGGTTTAAATGAGACAAGGTCTTTTGCTGAGGATGAGTTATAAGAAAAAGATCCGAACTCCTTCCTCTAAG
>JAYRBT010000093.1:45111884-45142615 GCA_036023395.1 Myiotriccus ornatus | reverse complement strand
AAAGGGGAAAATGCTACTGCTCATGGAAGCATAAGCAAGGAAAGTGAAAGTTAATGAAAGGATTGTGTCTAATCTGACTACAAAATGGATTTGGATAACTACAATCTTGTGTGTCAAAAAAAGTCAAAGATTTACTACCTTCTCCTCACTTCCTGCTCAAAAAGGAAATAGAGTTACTTTGGGGAAACAACTGAAACTTGGTACTATCGTGTTACAAGGAACAGAGTAACACAGCCATCATTACAGCAAACGAAAAAAAATAGCGCTAAGATATGAGATTTACAAAAAAACAGCAATGAAGATTATAACATTATGTCAGCAACTGCAGTGCACAGATAAAAGGTGCTTGGATGAAAAGCACAACATTAAGAACTGTTATGAACAAATAAATCTGTGGTATTTAACAGAGAGATGTTACTGGAAAAGTTTATGATAAGAGGAGACTAATTTTTGACTTGGAGCTCAGAAACTTCTGTTACAAATTACAGGTAAGTTTCAGATATTCATGCCTATCATAACTGCCACATTTCTTTACTAAGCACTTCTAAATCTGCTTGGAGCATCTCACGCTATGGTCCCTAATGGCTGCACACTATCCTGTTTCATGCCACTGAGGGTGAAAGTAGCTCATTAGCAGATTCAGGCTAACAAGTGTTGTAAGAATTTGACAGAGATGCTTGTCATGCAACCCTTACTAACCAGTCAGTGAACCAGGGCACACACAACTTCAAATAAGCATTTCGTATATGCATGCAAGTACAACATAAAGGCCCGAGAGAAAATCCTGTAACTTCGTAGGACTCGAAAGCTTGCATATTCAGGTCTGAAAAGTTCTGAAATATGTATTTGGTGATACCGATATTTCAAAAGAAGAACTCTGAATGGAATTTAACAGAGTTGTCATCTCACCAGTGGCACCAAATTCAGCAGTTGGTCAGTCATCAGGTGAGTACCTGCAAGGATTTCTGCTGGGTACAGTTCTATCTAATGTCTTCGTTAATGACTTTGGTGGAACACAGCACATCAGAAAGCTTATGGATGATACAAAACTGCGAGGACTGGTTTATAGACAGAGGTTGGTAGTGACGAAAAGCCATCATGCAATCAATCTTCTTTTGACTGACTTTAGCAATTTACATTCTTGCATTGACAAACAATGATAAGAATGAATAAATGGATATGATTTAAAAAAACACCAATACTTGAGTTCCAAAACATTTGGAGATTGATATATGTTAAACAATTTTAGTCCTCAATTTAGCCTTGTTTCTTCCCTGTTGATTAGGATATTGTCAATTTTCTACCAATATATTATTTTCCTCAGATGGAAGCTCTTCAGTCTGATTGAAAAATACTCCATGCAAGAAGGATAGTAAGCCAAGACTCCCGTCTCTTAAATCCTAGCCATTTCCTTCTAAATTCCGCAGCAAAATCAAGATGTTAAATCACAGTATGTAAAGTGTACTGACACACTCAGAAAACCCAAATTTTTGAGAGAAGAAAACAGAAAACTCCCAATGAAAAAAACCTTAATACTTAAAAACTCTAAGGATCAGCTAAGAGGAATTAAGATTTCTAAATGGCTTTAGGTATGTTGGCCTAAACAATTTAACCTGGACAGCACATACAGAACAAGCAACACAGACTGCAAGTTTCTAGACTATCGCCCTTATTTCAGAATCTTTTTTCATTTTCAGTACTCATAACAGTTACTAGAGTTAAGACTACAATTTATGAAAATCTGTCAATGTAAATCATAACCATCTCTCACAAAATATAGCCACAAGTCCTAAATTATTTTGTTTCAAAACAATAGGTTCTTAATATATCAGTTGATTTTCCTGTGCCTTCTACTGCACTTATTTGGATTAGTTTTGGCATTGTTATTTGGTCTATTTCAAATTGGGTAAAGATATTATTTCAATTATAAAATACATGTTCTTTTCTCTGTAATTTCCATTACTGATACTGTTGAAAAATTAAAAAAAAAAAAAAAACCAAAAAAACCCAAAAAAAACCCAAGAAATACCCCCCCTCAATTTTCATAGTAATATTTCAACAATTATTGTTTCCATACTAAAAGCAACCAAAGTAGTAATGACTTTCTGAAGTTAACTTTTGAAACCTGAAATGTTACGGTTTATACATTTAGAACACTGCCACACAGCGGGGTTTTTTTGTAGGGTGGAATGTAGCTGTCAATCATGCTTTCTCTTGCAACACAAATGTTCTGCAGCTTTTACTTGTCACTCCCATTACATGTAATATAGGCAGCTTAGCACTAAAAACAATTTAAGAACCTGTGTAAGTTAAATACATAAATTATTATTAGGGTGACAGAAAAGGTAATGAATGCCTTGCGACTCCATTTGCTTTGTTTGTTAACAAAGAGAAAGCTAATAATCTGCAGATGTCAACCAGGAAGACCCTAGACCTGTTACGTCAACATAAGCTTTGGACATTTAAAATCCATTCCCCCCTGCCCCATCATTTTTCTGCAAAGCAAGATGTTTTTATAAAACAGTAAGTACCTAAAAAAGAGTGAACAAAAAACACATCAGGCACAAAAGCTAGAATAATTTCCTTTTTTTAAATAAACAATTCCCTGTACTACTTTAAAGACTCATGAGCCATATGAAATAAAAATATTTTTTCATTATCACATCTCAAATTTTAATAGTTGTAAAGAATCTCTAGATATAAAAATTTAGAAGTCATGGCAAGAGTTGTTGCAAATTTAAACTTTATGTAGCACTGTTCAATTTTTAGACTAGAAGGATCAAGTATTTCACAAAAAAAATGGAAAATACTGCAATTTTCATTTAATTTCAGACTTCAAAGAGAAATCTGAAGTCTTGTTAAAGTATGAAATTATGCAGAACACTTCCTTTACAAAATTTTAAGGATGTTCACCCAATGTGTGAACTTTTAAACTCTCTTCTTTTACTGTCTTCGTCTATCACAGTTTCTTGTCTGGAAAAGCATAAGAAAAGGAAAAAAGCAGAAAGGGGGAGAAAGGAAAGGAAGACGAAGGAGGAGGGGGCGCTGGATAGACAAGGAGAAAAGGATGAAAAGTGTACTTTCTGTCCTCACTTTTCTAACTGGTTAAAGCAGAGAAGTCACTGTATCTCGAGCTTTCAGGAAATCTTACTTATTTTTTACTACATTAGTAAAAACCTAAAAATTACTGTTTTTTGTAGAAATTAATTTATGCTACAACAGTTATCTAACTTTTCCTTCCCTACTCTTACACAGAATATCTTTCCCACCTACATCTTAGCATGCACTTATAACATGCTTTCTCAATCCTCCATGCTGTATTCAAAATCTAATCAATTAGGCTCACCTTTCTTCTTGTCTCCTTCCACAAACTCATTGATTTCCCTGCCCAAAACTTGATTTTTCACCAACATCTTCCTTTACAAACTGTTGTAATTAGTTAACTATCCATACAGAAAGTTATCCTAGTAGAGGACAACAAATGAATAGACCACATTGTCAATCTGGAAAATGAAACTCTTGGCCATTTTGAAACCTTTGTTCTTAAACTGACATGAAGTGCTAGTAAGTTACCTGAAGAAAAAACATGTTGCTAGAATGCTTACAAATTCATATTATTTCAGATGCTGGCAAACATGGTACAAACAAAAAATACAGCACACTCCTCAATTCCATCTTGAAAATAACCCATTTATTTTTTCACCCAGTTTATCAGCAACACAGTCCTGAAACCTCACAGTTCGAGATCACAGTGAACTGTCCTTGCAATGGCATAGCGATTCAAAGCTATTTTAAACAACCACCATGCGAAGAATTTTTAAACTTCTGAAATCCTTAACAGGAGAACGTTAATTAAAACCTTGATGTCTCCAAAGGAAAATAATTATGAAGAGGGATAAAAATTAACTAGATGATTATTAAGTGCATTGTAGCACTTTTTACACTGTACACTGTAGATTAGTTTATGACAGCAGATGGAGAGCAGGTTACCTTTCACCAAATGCAAACAAAAGAGACTTGGGAGACCCACTGGAACACATAGAGAAATAAAATTCCAATGCTTTTGCAGGACAATAACATGATTCCAGAACACGTTATTGTTGTTTTTTCACCTTCTAAAATGACACACGTACTTAAATTACATACATAAACTAACAGGATTAATTCCTGTTAGAACCGTTGGTCTTCACGGGAATCAAGAGGAACACTACTAAAATGTTTAATTCTACAGAGGATGAAAGGTAGGCAAATAGTATAAGCAAACCAAGTTGTTCTTTTATCCAAGAACTTTATGATTACAGAATATTTAGAGTCAGAAGTCAAAATTTATTCCTCTATTATGTCTGCATATTCTTCTGCTAAGACTTGTATACCTCCTTGCATCGCTTTTAAAGAAGTAATAATATTTTTATAAATTGATTGAACCACATAATTCTGCTATCTTGAAATGTATATAGTAAGAACAGTAATTACAAGTTATGTCTTTCCCTTGTTGATCTGTTTACAAAAATTCAGAAATAAAACCCCAAAAATGATAAAGATAAGGTCATTAATAGAAATTGAAGTGATCAGCTTCCCAGGACACTTTATGCCAGAGTTAAAACACTAGGAGGCATTTTGTTCAACTTCAGCTCTAAAACCAAAAGTTACTAGAAAAACAACTGCAGAAAAATCCACGTAAGAAGAGATGCAACTGTTCTTCTCCGGGAAATAGAGGAAGAATTCATTCTAGAAAAAAAAATAAATTGGCCCACAGGGTGGCACAAAAGACACACACACACACACACACACACAATCCAAGAAAAATTTCTAAATCACATTTGAAGAAAATTACCTAGTTTTAGTAGCACTTCAATTGAGGTAAAGTAAGGCACCAATTTATTCATCTGGCTTCCTTACACATTCATTATAGTGAGGAAAACCAGGTAAGCAGTATATTATAATGTTGTAACTACAGAATTTGAGTATTTTCCTATACTGTTTCTAGAAGAACTAGTATCTGGAGATGTTATTTAGTAAGCACAGCTCTTTCAGAAGTTCTGTTCTGTCTTACCCTTAAAGTAAAAACGTGTTTATGTACTCTAAGGTTTTTGATAAATTTTCATTACAGTGAATGCTATCTAGTTTTAGTTCTAGTTCAGCATTGGTATAGTGCTATTCCAGTTCCGCCTAAAAAATTAAATAGGACTAAGGTCAAAATGTTTTCAAGCAAAGGCAAAGAAAAAAGCCCCAAACAAACATATAATTTAACACTTCCTAACTAAAATGGCTATCATCACTATTGCCATGGTATCTAAGTTATATAACTACAGAAGCAGCAAAAAGAAAGCCCAACAGTAATTCACACAACCATCCCTAAACAGTTAATGGCATTAAAGTTCAAAAGAAGTCTCCCTGAAACCATAAACATGAAGTGCACAAAAATACAATAAGCTAGTGGAAAGATATTTGAGAACAGGCCAATACACTAATCTTTATTTTTATAATAAGCACCTACTAGAAATACTACACACACCTAGTAGTTTTAAACTCCAAATGTATGCCTGTATGAAATCTAACACCTGATTTTTTTCCCACCTTCTCTTGATTACCAACTGTGACAGACTGACACATATACAGAATTTGAAGCCATGACAAATAGTTATTTAACTTTGACTATTTTTCATTTTTCTTGTGGTAGTATGTAGAAATTTTTTTAAAACAAGAAACATCTGAAATTAATGAAAGATGATGGAAGGTTAATTTAAAGCATAATCACTGTTATGCTCTTTCTTACCCACAAGTCATTTTAAATGCTTTGAATAGTTATTTTAGTTGCTCAGACTACACCACACTGAGAAATCAGTTATCTGACTATCAAGTAAAATTACTACATTAAACGTTTCCCTACAGTGACTGAGTATATGAAACTTACTTCTTAAAATTCAGTTAATGAATATATTAACTCCAACAGTATCACTGAAGACAAACTGATAAACCAATGTAGCTCTATTATGTTATAATCATGGCTAAACATCAAAAATTTCCTTAATTACATTAGCTTATGAAATTTAATTATGAACATGTGAATTACACGGACCTAAATACACTAAGAATGTTGCTAAGCTGCAGCTAATCCTGGAAGTTCTAGTCCATGGAAACTCTAATTTGGCTGCTTACTAATTTCATTTTAGGATGAACTGTGGTGGCCTGTTATGCCGTTTCGGTAGATTTGCTGATTTAGACAACTGCAAGATCATTACAGAAGGGGTGCACAGTGCAATATGATAAAAATATGTATCTCAGATGATGTTAACCAATTAAATTCTTACTAACCCCCTTGCCTTTCTCACTGCTTTTTATAATGTTTAGAATTCAACATTCTAACGGGTGATACATGAGATTGTATTATTCTGAATTCAGAGCTAGCAACACAAGTGAGTCCTTTCAGCTCTAGACTCCAATAACATACACACCAATAAACATCTATCTCCACATATCCATTTAGAGGTTTGCATATTATATGTATTTCACTGACTTAAGGATAGAAAAAGAATCCTCAGTGTATCCACTAGACATTTCATTCCCTATGTAACTTCTAGATTTCTCAGGAGTCCTGGCTCATGCAGTAAAGATCCTCGACTAAGAGCTGGAAATCTTTAAATTCAGTACCCCGCTTTCTCATATTCCTTTTGATATCTTTGATATCTTTTGTATCTTTGATACATCTCTCTGCCTGAGTTTCAATCTTCCCATCTTCAGAATTGAGGGAACTGTATTTTTCTGTCTCACACACATGTGAGAAGAGGAAATACACTGACATATCCCATCCAGTAAGATCCACGGCAGTATACAGCATGAAATACATTATTCTCAGATTTGTAAGACTGAAACTGTTGACTGTAACAAATGAGTCTTGACAGGTATTTTCTGTTGAAATACGATCTGGTTAATGTTTATGGCCAATAAATCAATTCCCAAGTACCTCATAATTTAAATTCAAATACTCCCACATGAATAAAAGACAGTAATAGCAACTGTATAACCTGTAAAATATAGATTTCCCATTTAAAAGCAGATCAACATGAGGAATAAGCTCACTGATAAACAGTAGATCACACATTAAGTTATGCAATAACAAAGCCACAAGTATGTTGACAAGTGATCTTTTTCATCAAAACAGCATCAAGAAAAGGCAAGGAATTGTTCTATGCAACTTACTTTAGTATCTAGACTATCACTACGCTCTGGCATTCATTTCAAATTTAACTCAATGGGTTTTTAAGTTGATTAAGCAATTTAACTGACTAAATTAATGAAACCCAACCCACCATGGACAACTCTATTCCTTTATTTACTTCCTTAAATTAGTCTTTACTAGCAGAGTCTAAACTGTCACAAAGCATCTTTAATAAACCATAAGCAAGTAACGAAACATTGTTGAAAGCATTTTAACTAAATCATATCATGTTGCATTCAGAATGAATTTTCTGAAACTGGTAACTGAATAGCTCAACAATCCAATGCTGTACCTCTCTTTAGTCAGTATGGTACAAAAAAAGGCAATATGGTCCTAAGCAAAAGTGAACACTAGATAGATATCTAGAAATTAGGAAAAAAAAGGTTTAGTAAAATGAAATTAAGATATGTAAAAGAAGGTATAGTAATTTTCAATGACAAAAACCATTATTTTCCTGTGGTAACTGACTACAAACAGAAGCATGGATCAAAAATGCAGCTAAAACATACACTGCCAGCCCCACATTGCACCTTTTGTGAATTCATCAACCTGAAGACAATGACAAAATGGTACGTTAGTGTTTTACACCAACTGCAGCTGTTTGACGTTATATGCCTAAGTATCAATCCCTGTGACACACTACTGGTGACTGTCTTCAAAGCTGGCCTTTGTGACACTGTCCACAACCCTGTGAGTGTAGCAGTTCAGCTGGTTTCCAGTCCTCCTCAGTGTCCACTGATCTAACTCATACTTCAGCAGCTCATCTATGAGCATGTTGTGCGACAGCATCAAAAGCCTTGCTAAAATTGAAACAAAGAAGGTTTCCTGCTCTCTCCTAACCCACCGAGACAGTAATCCCATGCAGAAGGCTATCAGATATGGTTATTGGTCACTTATGGTTACTTCCCAGTGACCTTATTTTCCTTTATACAGTTTGGAAATTGTTTCCAGGATTACTTACTCTATCAGCTTCTCTGTGATTAAGGAGGATGCTATGTCTTTGGTTTCCTTGATCTTCCCTTGAAGACAGGAGACCTCTATTTTCTTGCAGTCCTTGAGAACCTCCCCCGACCACCATGACCTTTCAAACATAAGCGTGAGTGACCTCCCAGTGACATCAACTAGCTCTCTCAGCATTCTTCTTTTACCAGGACCAATGGATTTTTGTATGTCCTGTTTGTTTCAATAGCCATAACTATGACCCCCACAGAGGGCAAGCCTTCCATGATCCAAGCTTTCCCATTGGTACCTGCAACTCCTGAAGGCAGATCTTACCAATACAGAGCAAGGTGAAGAATGCACTGGATATCTTGGCCTTCAACATGTACTTTTCCATCAGATGTGCCCCAGACTGCACCTAGATAATCATTTTCAGTTAATGTCTGGACACTTTTTTCTCTATCCTCCTTTCCACATTTTTCTGTATTTAAATAATCCCTGAAGAAAGTGTTGAAAGCAACTTATTTTTTACAATGATCTGCTGCCCTTATGATCAAACTCACTGCATGGTATGCAAGACTGTGACACGACAATTGTTTTAATCATACAGCTACAGTTTGAATGATATTTTGCTTATTCAACTCAGAATTAAACTACTTGCTTTACCCATTTCACATTTGTCTCACATACTGAAGAAGAAACACAGAATGAAAGTGAAAAGTGCAGGAAAGAACTATATTGTGCAGCCAGATATGACTAATGGTACAATTTGGGAGTCAAACGCTAAATACTTAAGGCATCATTACCTGGTACAAGATATCTTTTTCAATACTACAATGGTTTCATTTCAGACATTAAAAACAGCAATATCAAAAAAAGCTGAAATAGTACTGTAACTTATTTCGGGGGGGGGCGGGAGGGGGTGAACTGCACAAACTCAAACACATGGCCCAACTGACATGTTAATAAATTTTGATAAAATAACCTAGTCAAACATATTAAGGAAGTCAAATTGTTTAAACGGACTGACATATGTCTGAACCTACAACACTCATTTTTTATATTGAGCACTACTGCAGTTATAAATTATTTTAAAATAATAACACTAGATACATCCTATCTTCACTACTTTATTTCATAAGAGCACTGGCACGTCAATTAATTATTCCAAGGAAATACACTGATTTTAATGTCACATTTGTCATGTCAAAACACCCTTCAAGTTCAAAAGAGAGTGTCTTCTATAGAAAAGGGAAAAACAGGCCTAGCTACTGACATTTCAATTAATTACAATATTATTTATCTAATGATTAGAGACAATCTTTTTTATTTCAATGATGTAAATAACTAAGATAGTATCACTACTATTCTCACATCAAAGTAAGAACTGAATGGCATATTATCTTAAGGCATGAATAACTTCGTTTTACTAACTGATTTTGGCTTGGTCAAAGAGAAAATTAAAATAAGGTTTGCCTTACAGGTCAGCACCTTCAATAATTGTAATAGAAAACACTGCAGTTCCAGAAAGACCTAAAAATTACCTGAGTTCCGAAGACAGGACTTTTTTTTCTAGTATGCTTCAAAAATCAAATCATGAGAGACAGCAGTTTGCGCACTGTATGTGGAAAATTCTTAAAAGAGAACTCCGTAATGACAGCTTTCTCATCATTAAACTAATAGAAAATAAGTAGCCTCATGAGTTACATTTAACATTGTATGATCATGGTCACCATTTTCAGAATAGTCAAAAATTCTATTACAAACATGAAAAAAATGAAACACAAAGAATTAGTACATGACAGTATGAATGTAAGGCTATATGAAACATTTAGCAATACTATTTAGATACTCTTATAGTTATTACAGTTCAAAATGCATTAGGAAACAAAATGGTAAAAGAATATTTTTCATCTCTGAATCCTACAGAAATCTTAGCTTCTCAATTGCCAGAAATATAGGAAAATACCAAAGCAAATATATAAAGCTTAGGCAATTCAGAATATTCCAATACTGAAACCCTTGCAATGAAAGTAAAACACGAACATTTTGAAGAATTACTTTCCAAAAATATAAATCTGGACATAAATTTCACAACCTGAAAATTCCATCTACCTCTTCAGAAGGTCACCATCAAAGACGGTCCTCTCTAAGTAAAAGCAGGGCTGATTCACAAGAATTGTGGATTCCCACACCTACCTTTACAAGTCACTTAAAAATCTTCAAGGGCATATCAAGAATAGAGATACTGAATACACAAATATAGCTCCAATGCACAAACAGCATTTTGTACTTGTATCTGATTAAATCCTAGGTTTTTGTGATGTAGACCTATTAGGTTGGGTCTCCAGTTTTTGTTTAAGCAGAAAAACCTCTTACTGACATTCTTCATTCTTCTTGGCAGACAAATGTACCGTAAATAACAGTTTATGATCAAACAGTGAATACTATACATTGGTAAACTCATTCAAGAAGAATATCACGATCTAGTAGCATATAAATAGCACTTAGGTTCCCAAAAATTAATTAGATCTTGAAGTTACTCACACAACAATTACATTTAATGCTTATATAGATTTTTGAAAGTATTCATTATTTAAACCTCTTTCTTTACCCTTTAAAAAACCTTTGTATTTTTAAACATCTTGTAATTTTACACAGCATTTCATTAACACTATATAAACTAATGTTATTATTTGTATTTGTTATTTTAGTCATGGTTAGCATTTTGAAAAAAGAAAGACATCACTACAAAAAATAACCAGTAAGCAGATAAAATGTTTGTTTCAGAATTGATATCTGGTCAATTATTTCAAGCTATACTTTTCAATTTACAGACATTAAATAAAAAAATAATTGTTTCACCTTCTTACATGAAATTGTACTGTAATTGTTCTTACACCAAATCAATATGAGAATGGAATGCGTTTACATGAAATGGAAAATGTTGGAAACAAATTATGTATCAACAGCAATAATTAAAAAAAAATTATGAGTAAACACGTAATGCAATGCCACAGCACATTATGCTGTATGGCCATTCAGTAGGAGGGACAGAGATACAGCAAAAAGACTACACAGAATTTTTGTCAAATTTCTTGTTTTCTATTGTCCTTTAATTTTTGGTGACCTACTTCCTTCCTAGTCTTCTTCTTACATTTCCAAACACTTCAATGAATTTCCTAAACTTGCATATTTTTATAGTTAAAAATAAGAAAGTCAGGAATAAGTCTATTTTATTTGCACTTTTGTTCACCTTCCTTTCTACTTCCTCATTCCTGAAGATTTTCCAATGTTACATGCTATAATACTCCACAACCATTTTTCTGACCTCTCAGTTTTTAGTTACTATCCTAGAACAATTTTTTTCTCTTTCACAAAAATGGTAAAGTTCTAAGAAATGCAAAATATCCTTTCAGATGCAAGTTTCACTTGGACTCCACTAAAAACACAGAAAGCAAAGAAACACTCATTACCATCATATTTGGCACAGTGCCAAATATCTCATCTCTGCTTTCTTGGTTTGAATGAGAATGAGGATTTTTTTTGTTTTTTAAATCATTAAGCGTGCAGCCCAATAGGTTAGGTCTGGATGAAACAGAAGCATTAAACTGCAAATCCAGGTATTCAAATTTGCCCAGTAAGAACAACATTAGGAAGTAACTACTCTAAGCAATATCTCTGGTTTAGAAATAAAAGCAAGCACCAAGGCAACATAGAGATATCCAGTTATGTGGGAGAAGAGGCACAGGGAGCTGAACAAAGCTAATGACTCCAGTTCTGGAAAGTAAATTACATCCTTACAGAAATTCTGAATGTAATCTACATGATTTAGGTATATGTATTTGCCATAATAAATACTGGATACTATTTCTTATAATGTAAGATTAAAACATTTTCAACGCTTCTGAAAATATCACAACTGTACCATATAAAACACTTCTCGGTAAAAACACCTTTAAAGGTTATCATCTATTAACTGAACACTGTAAAAGGTATGTTGCTGTATTTTTAAAATTTCTTCTTTCTATACACTACCTATTATTTCTTTAGCAGATTTTAAATTTTTTCTAAGTTATAAAACTCTAATTTTCCTAAATTTTTCAAACTCTCCTAGCTCTCCAGCTGCGGTAGAAGTAGCTATCTTACTGAATAAATACCTCTGTAGTGCACAAAATTAGTCAGCAATCCACAAATGCAAGTCAAACATTTTTCAGTAAATATCATACTCAAACTAGATCACACTCCTAAATAATTCTTTAAGTTTTAAATTACACGTTAAGTTTTAATTACAAACATGATACGAATTCAGAATGTTGCTCAGACCAGCACTTAAATTCAAATAACAGAACTCAATTTTCAAAAACAATCCCATAAAACCACCTTGTTCTATTGAATGTTTCCAAAATAGCTCTCTGTCACCATAGTAATACACTTTTCAGTGAGAATTCTAGTGTTAAATGAGGAAAAACTTAGGAAGAAACTCTTCAGGGTGAGCTGGTGGGACACTGGAAAGGGCTGCCCAAGGAGGCTGTGGATGCCTGGTCCCTAGAAGTGTTCAAGGCCAGGCTGGATAAGGCCTTGAGCAACCTGGTCTAATGGGAGGTGTCCCTGCCCATAGCAGGGGAGTTGGACTAGATGACCTTTAAGGTCCCTTCCAAGCTCTTAAAATTCTATTATTCTATGAAAACAGTTAAGCTGGAAAATACTACCTACACAATTAGAGCAAAGAGATCCATTTAAAAGAAAAGCTTTTTTCAGAACTAAGTTTTTAAAATGTCTGTGATAAAACATTACTGATAAATATCTGAACATACTAAAATGTCAAAATCCAGTGAAATTTCTCAAATCTGTAATGTCTAATTCTTTACATATTTTTTCCTCTATACTGTGTAGCTCCTAAGTGTTGTCCCTTTCATCAGTATCTAAAGACACACCTTTTATACTCTCAGAACAGCTTTCGTCTATTCAGAAAAAAAAAAGGTGTCATCTTAATAGAATATAGCAAGTTACAAATAAGTAACTTGGCCTTTACTATAGTGACAATTCAACACCATTTCAAAAGCAGACACAGGAATTGAAGAGGGGTGCTGATCTAGTGTCAATCTTTATTCAAAAACTAGTGTTTTAATTTTCAGTTGTTAGCCAGATCAAAAAAATACTTAAACTGAAATGTAACATCCATAATTACAACTATTAATATCTTGTAAGATAATTTCTGTCTCTCATCCCAAGTCACCTGCTTACCAAACACATAATAGGTCTTGAAAATATGAAATACTAACACATTACTGACATAAAATAAACTAGTCTGGCAATAACTCAGTTTTATTCATTACCCTTTCTACAATATCTTCACAAGATATTTCCAAACTTTTCTAAACAACACATATACCTGTATAGCTAGGGACTTCTGTGAAGGTCCAGTACAGATCAATTTATAAAACAAGTTGAGATTTAAAAGCAATTTAGAGTGGTTACTAACACCCCTTTTCCTTAACAACTCATTCAATGTTTTTTTGTTTTCTCCGATGTTTGAAACTACTAGACTTCAAAGTCATTCATTCTAAGCAGCTTTGTCAAGGTTTCAGTACCACAATTTTCAAAATTACCTTCATTTTGCAAAGAGGTTTGCCACTTTGAGAAACGGAATCTCCCTAAATTCAACACTAGTTTATTATGAAAAGAAAACCATGACAACTGTTTGTACTCTTGCTTTATTATTACATCCGGCCCGGTCACTATTGGAAATTCAATCTATTATTGTTGCTAGGAGCCTGTTGCTATGCAACCTAAAAGGGTTATGCAGCGCTTTCAGGCTGAGAAGCCTTGAAAACACCACAGGTCTCCTATGGCTCTAACCAGTTTATTTAAACAGATTAATACTCTCCTCAGTCAACCCCAAATTCGAGGCATACCCTTAAAAAAAAGTCACAATAACAGATTTGAACACTGTAAACAAACAAAACCAAAAAAAATTACACAGAAGCAATATATTTGACTTATACTGCCTCCTACAGCAAAGCAAACAACATTTTCCCTAATCTATCATTTACGTTAGGAAAGTTAAAATCTGTAAACTCCAAACCCCTCCAAAGTTTAACTTTCATATACTAACAAGCTGGTGTAATGGACTTGCTCAACACGCTCTGCAAAGTTATTTTATAATAAACTTCTGACAGATCAATACACTACATTTCACATTCTAGATCACTAAGACTTTGGGGGGAAAAAAGGGCCTAAAATTAACTTTTAAATGGCAGAATACTGTTGATATTAATACTCCGTATCAAAATATGTCCAATAAACCTGTAAGCTGGTTCCAAGATTTACAGTCAAACTGAGTTCTGCCTTTGTGTGTCTTTGTCACTGTTACACATTTATGCAACCTGTATTAGACACCTATGTAGATCTCTGCAGACTCATTTCTTTCCGCAACATTTTTCAAATGTGCTGGAGAATGGCTAAGAAATGACCTGCAAAAGAGCTGATTACTGTGCTTTTCATTCTAATAATCTGAGGCTATTCCAGCCTGCACCAAAGAACAAGTTGTTCTACAGCACCAGAATTAAGAAAGCTGCATTTCCTCCAGCTTGGTCCTTTAAATGGATCCATACTACAACAAACTAGCACAGACTGTTGAGTGCTGACTGACTCTCCAGGACGCTGGGAGTGCAAAATGAGTTGCAACTGCCTCTTCTTTAGTGGTATTACACATTTTTGCTTACTTTTTCAAATTATTTTGTTGGTATCTCTTTTTCTGAAGCTTCTAACCCTCTTTTGAGTAAGACGGAGAGACATACCAGAAAAAAACCAAACCAAACATGTTTCCTTAAGAGTACAAATTTAAGAAAGAAACCCACTGTCCCAAAAGTTACTGCAAATATTAATTGTCTGTACAATAGACTTAACAGCCAGCACCACAAAATGGACTACAGTAGTCAAATAAGGGAATGCAAGAATTTATCTTTCCCAAAATGTTTTGTACTACTTAGTGTCTGATGTTTTCTAGAGAAAAGTTGAAAACAATAACAAATGTGAACACTGTTCTGAAGACATAAATCTCAGAGCGTTGGGGGTAAAACAGCAAATATAAGCAGAATGCATTCATGAATTCAAAGTCTTCTAACTAGAACTTTGCTGCTTCTCCAGAATTTAAAGGTTGCACAATATTCTTTTAAATGAAAACTAAACTTTTCATCTGTATTAGGGTAACATCCAAACCACAAAGGACTTGCCTTATCCCCTATAGTTGAGAGATTTAGCCTAGAACAGTTGACAGCTGGTAATCTCGCAATGTCTGCAACCTGGTACCAGAATCAAACACTTCCCATTGACTTCTACAGCCAAACCCATAAACAAAGAATTGCTGTGTATAATCACCATTGCTAGTTTGCTTTTTATAATTCTATAAAGAAAATATCACTGCAATATTAAGTTATCCTACTGGTTGTGAGCTCAAAGATGACAGGCTGCATGGACAACAGCTAGATATAGCTAGAGGTACAGCTAGAACAATAGAGCATGTTATGCTGTAAAACTACCTACAGGTTTAGGATTAAAAACTAGGTATTGATTATCTGAACTGTTTCACAGTAAACAGTTAATTAGAGCTTGTTAAGTACTTCGGTGTTGTCCAAGAACTCATTAGAAACAAGGAAGGTTTTGACAAAGACAACAGATCCAAAGCTATGTCCATCTACCAGATCATTTTTTCCTTAAATGATTATTTGCTTTCACTGAGGCAAATGAAACTTGCAGACATCAGTGGTTTCTTTACAAAAAATAGAATAAGATCTTGATTTTTTCAATCTGGTAAGACACTCTGGTTGTCTTCACTGACAGTTTAATAAAAGAAATCTGACAGAATCTGGCTATATTGAGCTTAAGGACATGGTTAAGATTCCTCCATCCTTTATTATAGAAGATAACTCAGAACTGGCCATTCAAGGAAGCTACACAAGCTGAATGTTCCCTTGGTTTTAGGAGACTGTTCCATATTACTAAGATGACTTAAGAACGTAACATTTCTCCCATAATTCTAGAATCCTATTCTTAGGATATAATTCACCACCTCCACAATCACACCAGAAAAAATGCATGTACAACTGTTCCCCTGAGTTCCCTGAAACAACAACAAATACACCTCATCACCAAAAACTGCAAACACTTCAAGATCTTATTTTAAGATATCCTTGGAGCATTCTACTTCCCAATATGTGAGGCTATTTTCCCCAGAGTCTGGAGATTTATCTGTTCTCAGGTAGCTGGTGAAAGAAAGAGATTCTGAATTTCTCCATACAAGTTCTTTCCAGTTACATCACACAAGTTCTCTACAATTGCATCAAATAATGTTCCTCAGAATATATTTTTTAAGTGTCAATTTTGTATACACTGTCATGAAGCCGGCTAAAGAAACTGGAGAGAAAGCTAGAGGTTAGCAAACAAGAAAGCAAAGTGGCTGCTGGCAAAGAAAGAATCAGGCAGTCCCTGAAAGCAGACCTCAGTACCTTAGGCTATCCCTACAACCAGCTGGGTATATGTCAGCAGTCTGTGATGTTTAGCAGCCTTGTCACACCTCACTATCTCAAGTAAGTTGTTAAATATTAAACTGCATGTAAGCCAAGCATCCAACATGGAACAGGAAAAAAACCCCAAAGACCAATAGATACTGAGCTGCAGAGCTTAATAACTAAAAACAAGTGCAAAAAATGTATTATATCATAAAATATATAGTAAAATATAATTGTAATTGAAAAATATATACAAGCAGATCTCACTGTCATCAGTGATAATATAATAAGGCAGCAAAAAAGGGTTATAAACTGCAAAGGAAGAAAAACTGCTCACACAAAGGAAGATTTAAAGAGTGGTATATACTTTAATTTGAAAGAAAAAAGAGAAATATTTAGAAATTTAGAAACATTCAGAAATTAAGAAACACACTTATAAAATATTTTAAAATACCGCTTTATGTCATGAAGACATCCTTCACTGTGCCCCATCATTTGAATTTTAAGTATCTTTAGAAATCTACTGCTTTACTTTGTATTCATATATTTGAAGCACAGTAACTATAGATTTAAAGTACAGTAACGGTAACAAGGCGACTAATATTTCACTATGTTTATTGCACTCTTTCTGTTTTTTTTAATTTAAGAAATTTATTCTCAAGAGCAAATTCAACTACAGCACTCCTACAGGAAATATACCAAAAATTATGTTGGAAGAAATGACAAAGAAACACTTTCACTCTACAAAAATTATTTTATCAAACATGCTCGAAATTTACTATCACACTGTGTGACTTTTTCCAATACACTGGCTTTCACAAGCACGTATTTATTCAAGACAGTACCACAAATGATTGATTTTGATGTCTCATGGAATGATGAAACGCATTTTTACAATAAAAATATATACAAATCCATACATACAAAATTAAACCAAAAAAACTCTGTAAGCCAAACATACAGAAAACCTACCACATGGCTTTTTGTTCACCTTGCAGTAAGAGACACTAAGTTCCAAACAGGGCATTCTGTTCTGCTTTTCCAACCTAACAGTACTGACTACTTTACAAGAGAGTGATTTGAACAAGCCACAGCTTGTATTTCCGAGATAGATATCAATACTTTTATTTTTGTTCCATGTGTGATTTAGAACAAACCACTTCAACTTATATTTTTAGCTTCCAGGCATATATTTATAAACAATATTCTAAAATTATTAAATCCTCCTTACTTATCAATACACTTCTATTAAAGAAACCACTCTCCAAGCTCTTAGCTAAGATTGACTTTAGAAAGCATGTGAAAACATGAAATTGTAAAATGAATATATGCATAATGTTTCTTATTCAGTAGGTTTAGCTACCACGGGTTTTTCTGCCCCCAAAGAAAAACCACTGAGATAGAAAAAAAGTGAAGCACAATGTAAAACCCAAATGAAGTGAAGAATAATGAGAAACATCAGCAGACAGAAACGGGAATTTAAAAAAAAAAAGAAAAGAAGGGGGGAACTCAAATTATAAAAAAAAAAGGTTTTCATTTATCAAGCTGGTAATGTACAATAGGGAATACTTAGCAAATACTCACAATACAAATGGAATATTAAAAATGGCACAACTGGATCCAAGGCATGTTTGTTTGTTGGCTTCTAAGGTTACAAAACATTCCCAACAGAAATTTTCATATTACCTGACAAAAAGCTTTATGCTCAGGAAGTTTAAGTAATATTACTTTCAAAAAATGGCTTAATGAAAGGTAATGGTAACTGATTTTTATAATTATTTGGTAAGATTTGTTTTATTAGGCTGCAACCTACTGCCCTGATAGAGAATAAAAAACCAATTATAAAGAACATTCAGTGACAATATTTATTCAAGATTTATTTCATGAACAGCAGAAACTGAACTTGATTTCTGAGTCTTAAAATAAAGCCATATGACTATATAACATATCATTTCATTGTCTTCCATATTTGCCAAGTAAGAGGAAAATAACATCAAATAGCTACCATTGGCTATCTCATTTACAGTATGGGAACATAAAAATTTAAGCTGTGATGAATACAACACCGAGTATCCACTTATATAATTTTTGAGATATGCTGACATTTATTCCATTTGTTTTCCTTATGGCAGCTCTCTGTTTTGCTCACCAAGATTTATAGCACTTTAATTATTTGAAATTCATTTTAATAATTGATTTGTAAAAGACTGATGAGACTTGAAAGGAACATTCTAAAAGACATGGACAGCAAAATAGAGTAACTTGGAAAAGGTACTGACTGTGTTACAGTGTTAGATCTCTTAGGACACTCAAAGTTTTCACTGCGCAGAAAAAGGATTTTTCCTTGGAAAAGATTTGGGAAACATTATAGAAATCCTGCATCCCTCTTCCACTTAAATTCTCAAATTCAACAGAGGTAAGTTTAGCAAATTATGAATAAAATAAAAACACAAGTTGCAGCAATCTATTTGCTTATCCATGCCTTAATCATTCAATTCAACTCAGTTTATTAACAAATATGAAACATTTACATTTAAATAAAGGGATTATTTTCTAATACTGCCTTGATTATCAAAACTGTATTTATCATAATTAGCAATGTATACGTAAGTTTTTCCTTATCCCTCAAGCAGTGCTAAACAAAAGTAAGAGATACCATAATTTTGCTATGGACTTTGATATCTGAATGACCCACTACGATCAAACCTCAGCCAAAACTAACAAAACACCCTCAAATAGAACCACTTCAATCACTAGAAGCATTGGTTATGAAACTATTTTTCTGACTTTACCAATAGCAGTTACTGTAATACGCACTTCCTTAGACCCTTGCTCTTGATGTCCATTATTCATTTTATATTTGCAGCTATATGATAAAGCAAACTTTTTTTTTAAAACAAACATCTCTTTATAGAGACAAAAACAATCGTCCTTGTTTCCCAAATTATTTTTTGGACTCAATCCAATTCTTATCAAAATGAACATAGGCGTGTTATAGGAAAATATTTTAGACATCCTCATAACAAAAAAAACCCTCTTCGGATTCCTGGCTTTTATATATCTTGAACACCACTTACAAATCAGCAGGCAGTTAGCCAAACACAGAATGTTTCACCAAAATCCCTGTATTTGTTTCATTAAAGACAGGAAATCATCCAATTTATTTCAAAATTCTAAATAATTTCCAATAAAAATGTAGTTTGTAGTTTTTCCTGTTTTCATTTTTCTCTTTTGCCTCAACAAAAACCCGCAAATGCAGTCACTTGCAACAGAAATGGCCAACAAAAAGACAAACTAGATCCCATTTAGGAACTTCCGCTATAGAACAAGAATCACAAGCAAAACCATAGCATAGCTTGGGCTGCCAAGGATTTCAGGAGCTCCCAAGTCCAACTTACTTCCCCCAAAGCAGACTCAGACTTGGCATCTGACCAGCTCCTCAGGGCTTTATCCAGTCAGAGCTTGAAAATCTCCAAAGGCAGAGATGGCAAAACCTTCTGCCTTGTGGGGTTGTCCTCATCGTGAAAAATATTTTCCTTATCTCCAGTCTCTCGTTTCAGCTAAGGAACACTGTCTCTCATCCTTCTACCATGCACTTATGTGAAAAACCTGGCTCCATCTTCTTGATGACCTCCTTATATTTGGGAACTAGGTATTAGGAAAGGCTGCTGTTACGACCCCTGCAACTCTTTCTTCTCCTGACTGAACAAGCCCAGGTGCCTCAGTGTCTCCTTGGAGATGTGTGTGCTCTAGCTCCTGACTGTCTTAGCGGGACTCTGACGAACTTACTCCAGTTACCAATATCATTCCCACAGCCACAGGAGAGTGAGGGTACGCGTGAAAGTAGAAATGGAGGTAAATGTTGCCTAATAAATTCAGAGAGGTGGGATAAGCATTTCCCTCCATTTCCTGCCTATAGCCATGTTCATACAGCCCAAGTGACACTTCGGATTTTCCCTACAGTCAAGGCACACTGCTGCATGCTCAGGGCCTCAACAAGCCTGTAGTCCCAACCACTCTGTCCCCAGCCTGTAATCTGCAGATTAACAGCTACAGGTCTGTGAGGCCCTAGAGAGCTGCACAGGACTGGTACTTCTCTGTCTTTTGGCCAGTATATTACTGCAGAAGTAGGTTAAAAGAGTCTTTTTTTTCAGTGACTGCTCTAGATTTCACTAAGTAGCACAAAATTACTGTGTTCATAACAGACAACTTGTATGTTTGCTTAAGAAAAGATGTGCTTTCTAACACCCTATGAAGGACAGTTAACAGAGTATTTCAGAAAATATACTCAATACAGAAATGACATACCAGTCAGTGATGTGAAAACCACCAGTTTTACCCACTGCCCTAAAACACATAACTCCATTTGACAAGGCTGAACCTCCTAGGTTAGCATACAATGCCCTGCTAGATGATTGTTATTCCTGAGAAATTACCTGCCACATTTCTTTCACACTCCAAGGGAAAAATAGCCCAACGAGCCAAATACAAATAAACCACAAACTGCCCACCATACTGCACTGAGTACCCTAACCATCTTCTGTTCCTTTAGTAAACAGAACTATTTCCACACTAGCAGGTTAAATGCTGTAACAAGAGTACATAAAAAGCTTTTGAATCAGTACGTGAAAGACAGAAGCACTTTATGTAAAATGAACATATTTTTAAAACCAAAATATAAATATTAGCCAATAAGAGTAGATCATTGGGAGTTCAGAAGCATAACTATAAAACAAAGTTACATTTGTGACCAGGCAGCTTGTTTTATGGAGATAACACAGCTGATTTTATTAGAGGACTTAACCCATTATGAATCAACATCTCAATTCCCACTATTAACACCCAATTACATCTTGGCCATTTTTAATGGCCAAACCCTGTTATGCTGCCTGCCATTCCTACGCTACAGACTCTGGGACAAGTATTACAGCATTTCTGATCAAAACTTCCCCCATCCACACCTCCCTTCCCCTACCACAGACTACCAAAACTTAACTTCCATTTTCCTGTCTGCTGCATAGATCTGTTTTCCTGCCTTGGACACTGTATCTTTTCCCATATAATAAAGTGTGGGAAGAAAATGCTATACTTTTAAAAAAGATCAGTATTTAAACTTGAAATCAAGCAATGGGAACTCTTAAAAGGCAATCTTCCACATGCAAGGTAATTCTAAAACTCCTCCTCATCTCAGTTGCCTGAAAAATGCTTGTGATTAACTTGTAACTTGTGATTTGAGGTCACATGAAAAATCTGTCTGCATTAAGTCAAGAAAGTTGGTCACTGCACTGAAGTCATGACCCTGCGCCTAGTTTTTCCCTAGTCAAGAAATGTCAGTTTCTTCAGGATTCAATAAGGAGAAATAAATACTAAAGTAACAACAAGCACTGAAGATACTGAATACCTGTTAATCACTGTTACAGTGTACACTGTAACAGTGTAACACACTGTTTACCTTCCTGTTAAAGACAGGAAACTCGACTTAGTGGTTCATATCAGGATCATGGTAGGTAATTTTAATATCTGAAATTTAAACCTCGGTAGGATCTGACTCCACAAACAACTTTAGATATAAGACACTACTGAAATCTGGATATCCCAGACCACACAAGTTCATAAGGTTACACAGTTTGACTACTAACTATCTGGATGACCTGAAACAACAGCATTAAAAAAACCACTACACCAAACAGATGAAACTGAACCAGCATAAACCCAGAACTTTTAAAACACTATGAGGTCTGTTCCATAAGATAGAGTCACTATTTTAATGATAAATTATGCTATTGCTTTGTAGGACCAACTCTAATTCTTGGTCTACTAAAGATAAACCTTTCCTCGGTTTCACACAAGTGTGCTAAACAAAGGGTGTTTCAGTCACAAAACCTTAATTTTGTAAACCAGCCCGAGGTTTGCAAAATACTAAGCCTTTTTCATCTCCACATGACCAAAGACCCAGTGCATCAAATCTCTACACATTTACCTGCCCACTATTGTCCCTGTCAGGACTGTGCTCCTTACAGTACAAAAGAGTTTTAGAACTGGAGAAAACATGAGCAACTCAGGACAACTCTCAGTCAGAAAGCACCTGGAAAGAGACAACACCATGAAGAGCTGTGCTTTTATCTTAAGTCATTCACTCTTGCCTCACTTCAAAACCCAGACTCTAAGCACAAAATTATTTCCACAAAATAAGGGAATGGAACGTATGTTTCTGTGCTACTTACCTCCATTTACGATTAAATAATAATTACATTAAATTATGTTAAATCTGTGATTCATACTAAGCATGTTTTGCTCCCTAACACAAGAGAAGAGCTTCCATGACTTTCAGAAACTCCAGCCAATAATCTTCCTGGTATTACAGGGTATTGATATCACAGGGTACTGCTATTATTATGACACAGAATCAACCCTGAGGAACTAAAAACATACTAGATTCTACATTTGTCTGTTAACTAAATTCAATGGGAAAATAATACAATGAATGTAGAAGAGCTACTTATCAACTCCTTTGCAAACTGCAACTCAGATGAAGTGGTTTAACAGAGAGTGGACAAAATAAAATAGGTTTTTAAATGGTGATTATAGAAAAACTATTTTTCTAAAAAACACTGCCAAAATCAGGTATTGGTTTCCAATTAAAGCAAGTAGTTCTAAGGCAAGGCTCTTTTTTCACTGTATCTGCCAGATTTGCTGAGATACGAAGTAATTAACAATTAATCACAATAATAAATATAGTATATAAAACCTTAACTAGAAAGGCAAATTAACAATCCTTTGTGTATAGCCATATAATGGAAGAACTACAGTATGCATATTATCAGCAAAAATAGGAAGGAGGAAACATTCGTCCTGCATTAAATCTCTAACTCTATTGTCTTTCTTCTCAAGCCACGGAACAATAAAGTGGTAAGAATACAGCACGCATCTTATTGGAATAGAATATAGGGTTTTAGATGGACAATTCTGAATATTTTTGCAGCAATTAAATAGAAAATGAATCTTCATATTTATGAGACATTTAACATACAAAAGAAATATTATCATTCACCACTGCTCCCAACGGCAAGAGAACTACAGTTATTTTGCTATTTTTCCTTTCACCTACCAAAGTGAGTAGACTTAGTTCTCTTTAGTAAGTACCAGTTACTTTTTGCAGTTCAACTCTCCTATACTTGCCTGTCAGTTTCACTCCCAGCTGTTTGCAATGAAGAATGCTACCAATAAATAAGGAAGAAAAAGCTCAGGTGATAGAATCTAGTTTTGTTTAGATGAGGCTACACAGTCCAACAGCAACATTTTAAAATGCATTGTGGATAATCTGCAACAGATCGCACCAAAAGACAATAGTTCAAATTGACAACCCTGGTCATCTAATCCACTAGCAAGTAAACCCCCCAAAAATCCTGTAAACATCCAATATCACTGTCAGATTAAGGGACATACATAAGCAAGACTGCTCTCCTTTCTTCCTGCCCCAGATTTAGGCACATTTGGGGAGGGGGGAGAGAAAACCAGACTGAAGTTATTAGAGAAACAATACACAATGCATCACCTGAAAATTCAGAAAACATGAACTAGCTCATTGAAGCCAAAAATGTATTTTCGAATTTTGGCTTCACAGAAGAATAATAAATAGCTCTCTGTAGCCTTAATAACTGTCTTGTAAGCAGTTCTAGCTCAGAATCCTATCACATTTTCCCAAATCCTTGCAAGGAAAGCATGATTAACAGTACAGGAAAAAAAAATTTATCACATAAAAAAAAAACCCAAAAAAACCAAAAACTAACCAACCAACCAAAAAGAAAAAAAAATACCCCCAAAAAAACCCCCCAAACAAACAAAAAAACCACAAAAATACACACACAAAAAACCAAACACCTAATGAAAAACAAACCCAAACCAAACCAACCAACCAACCAAAAACAACCCAACAAAAAACCACAACCAAAACCAAACAAACCACAAATCCAGAACACCTTAACTGAGGTAATCTCACTCAATGGCAGCTCCAAAGTGACATACTACACATTTTAACATATTTGCTTGTTTCTATTTCTACTTTGCAATGTTGCATGATTTAACTACACTGAGTTTAATGTTTAGAAAACATCCCTGAGGTGGTATGTAAGAGAAAGCACGGTTAGATTAATTATAATGAGGTAGTAAAACAGAAGAGAGAATCCATTTACTTGGTAGATAAACAGTAAACACAGCTTTGAGTCATTAGTTGTAGAGGCAGCATCCAAAGCCTGAACTAAATCTAAATCCATGGCTCTTGCCTTACTAGAAATCAGACTTCAATAAGAAGAAAATGAAAGAACTAATTATATTGTTTACTCAGAAATGGTCTAAGAAGCTGAGATACAGTCAATGTACTGGGTCAACGGTGAATGAAATGACCTGTAAAAATAGTGCTAGGTATCTTTTTCCTCTCTTTAATGAATGAATAAAAGTAATAAATGTTACAAGTACACTCAAATTCAGTTACTGATATACAGCATTTGACATTCTCGTAGCATTGCTATGGATGTCAAACAAGACCGGTTAGAAGTAAGATAGGTATCTACACAGGAAGTCTGAATTGCTAGAAATTAAACTTTCAAGTCTAATTAAAAGTTATTTGGTAAACCAGGAAATTTTTTTATCAAACAGAACTTACATATAGTCTAACCACCACTTCTTGATTTTAGGCCACTAAAACTGAAGACAGGGGACCAAAACCAAACAACTTGCCAAAGTGGAACATGAAAAACAATTAAAGGTAGTGTGCAAAATCAAACAATTTAAGGTGTACTACCCAAGCTCCAGCCTGTACATTTTCACACGCTTCCAAAGGGAAATTACCTGAACTAGACACACCATCCATGACACATACAAAACAAATATTACCCTATTAATCTTACAGTGTATGATTAAAAAAAGGTATTATTAAACTACAGAAGTTACTGCAATTAAATTCTAACCTGTGAGGTCCTTATATCCACAGATAAATTTTTGAACTAAAACACAGTGGTACTTGTAAATTTCTAGAGGCTGGGGCTGTTGGGGATTTGGTTTGTTTTTTGTTTGGTTGGTTTTTTGTTTTGTTTTGAATGGTAGGGGGTTGTTGGTTTTCCTTCCCAGCACTAACGACTGATGGAGAAAAATATTCTGTCTCTTTTGTAATTCAAGAGTACGTGGGTATGGTTCAACCTCAGTTTCTTCCAGGAAGAGTTGCAGCGAAAAAGAAAGAAAGAAAGAAAATCTATAAACTGCAATGCATTTTTTAAAAAGCATTCAGGTATAAATGAACAAGTTACATAAAATGTGAATACGGACTTATAAATGAAAAATATAACATACAATTAAAGTCACTCCAAAATACACGCGTCTCTTGGGCAAGTTCATGCAGTACTTCAATAAGTATACACTGTTTCAGCTATATGTGATAAAGGCATAATTTACATACAAATCTTTGTTCTCTTTCAATGAACAGAGATTGCATTTTAAGTGTGTGTGTATATCTACATACACAGACATAATCATATACAGAGCAGTGAATTTCCTCTGGTTTTTAGCATAATATTGTCAACACATTAAGTTTGCTATGTTGCACTGCACAGAGGAAAGTGGGAAAATTTCAGTAAGGTTTATTCAAATCCCACATGCATTATTAATGTATTTCAGTGAAAAAACTTTTAGGATTTGCTTTTGGTTTTGTATTTCAAATAGCACAGCACCCTCTGGTGCATCTACTAGAAAGAAAACAACTAACAATAAACACCAGTCATTGTTTACCGATAACTCTTCGGCATTTTTGTTTTTTCTTAATGTTGTCTTTTTTGTAATAAACTTCTTTTGCATGCTTTCTTATTAAAATCTTTTGTAACTGAGGATATTATCAGTACTGAATAAAAAAAAATTAAAAGAAAGAAAACTGCAGGTGTCCTAATACAGAAAGGTACCAGAAAAAAATTCTAAAACAGACAGAAGTTTGAAACTAACCCTGTGTCCTTAATAATAGGTCATTTTTATTAAAAAATATTCTAAAGTGGAATATTCTTTAAGTAAAAAAAGGTAAGTAAGTTAATGAAACAAAATGTTACACCAAGCAACACATCTGCTCTTGGACTTGCAAGAATGACAATTATTAGGACTACAGCTATCCACACACTCATAAACTGCTAAATTTCAAACCCAAATCTCTTTTCAAAGTCCAGTGAGAAAAGAATTAAAAAGATGACATGATTCTACTACAGGGAACACTTCATACTCTGATATGACATTTTAACTATTAAAACACAAACTCTGATATGACACATCAAACTATTAAAATACACCTAGTCATGGGAAAATAATCCCTTAGAAAAGTACATTTTGCTAATCATAGAAGTGGAGATCACCATCTGCTTTAGGCAGCTCTTTTGTAAACCTCTGGAAGTCTTAACACAAGGCAAAAGAAATGAAAGTGACACCTGTTTAAATCAGCCATCTGTCTCTAACAAACTAGATTTAGCCAAATCAGAATATGTACTGATCCTTGAATTTCCAAAATATGGGTATAATAGCATCTGTGAAAAAAGAGAAGTATTGTTATGATTGACAACTGACTGTAGGCGAAATACATAAATAATAAACTTGTGGCTAATAGAAAAAAATGTCTTAAACGTTAGCCTATTCATTTTAAAAGCCTAGATGATTTTTTCAGCCCTAACTCTTATTAAAAAAATAAGCATTTTCATTGATAATTTCAAAACATTCTGCTTTTTGTATTCTAACACAGTCGTTTGACAAGGAGTTTGATTTTGAAATAGATCTCCAGCTACATGGATATTATATTGACACTGAAAGCTTATTTTTTATTCTGTTTGTATTTGAAGGGCATTCACAACATGTCTTTTCAACTGAAAATTATTTTTTTAAAGTATTTTAATAGTTACATGTATTTTTTAAAGCCTATTCATTTTTTAAGCATTCCTCATGACACATACCTGCAAATGGTAAGCTTTTGGAGACTGCAGGTAAAAATACAACTAATAGAGAATTTTTTAAGAGGGAAGAAAGCCTCAAACTAAAGCATGAAAATCAGAAACACTAGCTAGAACACTAAAAGGAACTGCAACGATAAAGCCTTTCCTCTCAATATAAAGTTTAGTAAAAATGGAAAGAAACTGCAACATTTATTTCTGCAGGCGGTTTTGTGATTAACAAACTATCCTATCAGGCAGGAACAAGAAATGGGATAGTGCTAACAAAGCTGAACCTAATTATCAAATAAAGCACCATGACTTTGAACTCTTTAACAGCATTGTACCTTTGATTCCCATTTCCTATACCTACACTACATTAGTGAAAGGGTTTCTCCACAGTAGCACAATGTAGGTTTAGCTCACTAGTAACACAGCAGAGCATAAAATCCTGACTGGCTCATTTGGATATACTGAAAAACCATTAGACAGTTACACCATATAAGTCATGAAAACCTATGCGTTAAAAAAAATATAATCACAAGCCACCTGATTTCAAACACTGGTTAGCATCACAAACACCAACTATTTTGTTAGCTGTGGGCATTAGAGAATCGGAATTCATAATGAAGATCTCATCTGTGGTCATCACAATATCTCAGTGATAATAAAGAGTCAGTACTTTTCTCAGTAAAATCCATAATACTGAAAGAGATGATTATACCTAAAGTATAATCCAAATTGCAGTCACTGGCTAAAGAAAATGGGTCTAAATAGTACTACAAACGTTGCCAGTTTTAGACAAAACCATGTGCTTTTAATATGATTTTTAAGACCTGTATGTCTTCTCACAGAGTTAAAACAGAAAGTTTGTCTCACACACTTTCCTTTGCTACCCAGGGGCCTGGGTACATGTACTGCAAAGACAGATTTCAATACCCAGGGAATGACCCAATCCTGAGTAGTATTCTGTCCCACTCTAAGAGGACTGCTCAAGAAAGATACGGTGTAGAGATGACATCTTCTCTTTTCAACAACAGTAGATGCCAGAAATTATTTAAAAACCAATGAACCACAGAAAATACTAACAAATGCATCAAGACTTAAGTGTGCCATATAACTGATACCATACTAGAACTCTCACTAAAAATTATTAATGTCTTTAACATATTTGACAGCAGGACCTAGAAAATCAGCATGCAGTGGTTTAATCTTTGAGTAAAATAATAAAATAATGATGATGTAGAGACTTTTGATCATTACTCAAAATAATTTATTTCCTAAGTTATTGTTGGCCCATGAAATATACATTAAAAAGAAAAGACAGATCGAATATGCCTTACCTCAAGAAATATTACTATCAACAATGCATTAGCTACTTAGCAGATTTTGTAGTCGGTACTCACTTTAAAAATTGCCTCATTCATTGGTAGTTCCAATGTGAGACAAAATGAGCATCTTGTAGTTGAAATTGTAATGAGAAATCCTGCATTTTACACAAGGTTCCAAAGATAAAAAAATGGAAAACAGTATATACAATTAAAATGTAGGTTTTAGATTAAAAACAAGAACACCATTTTCTTCTAATTATTTTACTAAATAAATAAGTTATCACTTCAAAAGTAAAAAAGCCTGCCACAACAACACATGATTTGACAAGGCAAAGAGGAGAGTGCAACTAGATACGGAGATGTTAAGAGAATTTCACTGCCATAAAAGATGCCTAAAATTCAGTTAATCTAAAGAATTCAAAAAGTGTATGAAGTGTATGATTTGACATTACTGACAACACAAATTTCTAGATCCTAGTAAGCAATCACAAAAAGGATGAAGAAAACAAGCATTCTGGACTGAAAATACAAAGCAAACCACACTCATTAATAACACGATTTCTACAACATCTCTTTGAGAGGTAAAAAACTGCCTCTTCTCTCTTTTCCAAACACACTCTTGAAATACAGCAGCAATAGCAAAATCAGAGACTTTGTTTTAATACTATTTCTTGTTCTCTCCATTCTTTGCTGCTCAGCACTGAAACTTGCAGTCAGGATCTTGAATTGCCATCATTGTGGAGAGTTTAAGGAAACTGAAATGGATTCTCTCCACATGAACGTAACTCATGTGCAGTAAACTAGACCTACACACTCACTGTTTCATACTACAGTGGCAATATGAAAGCACCATTTAAAAAACAATTCCCTGCAGAAGGAGTGCGATAAGAAAAAAAAACACCTGCTACTCTGTGTGTGTGTTGGTGGGGGTATGAATAAACAAAAACCCACTTCACAATACAAAGAAAATGTAGCTTGCACTAAAACAAACAGCAACACTAATTATGAATAAAAGAAAAAAATCATACATAAAGCACAAAAAAAAAAGAGTAGCTGATATGATCGATAGCAGGAGACTATCATTAAAAGATACAGCAAGTTCACAAAACCCTGCAATATTTAATAGTCACATCAAATCAGAACAAGGCCCCTATACGTGAAAGGGGAAAAACAACCCCTGCTCTTGCCGTGCTACAGGATCCGTCTCCGGCTGCATCTTTCCTCCCAAACCCACGGCATTTTTTCGGGTTTAAAGTCAGTAGCCTTCGCCTGCGGTCGATTTCTCCATCTCCCGACCAGTACGATCGAGAGACTCGAGCCGGACGCACACCCACCGCATCCCAGCGATTGTCCCAGAGGTCCCGCAGCATCGCCCAGCCGGTGCCGCCGCTCGCCCGCGCGGGGCCGGCCCCACTGCCCGCCCCGGCACCCCCGACCGTGCCCGCGCCCCGCTCCCACCCCGCGCCGCGCTCCCGGGGCCGGGAGAGACCGGGAGTGCCCCGCGCGCCCCGCGAGCATGGGAGAGCCGCGACGGCACATCCCGGGCCTGGAAGCCGCGCGGAGGAGGACGAAGAGGAGAAGGGAGGGCCGGGGAGCGCCCGCCGAGCGCATTCACCTGTGCCGGGGCGGGCTGCGGCGGCGCTCCCGCTGTCGCTGCTGGTGCTGGCGGCGGCTGCGGTTGTTGTTGTTGTGGTGGTGGTGGGTGACGGTGGGGCGGGGGGTGCGGAGCAGCGGCAGGAGGAGGAGGAGCAGGAGCGGGCGCGGAGCGGCTGTTGTTGAT
>JAYRBT010000093.1:45090888-45104817 GCA_036023395.1 Myiotriccus ornatus | reverse complement strand
CAACCTCTCGCATCCTCCATTCCTCAAAGGTGCGTGGAGCAGTGCCGGGACCTCGCCGTTTTTCAACCTGTGCCCTCTACTGTTCAAAAGTGTCCGCCATCTCCACATACTTGCTCTCACCCCCAACAGACGACACCAAGTTAGGTGGGAGAGTTGATCTGCTGGAGGATAGGAAGGCTCTGCGGATGGATCTGGACAGGTTGAATCAACAGGCCAAAGCCAGTGGTGTGAGGTTCAGTAAGGCAAAGTGCTGGGTCCTGGCCTTGGATCACAATCCCAGACAGTGCTACAGGCTGGTGGAAGAGTGGCTGGAAAGCTGCCTGGTGGAAAAGGACCTGGGTATGCTGGTTGACAGTGGCTAAATATGAGCCAGCCACATGCTCTAGGTGGCCAAGAAGGCCAATGGCATCCTGGCTTGTATTAGACAGCAAGACCAGGGCAGTGATTGTCCCTCTGTACTTGGAACTGGTGAGGCCACACCTCGAGTCCAGTTCTGGGCCCTTCAATTCAGGAAAGACACTGAGATGCTGGAGCAAGTCAAGAGAAGGACAGTGGAGCTGGTGAAGAGTCTAGAGAGTAAGTCATATGAGGAACGGCTGAGGGAGCTGGGGTTGTTTATGTGGGGAGAGATCTTATCATTCTCTACAACTACCTGAAAGGAGGTCGTAGCAAGGTGGGGGTTAGCCTCTTTTCCCAGGCAAATAACGACAGGGCAAGAGGATATCATGGCCTCAAACTGCGCCAAGGGAGGTTCAGGCTGGACATCAGTAGGAATTTTTTCATGGAAAGGGTTGTTAAATATTGGACTGGGCTGCCCACAGAGGTGGTGGAGTCACCATTCCTGGGGGTGTGTTCAAGAAACAACTGGACGTGGCACTGAGTGCCACAGTCTAGTTGATAAGGTGGTGATTGGTCAAAGGTTGGACTTGATGATCTTAGAGGTCTTTCCCAACCTAAACAGTTCTGTGCTTCTGTGATCAAATGTCTTTTAGAGTTTGGCTACACTGTGTGGGTAATAAACAAGTATCATATACAGAAATATCAGTACTTATTTTTGAAATTATGTTATATCCCTAGAGCAGCTTTCCTATATAATGGTTATATAATAATCCAGTATAAATGAAATCTGTTGTTCTTCAGTACTTAAAATAACAAATGTAAAATACACTTTGTAGGCATATATTATGCCACATTGTATGTGAAATAAACAGATACAGATTTGTTTGGGCACTATGCAAAATCTGAGATTATAAAAATCACTGAGAATCCACATTTCTTTTTGGAAAATTGCTAAAATTTTCAGCCCTAATCCTGAAAGAAATTCCTTTAATTACTGAATTCAGGATTTGTAGAGTTAGGATACTCATTTAAACAATTTTTGCAAGAATAATTTTGCTCGAACTTTCTAACGTTAGGGAATGATGCCTAAATGATGACCTTTCTAGGTGTGGCAACGTCAGAAGTTCCTGAGTCTAAGCATGGGCTTTTTTACAGACACCGGAGAAGGTGTTCAGCTGTCTGGCTGGCCACACATGAGGCCTTAAAATTTGTCCCTTATGCTCAAAGATGATGGCAGAAAAGTCTCTGTTTTGGATGGAATTATCTTCTTGATCTGTTCTGATTAAATCAATCCACTCCAGACAGTGACAAAGGATAAAGTAATTAATTGTTATATTCTACAGTCTTGCGTCTGGCAGTTAGTTCAAGTCCTTGCCTTCATCAAAGTGTGGCTGGACTTTGTAACTGCTGTGAAGACCAAGTGAGCATTGTCCTTTCCAGAAAAGAGAAGTTCAGACACCTGAAGGAGTAAATGAATGCAACACAGAGAACTGTTGTGGGAACTGTACTACCTACTCCATGAGCGGGTAATATTTCAGATGAACTTTAAAAATCTAATAGAGGCTCTCTCTAATGCAAATATCAACCCTGAAGAACATGTGCCTAGTAGATCTAATTTAAATTCAGCATATAATTATAAACCAAATCATCTACTTATTTACATAGATTTGGCTTCTTTGTTGAAGTCAAATGAGGATACTTCATCACTAGGCTGGGGTAGAGTAGACCAATTTAGAGTCTTCTAGTAGGCTTGGCTTTGTAAACAACAGCCTTTGTTTGTGATATAATGCTTTGTATATTGAGTCAGTGAGCCAAACACATACAATGTTATGAAAAACAAATTTGCAGTGGGAGTTGTGGTGTACACTCAAGGGCACTGTGACCTGCCTTTGGTATAAATATGTGCAGTTTTGTGCTACACTTTTTCACCCATTGCAGTGAGCCTAGAGAACACATTTATTCAAGCCTCTTATGTATATTTTCATTTCTTTCCTAATTTGTACAATCAAATCTGTCAGATTCAAAACCTGTTACATACTAAAGCTTAAAATCTGTTGCTATTTTGGGAATTATTTTTTTTCTTCTTGGTAGCATCTAAGATTAAAAGCATGTAAAAAGACACAAAAACTGCATGTCCCCCTCTGCACAGGCAGAATTCCATTTACTTGACTGAGGCTTTCTGAGGTTCTCCATTTTCAGAGTCCTGTGATACCTCTAATGGAGGCTGATCCTACAGTCAAACAATGCTGGCTGTGCATGTCAGTAGTGGCTGCAGGGCTCTGAAATGGAGACGTGTGTGTCTGTCCTGACAACACTGGTCAAGCAGGGTGGCCTGCAAGTGCCAGAAACACCTGCCCCGGGAGGCTGACTGGGGAACTTGGTCTGCTGCACTGCAACAAGCCTCGTGTTTGTTTAAAGCAGCAGGAGGCAGGAAGAGCAGAAGTACTATTTCCAAAAGCTTGATAATCAGGGCAAGTGAGAGTGCTGCCGGGAGTCTGCTCCATAACCCTGGCTCATCAACTGAGGGGTGAAACAACCTCCAGTTCTTTGAAAAACATGGGTATGAACTCCTTCCATGCTAAGAGCATAGAATGAGCTTCCTCAGCAAGGGATCCTGGCCATGCAGGACCAACCACATGGGTAACTGTGGGTCAGGATAAGCAGTGTTAACGGAGGCAGGAGCACGAATCCATCATGAACAACCAATATGATTAAGCAATGAATCGTTTATTAAACACACAGAGCACATTTTATACATCTTCGTACCGTCGTAGGTGCAGGATTAAAATCTGGGGGTTGGATAGCTCAGCCTGTCCATGAGTTCGTGCCTTATGCTCATTGGATAAGGTGTAGGGTCGGTATTTTGCACCTGGATACCAGCTCCCACCGTAAGTTCTCATAAGATGAAATAGCTGTTGATTGTAAACTTATTCCATTCTCATGGGAAGTTAGCCTAAGTCCACGGCTGTCAACTATAAACCAAGTTTTCTTCCCATGGGAGGCCTGAGGCTTCTTTCACAGCTGCTAATATGGGTTGTTCACTAAGTGTCCATTTTCCTGCAAATATTCCACACAGTGTCATCCTGGGTGTGCAGACCTTCCTCATGAGGTTGCTGGTCACAGGATTGACAGGCCCAAGCTTGGCATGGTAGCACAGCAGGTAAGTCAGCACAGAGGAGGCCAGGCTATCATGTCCCCTGAACAGCAACTGGGAAAGGCAAAGGCCAAGGCTCAAGGCAAAACCTGAATGGTCAAAAAAGTGGTGCAGGCTGCACTTAGAAGACAGAGGCAGAAACAAATTTTAGTTTCATCCCTCTTCAGGTTAACCGCCTTTTTTTTAGCTCTCAGGTGCTGTCTTGAGTTTTCTCAAAGCACATAATACACAGAATGAAAGACTATAGATCTGTATTCCACATGCTCCTTATACTTTCTAAATACAAATTCAGATCCTGTTCTTCCTTCCTAAGGGCAAGAAGCACAGTGTGTCCTATATTTTTTCCTGTGACTGCACTGTGCTACCATTGGGTCTCACTGAGGTTCCAACTACAAAATGGTAGAAGCATCAAAGCTGGCTGCCACCTCTGGAGAGCACACAGTCACACCTCTGCACAGAACAGTTCAGCCACAGCAGATTGCTCAGGGCTGTGTGTCCAATCAGGTTGGAGTATATCCAGGAATGGAGACTTCACAACTTCTCTGAGCAACCTGTTCACAGTCACCCTCACAGAAAAAACCTTTCTTCTTACATTTAAATGGAATCTTGTGTATTTTGATTTTTGCCCATTGCTGTTTCTCCTGTCACTGGGACCAGGAGAGGAGTCTGGCTCAGTCTTTATTTTGGCCATCAGACGTTTATATGCAGTGATAAGATCTTACTTGAGCTTTCTCTTCTCTAGACTAAAGACTCACAGGTATCTCAGCCTTTCCTTCTGTGAGAGGTGCTTTAGTCTCTTAATCACTGTGATGCTTTGCTGGACTTACTCCAGTATGTTCATGTCTCCCTTGTGCTGGAGAGCCCAGGACTGCACTCAGTACTCCAGATGTCTCTAACCAGGGCCAGCAGAGAGGAAGGATGACATCTCCCTGCCTGCTGGCAACACTCTTCTTCATGCAGACAAGGAGGCTGTTGTTGGCCTTTGTTGCAAGTGCATGTTGTTAGCTCATGGTCTACTCATCCTCCAGGGCCTCCAGATGTTTTTTTTTTTCAAAGGTGCTTTCCAGCTGCTCAGTCCTCAGTCTGTGCTGGTGTTTGTGCAAGTGACCAAAACCCTTTGAGCCTGCAAGTTCAGCCAGTTTTCAATCCATCTTCATTTTTGTAGTCCATGCTTCATCAGTTTGTCTGAGGGCAATCTCAAAACCCTTGCTGAAGCTGAGATGAACAACAGCCATTGTTTTCCACTAATCCACTGAGCCAGTCATTTCATGTTTGGTTATCAGGCTGGTCACACATAATTTAGGATTCATAAATCTATGCTGACTACTCACAATCACCTTCATCTCCTCAAAATGTCTGGAAATGGTGTTCTGTATTACTTTCTCCCAGTTACCTACTGGGATTGATGTAACAATGATTAATCTATAGTTTTCTGTAGCCTTCATTGTGAATTTCTTGAAGCTGGGGATGGCATTTGCTTTTTCAGCCTTGAGGATCCTCTTCAAGTTGCAGTGACCTTTCAAAATTACTTGAGAGTGGCCCCACAAGACAAGGGCCAACTCTCTCACAACCTATCAAGTCCTGTGAATGTATGAATGCCCAGTCTTGCTTGAAAATTCTCTAACCTGATCCTCCTCCACCAAGGGATAAATATTCTTTCTCCTGGTCTTTCCTGCTAGTCTTAGTGACCTGAGATTGCTTTATCTCTAAAGACTTAAGTGAAGAAAGTATAGACTACTTTGGCCTTCCCCATCTGCCTTACTGCTAGATCTCTGACCATTCAGCAGTAGGCCCACGTTTTCCCTAGCCTTCCTTTTTCCAAAGATGTACCTGTAGAAAGCTTTATTTTTTTCCTCACCAGAGGAAACTCACAACTCCATTTCTGTCACGGTTCAAATAACAGCCGGGGAAGGGAACGAACCAGCAACAAGGGGTTCAACAACTCTGCTGTGATAGGTGGTACACACACAGAGAGTGTCCGGCTAGCAAGGGCTCACGCATGTGACGCAGTCCCGTGAGAGAACAGACGACACAGAGGTGTGAACTCAATGACAGCCGAGGCTGATTCCTTTATTAGAGAAAATGGAGGAGTTTATATAGGGAAACCAGAGAAGGATCTGGAACAGGGGGCGTAACGAAGGAGGAGCATGCAAATCCTCTGCACATGAATGGATGATATAACATGCATATGTATGAAGGGGGACGAACTGGGCGGCAATAAGCCCTTGAGCCTAAGGTGTCTCCTTGTTTTTCTGCCTTCCACAGTCTCTCGCCAATTTTATCCCAATCGTCATAAGTAAAATCAACAGGGAGCTTAGAATTATACCGATGAATCCAAGTAGCCAGTGCTTTGAGAGACTTCTTGTCATATTTGTGTTCATTTATTTCTATAATGGCACGGACACGTTTATAAATTTCCTTCTCCAGCTTTTTCAAACTTGCTCCCATACTTATGTAATGTGAGATGGAAGTGCCAATTAAAACGAAGGGGGTTTGGAGAGGGGGAACGGGAGGGAAGGTGTACCCCAGGAGCTCACCTCTTCCAGGCGATCGATTCAGCAACGGCGGAGAGAGGGGGACAGCGATGCATCGGATGTCCAAAGCCTCCTGGGGGAACCGCCGGAGCTGTAGGGTAATCTATACACCGCTAGAGTTGATACCCAGTGGCAGCCTGTGTGTCTCGCTGCGAAAATGCAGCAATCACAGCAGAGCCCCAAGGCTGGGCGCCATTTGTCATGGTTCAAATAACAGCCGGGGAAGGGAGCGAACCAGCGACAAGGGGTTCGACAACTCTGCTGTGATAGGTGGTACACACACAGAGAGTGTCCGGCTAGCAAGGGCTCACGCATGTGACGCAGTCCCGTGAGAGAACAGTTGACACAGAGGTGTGAACTCAATGACAGCCGAGGCTGATTCCTTTATTAGGGAAAACGGAGGAGTTTATATAGGAAAACCAGAGAAGGATCTGGAACAAGGGGCATAACGAGGGAAGAGCATGCAAATCCTCTGCACATGAATGGATGATATAACATGCATATGTATGAAGGGGGACTAACTGGGCGGGAACTAACAGGAAAGCCCGCCAAACATCATGATTGGTGGATACCCCTTGGTAACCCACCAATGGGGGAATGTTGCTATGCCTGTGCAGGCAAAAGTCCATGGGGGAAAGATGAAGAAGAAACCTAAAATGGAGGTTCAACCTATTTTCTAGGTTTAGCTTCTATCACAGTAAAGAAACAGTCCCAAGTGGTTTAGGCTGCAGTATCTTCCTCGAAATCCGGGTCTTCAGCAAGCCGAGTTTTGCACAAGCTGTAAGCCTTCTTATCACCTGCAGAGAGCTCAGAAATAACCCCAACACATTTCCCTCACCCGCGTCAACTTTCCTAACCCTTCATAAATGCCTCTTCTAAGATTAGGATTTGCCCACTAATCCTTAGCCATCAGCACCCAGCCACCTCATCATCCCTCCCAAGGCAGAGAGCCATCCCAAGGCAGGGATCCAGGTATCCCTACTGCTCTCACATAAGAGATGCTATCACCTCCTCACCTTCCCAGCCTGCATTTCACAGACCCTGCATCTGCCCATTGCAGCACTCCAGTTGTGTGACCTATCCTGACATTCTCTCTGATCATCAAGTCTTGTTTCAGGCCTTAATGTTATTCCATATTGGTGCTTTTAAGCATTAAGTAAATGTTGCTCTCATGATGACTGTCATATTTTCTCAGTCTTTGTAAATCATAGAAATCCTATTGCACTTCAGTACTTGGACCATATTTCACAAGAATCTAAATACAATATATGTGGTAAGAATGCACTCTTACTTTATACTGCTTTTAAGAAAAATCAAGGGTATAATTTCTGAATTTAGACATCCCTGCTACAGAATTTCATGTAAGGTTTTAGATAAATGCATTTTTAAATGACCATGATTAAGTGGATGTATCAAAAATTAGAAGCTATTTCAAGTAACTGTAGCACGTTTTATCTTTTATTTTTGGTAAGATGTAGGGGGAACAGTAAGATCTAGGTTGTGTAAGTTGCTTACTGCCAACTTCAGTGTCTATTCAAATACAATGTCATCATCCAAAGGAATACAAACACAGTTTTTGAAGACAGGAGAACAGAAACATGAAGAAGTGTGAAGATTTTTCCAGGATCACACACTGAAACAACAGATCAAAACATTTAGATCTTCGTATTCTGCACCTTGGTAGGAATATTTTACTTCACTGTAACTACAATTATTGCACAAGTTCATAAGCCACAACTTAAAAGCAGGAAATTCATGGCACTGTTATTGTCTCTATGCCCGTTCACAGAGTACGGTCTACAAGTTTTATTCAGTGGCTGCAGAAAGACAAGAAGAAAAATACACAAGAAGACAGTGCAAAAAGTATACTCTCATAGTCTCACTGTGGAGAGAAGGGAAAGAATTTGGCTAAGATTGTGTGTAGATCTTGTCCAGGCAATGGAAAGGGAGTTGTGGTGGAAGGACAGTTATTTTCAGGTCAATACCCCCAGGAGCATAATCGTTGCAAAAGTGACAAGATAGTTAAAAAAGTAGAAGATGGGTCCTGGCATGCTTATCTTAAGCTGCCTGTGAAGCTCACAGGAAGATTTAGTTGCCACAGGAGGGATTCACTGCCCCTGCTGAAGGCCAAAACCCATGAAGGTGTCAGCCTACCCACAGTTCATAGTGTCATGCTCAAGGCTTTCATCCCAGTAAAGCAACAACATAGAAACAACACGGAATCAGAGAGTCATTTAGTTTGGAAAAGACCTGTAACATCATGAAGTGCAACCATTAAATTACACTGTCAACTCCGCCAACTAAACTTGTCCCTAAGTATAACATCTACACATTTCTAAATCCCTCCAGAGATGGTGACTAAACAAATTCCCTGGGCAATGCTTTGTAACCCTTTCGGTGAAGAGATTTTGGTGGTCTTTTATGGCAGTAGTCAGATTAAGTTCTAGTTGGTCTTTGGCCCTTTTGATTTTCTCCCTGCATAACCTCACAACATCCTTGTAGTCTTCCTGATTTGCCTGCCCCTTCTTCCAAAGGTCATAAACTCTCCTTTTTTAACTAAGTTCCAGCCAAAACTCTCAGTTCAGCCAGGCCAGTCTTCTTCCTCAATGGCTCATCTTTTGACCCATGGGGACGGCCTGCATCTTTAGGATTTCCTTCTTGAAGGTTGTTCAGCCATCCTGGACATCTTTGCCTTTCAGGACTCCCTCACAAGAGAGTCTGTCAATCAGTGTCCTGAATATGCCAAAGTCTGCCCTCTAGAATTCCAAAGTCGCAGTTCTGCTGACCCCCTTTCTTATTTCTGTGAGAATCAAAAACTGTCATTTCATGATTGCTGTGCCCTAGGCAACCTCCAACCACCACATCACCCACCAGTCTTTCTTTGTTCACGAACAACAGTTCCAGCAAATGCCTTCCCTAGTTTGCTTGCTCACTGTTGTGTCAGGACATTCTCTACCACACACTCCAGGAACCTCCTAGGCTTTTGTATTTCCATCAGACATCTGGTAAGTTTAAGTCCCTCATAAGAACAAGATCTAATGCTTCTGAGACTTCTCCTAGCTGTTTACAAAATATTTCATCTGCCTCTTCACCTTGGTCTGTAACAAACCCCACCAGGATATCTTCTCTGTTGTCTTCCCCCAAGTCTTACCCATAAACGCTCTATTCTGTCATTACAATTATTAAGCACTAGATAATCAAAACACTCCCTGACACACAGGGTTGCACTATCTCCTCTTCTTCCTTGCCTATCCCATCTGAAGAGTTTATAGCCATCCACTGCAGCATTCCAGTTGTGCAAGTCATGCTGCCATGATGTTGTGATGTTAACTATGTCATACTATTCCTGCTGCACAATGGCTTCCAATTCCTCCTGTTTCTTGCCCATGCTGTGTGCACTGGTGTTCATGCACTTCAGTTGGGATATTGATCCTGCCACCTTTCTGGTGGGAGAAGCCCTAATCCTTATGTCACCATTATCAGGCACATCTGTGGTTCCTGACGCATCAATAGTCCTCACGTCTTTGCTACCGCATGATCTCCATCCCCTATCTCTACTGAGACAGCAGAGCGAGGGACCTTGCTAGCATACCATCCCTCAGACAGTGGCATGCTGCCACCAGCCTTATGTCTAGAAGGCCTGGTTTTATCCCTTTTCCCTTCAAATCTAGTCTAAAGGCCTCTCAGCGAGTCCTGTTAACTCCTGTGCAAATTCCTTTTCCTCCTTTCAGACAGGTGTACCCTGCCTGTTGCCGGGAAGCCTGGTGTCCTGTAAACTAAACCATAATCAAGGAACCCAAAATTTTGCCAGTGCCACCAAGCTCAGAGCCAGGTATGGTTCTGCTGATCTTCCTGTTTCTTCTCTCATCATTCCCTGCCTCTAAATTGGCAGGACAGAAGAGAATACCAGCTGTGTTCCTGATCCCTTAAGCAGTCATCCCAAGGCCCCAAAGTCTCTCGTTTCCCTTGCCCACAGACCAGCAGAGCTGTGAGGCACTTGACTGATTCCCCCTGCTCGCCATTACTAATTGGGTATTTGAGAACAAAATCCTGAGAAGGGTAGACAAAGCAACATGAAGGTACCAGTTTCTGCAAATTAGAATGAAGAGGCCTGTAAAAGGAGGGAGATTATATGTCCTAAAAAAAGGCCAAATGACAGACAGAAAGAAATAATGTCAACAGCAGTAGCTGAGGATTTTGGCAGACAAAATGCCTGCTTTTTTAAGGAGGTTCAAGGATAGCAAAAGAAGAAAATAAAATACCGATATTTGTTACATGTTACATGGGGTTTTTTGCCTATCGTAGCTTGTTATACCTTGCCTGTTGATACATCGTTCTATTTTGCTGTGTGTTACTCTTATTTGCAGGATGCTGGCATTGCATGTGGCTGTTGATGGAAAGAGCAAAAACACTAGGTGATTGTAAGTGATGGGGTATGGAGGTGTCCCTCTATCCCTGCTCCCATCTTTTGTATGTCAAGATTTTGTCATAATAGATGAGCTGCTGACACAACTGTAAGTTTAAAATTTAAGTTCAATTCTGGCATTTCTGGAATCCTAAACTTAACTTCACAAATGTAATATTCTTTCAACCTTTTTTTTTTTGTTTTTTTTCTTTTTTTTTAAGGGAATGTCAGAAAAATAAGCATTAGAGATAATTCTGTTGTCATGTATTTTCTAATACATGTCTAATGTAGACCATTAGACTCTCTTTAACTTCTATAATTCTATGCACTTCTCTGTCTGCAAACCCAAAGAGCCAGGAGGTTGCTTTCAAAAAAATTTTGTTTACTTTTTCATGCTTTTTCAGTAGTTGAAGCAGTGGCTTTCTAGAAAAAAAACATTTTAAAATGACATATTAATTCTAATATGTACTTTCCTATAAATGTATCGTATTTTTAATACTAGAACATTTTATTTTTATAAGTTCTCAGTCAGTTACTCTTCCTATATAATTACTTGGCTTTTCCCCCCCCTTCTCAATATTTTTTTTTTTCCTTGGGGGGCGGATGAATTCCTTAGAGATCTTGGGATTGTTTCAGCCCTATTTTTTATTTCACATTTTGTATTTTTTTAATATAATATATGATGCAAAATCAATGCTATTCTATTGGATTCTTCCCTCATATATATTGCACTTTCCTTGTCTGGGTTCAAATAGATTTAATCAAAACACAAAAAGTAATTTTACTGGTGTTGGCCCTTTTGATTGTCTCTAGGCTCTATGCTTATGAAATCCATGAAGTTATTAGTTTACTTAGCATGATAGTTAATTTCAAAGTATGATATTTCCACTTAACACAAAAGAAAGTTCCAGTTTATGCTAATAATTGAAGTACAACACTATCAGAAAGCAACTACCTAATACAGCACCTCTTTTATTAGACAAGGACTCTGTATATACAGACAAGACACAGATTCCATGTGAACCCTGGAGATTTCAAAAGCAGTATGAGAGATAGAGGAAGAGAAATGCTAGAGAAGGAAAAGCCAACCTTCACAGATGCATATAAGTGCCGGAAGAGTTCCTGTCCTTCTACTGAGAGAAGAGGCCAGTTACGGTTGCTCCAAAAGAAAGAAGGATTAAAGGAAGAGCCTGAGGTTTTGCAGTGTTTGCTTGTTTTTATGCCTCAAGAGGAAGCAAATGGCTTGGGGGCCAGCTTGGAATGCATTTAACCTTTGCAGAAGGTAGTGTGCCAGGCACTGTCTTTCTCCACTACCCTTTCTTTGGCTTTCTGTTTATTTCGGCATGTGTTTAAGCCTTCTTAGGAAACATTTTGACAATAGCAACTAAAACATGAGTGACTGCAGTGGTAGGAAGGCAGAGGCTGAGTGCCACTTAAGAACTACCAGAAATAATTAAAAACAGAAGAGGAAAGTACCTGTGTAGTCCTGGGGGGCTAAGCAGATGCATTGTGGGCGCTGCTATTATTGAGGTCTGCTGGTTTAATGTAATTTTCTTAGCCCCCATTCTTCACTGCCCAAGTAAGTCTGCCTGGCAGTGCCTGGAAAAAAAAAAAGTTGCGCTGAGATTTTGAATGCATAATGCTGGAAGTAGTCTGAATATTCTTTTTTTTCCTTTTCTTTTTTTTCTTTTTTTTTTTCTTTTTTCCTCTTTTTTTTTTTTTTTCATTTTTTCCCTGTAAGATGAGTTTATGACAGTCATTCTCTGCAACCTGGCTAACAAGTTCTTTTCTAATTGGTGATTATAGGAATACCAAAGGAAGAACAGGAATGCCAGCTCAGCACTTTCAGCTTTGACCCCCCTCTCCACCCAGGGGACTCTAATACTGTCTCAAAAGTCATTCTGAGATCTGAAAGTGAATTTTCAAATATGAGAAAATTGTAGTTCTTAGATCAGTCCCAAGCAAACTAAGCATAAAACTGTCAAGCTTTCTGTACCAAACTTCCATTGCATATGAAGATTTAATTCTGGAAAACTGCCCTCAAGGACACTGGTGGTTTCTGCTAGTCCTGCCTCTACTGTTTCTAAAACATTGGAAAGTTCATCCCTCCCTACCTCAACTTGAACTGTAACGCCTCTGTGCAGGTTAGGAAGGAAATAAGTGATCTAATTTTCTGTTATTTTGAAGTATTTATATGTATGCAACCAGCAAGTATCAGAACTAGGAAAATAATAGAGCAGAACACCAGTTAGTGCCATGCAGGGAGGGTGTAGGGAAGCATTTTGAGCTATGCTAGTTGCAATTTTGTCAAGTTGTCAGTTTCCCAAAAAAGCTGAGCAAAGAAATACTCAAATGACAGAGCAGGGGAAAAGTCAAAACAAGTAGGTTGCTAATGGCTTTTTATCCTCCAAAAATGGATATACAGATTTTACAGTGCCCCCTGCTGGGAGAAATTATAGGAAACTGAGTCCTGACTCCCCATTTCCCAGAGCCAGAAGCCATGAAGCACCATTGCCTGGCAAGTTGGTGTTTATACAGCCCTACAGCCCCCTGTTTGTCCCTTATAGCTGCATTTATAGGACCTAGAGTAAAAAAAACTATATGCCAGTCTTATGAGGTAAAAATAACTAGTGGCAGAATGTTTAAGAGACTTTCAGCAAAACTATGGAGAAAACTAAACTTCAGTAGTCCTGATGCTGCTAGAACAATTTTATCTATTTTTACCTTTGGAAAACTAATGTAGGAAGAAATATTTAGCAGCATGACAGTGTATCATCATGTTTTTCTTAACAGGTCAATCAGTCAGAAGGTGTCTACTGTAGGAAAACATTAATTTAATTGTAGTATTTCCACTTTCACAGGAGTAAAAACTTGTCACAAACTGCAGAGAAAAAGTTAAATGAAAGAAAGAAGTGTTAAGAAAATGCCTTTCCAGTCTTATCCCTATAATGGCATTTGGTGATGATTTAAAAAAGTAATACTGGCAAACTAGCCAAGTGAAAAGAACTAGTCAATACTCCCAGAAAAGACTGGGTTTGAAATTGACAAGATTTTTCAAGCGATTGCACAGCCTCTGTTTACCTGGGCAAATATTCTTCCTGAGTCACATGTTCTGTAAAATAAAGTAACTTCCAAAGTTCAAAATACAGCCTTAATTGCATGTGAGAGATATAGTTGCTGAAGGAAAATCTTTTAATCCACAGCCTTTTCAAGACAAAGAACCCTGACTTTTCTTCCTCCTAAATATGATTAGTGTCTTGCAACTTTTTATTTGGTGTTGCCTCTAATTACTTTGCAATCTATTCTTCTTTTACCCCTATATCTCATTTACTTGCCTTTTCTTCTCACTTCAGGCTTCCAGTGTACATTTTCCAACATTTCTTTTGCTTCTCGCACTTTTTATCTCTGAGCACCATTTCACAATACCCTGTTCAGATCCTCTGTCTTCCCCACACACAGACTGACAAAAAGTGCTGGTAACTCTGGTCTTCATTTCA
>JAYRBT010000093.1:45079771-45090774 GCA_036023395.1 Myiotriccus ornatus | reverse complement strand
AACTCTGCAATAATTTAACACACCTATGTGTGTATGAAAATTCTCTGACTTGGGGCAAGAAATGCTTTGTTTTGCAGAGCAATATCAGGATATCAAAGCTCAAAGTCTGCTGATGTAATGTATCAACTAAACTTGGTATAGTTTCATTAATTAATGTATGTAACCTGGATGTTTTTTTGCTGTCTGAATTTTCTACTAGCTTACAAGTATTAATTTTAAAGGAAATTTTAAAGGAAAATTATTTTTCCAGCTGACTTCATCCCCGCAGAAAGTAGTGGGAATGCATAGATATTTGGGTGGGGAAAAGGAGACTGCTGACCATCACCAGTTACATGCCAAAATGTACACACCAAGGTTTGTCATTAGTGTTAAAATAGACAAACTATCTAATGGAGCTAAAGAACTTGAATGCCTTATAAAAAGCTGGAGCCTGTCCAGATGAAAACCATGTGCATTATAAATAGAAACAATAAAGATTAAAAAAAAGATAATGATGATGCTAATAATAGTAATAATATTAGTAAAAGTAATAAAAATAATTTAAAATTCAAGTCAAGATGGAATTCAGAAGCAATTAACCATTTCTCTTTAAAGAGGATTACGTAAACTGATAGAGGGATGAGACAAATGACAGCATTTTTGTAGATTGAAGTATCGCACTAAAATAGTTAAAATAGTTCAGAACAGAAAAAAATCACAAACATTTTCTACATGCTAAAAGACTATATAAATTTACAGTGGCCAAAGCCCTGCTAGGACTCACTAAAGTTTAAATCGTTACCTTAGCACTTGATTTATGTCATCCATTACCAGCTGAGCCTGAGTTGGGGATCAACAGACTGCTTTGGGGCCTGCTGTTCACTCATAGCTAGTTTAAATGCCATTAGCTCTCAAGAAATGAATATTTGGAGTCACTGAAACAAAACCTTCTGCTATGATTAGTACTGTTACTGCAGTAATACTCAACCACAGTTCTTTTATAGCACTTAAAAGAGTCTCTTTGATACAAATATCTAAAAAAAGCCAAATCATGACCAAAAGATAAGAGGTAGATAATGCAAAATCAGCTAGCAGTGGGACTACTGTAATTTTATTATTCTTCCAATACACAAATTTAATTAGATATTTTTTCTCTTACATTTTAAATTAAGCATGTTTATTTTTCCATTCCTGTGGCAATAGAGAAGACAATGATATGAAATGACTGAAAGGTTAAGATGAGTGAAGACAGATAGAAGACATTTTAGATAACCAGAAAAACTTAGCATGTCCGAGTTAAGTAAAGAATGAGGTTTCTCACAGGTGTTCCCATTTTTATATAGCAGGGGCTCTGGTGGAGGCCTGAGAGAACAGAGAGGAGAGGGAGCAGATGAAGCTATAATTTATAGCCTTCATGATCTATCTACATTGTTCTTGAATACCAAAGGAGCTGAGAAACTTCCACTGGCAGCCCAAATCCCTCCTTTAAGCAGCTCCTTCTGGTTCCTAGTGGTGCTTGGAAACAGGAGACCTTGAGCCCTGGTACTCTTTGCTAGTTCCCGCAGCCTATGTCTGATCTTTTCCAGTTATTTCTGTTACAGTTAGTATTGAATTTATTGTGCTAGGAAACTGTTTGGCCTCAGATGAAATTAATAATGAAATGATTGGGAGAGACATTATTTCATTTCCTTCAGAGTATTAAAATGAATGTTAGTTTAGTATTTGAGAAGAAAGACCACAATTTTATATTAAACAGAGAGTGGCAATTAAAGAACTAGCTGTCACCACTAGCAATAGCTGACCTCTACAGTTTTAAATGGAGACTCTGAGCTAGCTGGTATCACACCTAGTGAGCTCACATGGCAGAAGAGCTTTGTGACAAAACTGTCATTTTGCCCTGCAAAAACGTAGCCATGCATATTTTCAAGAATGAGAGAGGTCCAGCAACCCAACTGTCTAACATGTCTTCACAGGGGAGATGCTCAAGCCAGCTGATCATCTTTATGTCTCTCTGCACTCCTTTTCAGTAGGTCCACGTCCTTCTTATGATAGGATTCCCAGAACTGGATGCAGCATTGCAGGTGGGATCTCGTGAGATCAGAGTTACGGGTCAGAATCCCCTCCCTTGACCTGCTGGCCACATTGCTTTTGGTGCAGCCCAGGACATGGTTGACCCTCTGGGATGCCAGTGCACTTTGCTGGGTCATGTTGAGCTTCTCGTCTTCTGACACCCTCAAGTCCATCTCTACAGGGCTGCTCTGAGTCCAGTTATCATCCAGACTGTATCTATGTTTGGGATTGCCCCAACTCGGGTGCAGGACCTTGCACTTGGCCTTATTCAACTTAGTAAGATTCACACAGGTCCACTTCTCAAGCTTGTCAAGGTCTTTCTGGATGGCATCCCTTCTTTCTACAGTATCCAACAGTTTGTTGTTGCCAGCAAACTTGATGAGGGTACACTCAACCCCACTGTCCATGTTGCTAACAAAGGTGTTAAATAATACTCATCGCACTATGGATCTCTGAGGGTCCTAAGTCATCACTGTTTTCCACCTGGGCATCAGGTCATTGACTGCAACTCTCTAAATGCAGCCAATTCTTTATCCACTGAGCATTCCACCCGTCAAATCCATGTCTCTCCAGTGTAAAGACAAGGACGTAGTATGGGACAGTATCAAACACTTTGCACAAGACCAGAGAGATTATGTCAGTCATTCTTATCCCATCCACAAATGCTGTAACCCCATCACAGAAGACCACCAAATTGGGCAGGCATGATTTGCCCTTCACAAAGCCTTGTTGGTTGTCACCAATCACTTCCCTCTCCTCCGTGTGCCTCATCATAGTTTTCAGGAGGACTGCTCCATGGTCTTGCCAGGCGTTGAGGTGAGAGTGGCTGGGCTATAGTTCCCCCGTCTTAATTTTTTATCCTTTTAAAAAATGGGGGTTATATTCCCCTTTTCCAGTCATTGGAAACTTTACGAGTTCAAGTGAAGGAATATCTCATTTAACCACTACTAACCTCCCTGTTTGGCCTGATAGCACCATCACTTTCTCTTAGGATTGCCAGTTTATTTGTAACACAGCAAGATCCATCTGTCCTGTGTTAAAGAAAGCTAAAGTATATTGTGTTTTATTCTCAATCATTAAATATACCTAGTAAAGATTCTTTCACTGATGGACATCTAGAATTCTAGAATTGTTCCTGAAGTATTTATAGTGATCTTCAATTCTACTCATAATTTACAGTATCATAACTATCCAAAGTGTTCACAGCACAGCACACCATTACAGCTGTTATTCCTACTTTATGCAACCATTCCCAAACAATATTAAATATGGAAAAGAATTATCTGTTAGAGTAACCCACACTAGATACACCGATGTCTAAAAAGAGAGTTTTATAAAGTGCAAAAATATGCAACAGGTATCTAGACAATTGATATTTAAAACCCAAATAATCCACGTGGATTAGGTCCACATATAAGACATGATAATACTTCTAAGCTTTGTTACAAGGGATCTAGAGGTAAAGTGATAATTTTCTTGTGCATTTAATATACTGAGACAGGCATAATTTTTCAAGTATAGTCTGTAGAATAAGGAATAGTTAAATTTGACTCTACTTGGAATCTGTTTGTTTAGGTAAAATCTTTTCTTTCATATTTGTTTATCATGATTTATTTTCACCTCTTCAAAGAGCAGTGATGAAGATACTGAAACTTATTTTCCACATTTCTAATGGTTGAGTCACCAAAGATACCGTACAGTAGATGAAGAAGTGATCTTAGAACATACTCATAGATTATAGGACATTAAGGAATTTCTGTAGCATTTTGGAGGATGTACATATAAAAACGACTATCTAAAACTCCTTTGAGAAATTAACTAGTAATTTTTTCATTAGTGCAAATTACTCCTAACTACACAATGATTGTAATCTGCTAGATGAATTCTGCTTAGGCCTTCATTAAAAGTACTGCATCACACATACCAACTGAAATAATTCAAACCTTTCACAGATCATGCTTGCAGTAAGTGGAGAAAATGCACATTTTTATCTGTCTTTAGCATGGGCATGAAGATTTAGAAAATCAAGGTAAAACACATAAGGACAAACTAAATTCTTGACAAAAGTTAATGAATTAATTGGGGAGGAGGAGAAGTATGCCTAAGGTTGTAATACACTATGCTTTCTGGTATAGAAAGCTCGAAGCTTCCTCTAGCTTCAAGCTAAAGGAATTTTCATTAATAGTAAATGTTATTTTTCCTCTCTGCTCTATTTCTTATTCTTCCTTCCCCCCCAAATTTTATGTCATGATCTCCACTTATGATGATGTTAAAGAGGAGATAAGAAACCTCTATGGATAGGAATCTACATCCCTCTGGCTGAAGTGGTGGTAGTAGCAGTGGTAGTAGCAGTAGCAGTAGGAGTACTAAGATGTTAGTTTTAGTGGGATATAAGGAGATTAAAAAAAGGTAAGACATTAAGCTTCATATTAATGCAGTTAATTTAGGCAAGTAAAATAGAAATGTCATGGGACTGTTGCCTTCTGCCCATCCTTGCTTCTACCCTGTGATATCAGCATAAAATTTCCCTGAAGTTTTGCAGCATGATGGTCTTGATCTTACACTACGGCATGATTTTGATCTTATATTCCTATCATATAAAAAAATTCTCACAGAAGGAAGGCAAATCAATCTGATATTAAGGAATATCACCCTTGGTTCAGATATTTCTCATTATGAAACCCAAGCATTTCATTTACACATTTAAAATTGATTTTTGGCAAGGCATCAGTTCTACAGAGGAGTCTTGGCTATTGAACACAAGTGAATAAAGGGTTCCACACATTTTCCCATCTGCTTTTCCAGTTGTTAAAATAAAAATAACAACTCTGAATGGGAATGAAGTGTTATTTTATGCAACATTGGTCCTTGTAACAAACATTTGTTGTTAATTTAAAATTTCTTGATCTGAAATCTCCCTCGGTGCTAATTGCATCTTGCAAACTTTATTTTCTCGAGATTGGTCTTCAATAATAGAGGTGCTAACTGATAGAAGCTTAAACATGTCCTGTGCCTTTGTGTAACAGAGGTGATTGTTCCCAGAAGATCTTGTTGTTAGCTGATGAGCAGGAGTACCAGATTCCTCTTCCTCCTGGTAGAAGAACAGAGAGATGCAGAAGAACACCCTCTGTGTTCTTCTGTTAAATTGCTGTCAGTATTTGGATTAATAGCTGCAAGGCCACTGCTTCAGGATTCTTAGTTTACAGTGATTACACACTTAACAAATAGCCAAGCACCATCTGGAAATGAAAATAAGTATTGCTTTCAGGCTATCCACATAAATTAAAAATAAACTAAATAAACTGAAGATGGTATGCCAGTAGCCTCAAAGCATTGCCTTGACCGGTAACCTTGGCCTCTTGATACTTTTCTAGTAATTAGTAGATGTATGAAGATTAAATGGGTAAGAGAAGTTACTTCTCAAAATTGTGCAACTCTTGGTGTATACACCAAAAAAATAGCTTTAATCTCCTGGGCTGGAAGGAATGTTGGCTATATAACTACTCATCTTCTTGAGGTTCAGTGAAGTAATGCTGGCTGAAAGAGGCAGGTGCCCTGGCTCTGAGGCATTCATAAGAGAAGTTAAAACCTAGGATGACTGAAAAAGATAGTTAAGATAATCTAAAAACAGTGCTCAGTAGCTGTGAGAATGTACTTGGAACTGAAGCTCATAAGCATCAATTTTCCTTTCACTGAGGCTAAGTATAGGAAAAAGTAAACAAAGCTGTATAGGTTTCATTATTGTCCCCACCTTCTATTCTTAGCTAGGCCAAGCAGAGATTGGGCATGGGGTGTGTAATATCTCATGGTCTTACAGTCAGGTGAATGGCTAAGTGGTACTTTGAGGATAAATACATCAACCATGCACTTCCAAAGTCCATTAAATACTTGCCTTATTCTCAGAGCTGCTCTCAAGCACCACGTATTGTCATCTATTGCTGGGTCCTCATTATAAGTGTCTTTCTTGGTTATTGTAGAAATTACAGATTGAGAAAGGTATCAGGAGACTTGAGCCCAGAGGCACTGCACATGTAACCGGCATAGTGGAATCAAATACCATTCTGTGCATATTTTGCTCACCACAGCCACAAAATAAACATTTCCTTGTGTTTTGCCCTTTCCATGGAAAAAAAAAAAAGTCTTCAAAAATTTTGACTGGCTAACTTTGTACAGCGTATTATATGGACATATATGTGCTAATCAGCCTCTCTGAGTTTTTTTAGGCATATTGGAGAAAAGATTAGAAATTAGGATTACTGAAGAAGGCCATATGGATATGTATAAAATTAGAAGGTGATGCATGTTCTGTGTGCTTTGCAAACATTCAGAAGAGCTGATTTTACTGTGATATCCATGACTCCCAGGGCAGCCCTAGCTCTTTACTCACAGCCAAAATTACTCATTTTAATGTTAGTGTTTGGCTTGTGGCCCTCCGTGTGAAAAAAATGAACCATAGTTACGCAGTAGAGTCAAACTTGAAGATGATAGTCAGAGAAGCCTCCTTGTTATACTTACTCAAGAGCTCAGAAATAAAGCAGATAGTAAATTCTTCGTATGGAATAAATCAGCATTCAGACATATGTCATAAACTCACACCATGATTATTCTTCACCTTATACGACTGATTTTTCAGAATTTTTAATACCACATAATTCTTTCAGTTAGTCAGATTCATTAATCTCCCTTTTAAAATAAAGACAATGGATTGATCACAGCCATCATATATACTGTACAACTTCAAGTTGAGAGATGAAGTGAAAGTACTCTCTAGTAATAAATAGATGATCTGCATATTTATTTCACCAGAACAATAACAAGAGAAAAAACTGTCAGCCTGTCATCTGCAAAGATGTACTACATGTACCTCAGCACTGAAAATTATGAAAATAGACATATTTACAATAGCAGTACCTTCAGTTCAAGCATGAATTATAGGGTGTTTTACTGTTGTGAACAAGATGCTCTGAAGCAAAGCATATCACTTCAAAATGATACCATTCATCATGACTGGGGGGGGAAAAAAAAAAAAAGAAGAAATAAACAGCTTGTGCTGACAAACACTGTCAGTTCTGTGTTCTGTCTTCTCCTGCCTTGTGTGCTTTGCTAACATGATGTAAAAACCGCATTCTTGCATGTTCATATTTTGTTCAAGTACCATCTGCCAGGGACTGGGAAGAGCTGACTGGGTGCCTACAAATGCAACTACTTCTGCAGAGAAGCTTCTCTTTTGACTGCAGGAAAGGCAGCTCCACCTACTGACATTTCTGTCTGTCTGATTTTTAAAGGGTGGAGGGATTACTTAGTAGTAGCATCTAGTCTCATTTCCCAGTGGAAATGTAGTTCCCAAAAAACACTGAGATGGTATTTCTAAGCTTTAAAGCTAGTAGTCCACATTAGGGTATATTTTCTCTCTTAGGATGTCTGAGTCATTCTGTAGATTTAGTTTCTTAAAACATGACTTTCTGATAGTATGAGATCTTATGAAAGCAGTACATTAGGACATTTAAAATGAGATACTAATTTTTCGAGAAACTGCCAACTTTTGTCACCTTTGTTTCTGATGCAACATTACTGCAGTTGGTACATCAGGCTTTTTTTTTTTTTTTTTAGACAATAGCTAATGCATGCTCAACCCCATTGAGGGAAAATACACTCAACTTGGACAGAATCAGTATTTGGATGTGGATGACTCACAACTTGTGAGCAAGACTTGGTCTTGACCTCACAAAGGCTGTTTCTGGCTGTTTTAGTACAAGTCAGAAACTGAAAGCACACCTTTCCAGTAGGCAGATGTGGAAAGGATGAAAATATCTATTGTGCCATGAAGAGCCTAGGCTGACTGCTGTAATGAGATGTTTGGGTGGAATTGAGAGTGAACGGAGCTTGATCTGAATGCTAATGTAGCCATAAGTAGGCCTGACCTGATTTCTACTGATTGAGTGGATGAGAAATAAACTTACACAATCTTTATTCTGCTTTTTCCAGGGATGGTAGGGCAGAGGGATACTGGTGTTGATATTAAATACACATCCATCCCTGATTCTTAAAAAAAAAAAATTAAAAAAAATTAAAATTCTATACAACACACTTGTGGCCCTAGATTTCATAGAATTTTGAATAGTTTAAATAGTAAATTTCTAAGTCAAAACAAGCTTGCCTTGCTGATTTTTGTTGCCTGTGTACTCCCTTTAACTACCTCAGTCTTTCTTTTCAGAGTTTGATTCACACTTACAAAGGTGAAAATTGGCTTATCCAGCATTAGTGATAAACCCTATACTGGTCAGTCCTGTAAAATATCCAGTAGATGGCTAATCAACCAAAAGCAATTTGTAGTCACATACTGATCACAACTTGAAAGAGAATGTAGCTTGCTACAGTGAAGACCTGCAAAGGAAGAAACAAGAGACTATCTCAGTAACAGATGTTGTGATGTAAGTATTAGCTGGAAAAACAGTAGTGCTTGACTGTAAAAATTAATATGGAGTGTTTTCCACTAGTATAGTGCCCAGTTCCATGCAGAAAAAAAAATTTCAGACTGAATCTATATATAAATATCAAAATTGCAAACTGCTCTGTAGCTTGAGGACAGGTGACTGAGATCTTCACTAGCAACAGGAGATGTTACTAAATGAGCATTTTCAGCCAATATCTGGAAAATGAAAGAGATGCAACACAGAAAGTGACGTTTCTCAAATATAAGAAAATTTAGTGTTTCAGTTGAAGGAGTGCTAATTTTAACAGTGAAGAGGTAAGTTGCCAGCACTTCTACCAGAGAGGTATCACAACCATTGTCAGGTTAGCATGCAAATGGTCCAGCTGGTTGGACTGAACTGAAATAAACCAACTCTGCCTCAGAACCTAGGGTCCAAACTATTCTTTAACACAAGACTCCACTCACCATGGCTGATATTTCTTTGCTGAATGGCTGTATGTGCGTTAGTTCTTTATTATGTTGGAATACACCTTACTAAGTGCCAGCACAAGAGGAACTCATTATGGCCCAAAGTCAGAATTGTTTCAACAATATAAAATTAACACCTAGAATTTCTCTGTTACCATTTGTTATGCAGATGTGGTTCCATCTCTTTTCAAAGAAGCATTACACACGTAAGTGTAAACCTTTGACAGCTCCCAGAGGCAAAACAATTTTGTCCATCATTTGTCAGGTGATTAAACACAACTTTGTTGAGATTCCTCTGTAATGAAGTTGTATCACTGTGCAATAAAAGCATTCAACTGATTAGCTGAGTTAAAGCCTTCATTTTCGGAGGAATAAGACAACATTGGCTTTTTTTCAATTTTTTAAAGCAATTTCACAGATGCAAGGCTGATGTTCAGAATAATTCCAGAAGGGATTCAAATCAAGAAACAAGGGAATATATGAGGGTGCTAGAAAGGAAGATCAGACAGGCAGATTGTACAAAATTATGTAAAAACATGGAGTTAGAGTTGAAAAAAAATTGATTCCTCTACAGAGAAGTCATCTGTGTAAAGTCTGCAAACACTATTGCTCACAACAAAATAGGATTGTTGTATGTTTTGTTAGTATTTTTTTACCAAGACTTACCAAACTGTGTCACTAGTTTTTGATCAAAACAGACAACTCTCCTGCAGATCTCAAAAAATTTCCTTTTATGTGAATAAAGGATATGAATATTAGCACATGCTTTCTGAGACACATTAATCTGTGAAAAATGATGCCTTCGTGTTTCTTTCTCATTCAGCTTCTGCCTCATGTCTTTTCCAGTACTTTATTCCTGTCCTCTCTTGTGCAATCTCACTGTTCTATTCCCTCTTCTGTCTTGTGAACTTGAATTTTGCTGTTGGCTTATGTTCTGTTATTATTAAGTCACAGTATGACATAGCTTAAGTTACTGTAGGTCCACTGTGCCCCAGAAGATACTTGCCCAAAAGAAAATGTGAACTTATTGCTAGGGACTGTAATGAAAATGAGGGCAGTAGTAGTCTATTGTTCACAGAAGTTTGATTTAACAGTTTCAAAAAGGCTCAGGACAGTACACCATTACATCATTAGTTGTTGAAAAATTCTTGAAATTGGTGGAAATTTTGCATGGGAAAATAATGAAGACTAAAAAACACTTAAGTTTACCTTCTGTGAGTTATTTTATGACTTGTCAAGAAAAAGAGAGAGTAAAAATTATTTCTGCATAGGTTTGTAAAAATCCATTTTCTTCTGTTCGGTCTTTCTCTCTCCCTCCTAGAAGACATAGATTTCATGGTTTTATTGTCTACACCTACTTTTCCAGGCCTCAGTTTCTCAAGGATCTTCATACTACAAACAACATGAAAATAGTTTGTTTAGTCTGAAATCATATTTGAAATATGTGATAAAGAATCACATATTAAAGTACGTATGCACTCTAAAGTGTGTACTTTATCACTTTTTAAGTTCTTAATTGATTTTATGTTTTGTTTCTCTGTTTTATTTTTTTTCCATTTTTGGCATGTAAGATTGTTTGTTGTTGCCATGGTAATTCTAATTTTTTTCTTTTTTTTTTTCCCCTCCCTGTTATTGCAGCATCAGAATTTATGCAGATGGCTTTGGCAATAGGCAACATTTTTTTTCTTTGTTCATAATCTCAGGTGGAACAAAACCAGGGGATTCTCAAGACAGCTCCACAGACAGAAGACCAAACCAACACAGAAGCTTTGTTGAATCACACATTTACTTGCCTGCAAACCCATCAACACCGATTTATGTTTGCTTTTCTCCTTATCCTTATCAGACTGGTACAGCTTCATGTCAGAGAACTGCCTACCTATCTGGCTTTCATACTCTCAGCTCTTGCCCTGCATTAGCGTTACCTCTCTTGCACCACAGAAACAAAATGGTAGCTTGTGAACAGCCCATGTGGTTAACTTCCCTAGGCACGTTATCTCAGTGAGAAAATGCAGGACTCACTTGTCACTTCCCACTCTGAGAGCACAGAGCA
>JAYRBT010000093.1:45062772-45078242 GCA_036023395.1 Myiotriccus ornatus | reverse complement strand
CTGCTGGCGGGAGGACGAGGGGATCACGTACTCCTGGTAGTCGTCGTCCGCTCTCACCGTGTGCAGGATGCGGCCGAAGTGCTGCCGGCAGAGCGGGCACACGCCACGCACGGCAGCCCACTGCCGGATGCAGCCGAAGCAGAAGGTGTGCAGGCAGGGGATGACGTGGGCTGTGTCGTCCATGTTGTCCAGGCAGATGGGGCACAGGCCTGCTGCCACGGCCTCCCACCGCCTCTGGCTCGTGCCGGCCGTCGTGGCAGAGCTGCTCTCTTGCAGAGCCTCTTCGGCTCCGGGTGCCATGTTCTGCCAAGACACGTGCACAGTGCCTGAGCTTCTCTGGTGCCACGAATGGAACAGCAGAGAAGGCCCCAGGGAGTGGGGAGAGAGGGGAGACAAAGGCCTCCCACAGGGTCTGCTTGCAGGCCCAAAAGTGACTGCGAGCCCCACAGCTGCCTTCCACACGTACCTGCCCCCTCCCCTGCCCCAGGCACGCTGCCCCCCTTCCAGGACAAACCCCCCGCTCCGCACTGCCCCCGCACAGCCAGCTGGACTCAGGCTGGCACAGGGTACCTGCAGGGCCCGGTCAGGGAAGGAGGAACTGTCTGGGAGCCCTCAGTGGTGCCCTCCTCCAGCCGAGGCGCTGGGACAGCCCGTGCAGGACCCGCAGCCCCCACGCAGGCCACGTCTGCACGGCAGAGGCACTGCCCGCGCCGGCCACGGTCCTGCTGCAGGTCACACACTGCTGTGGCACCTGTGGGAGGCCAGGGCCAAATGGCACCACAGGAGCCTCTGGCACCCCAGCTGTGGCCTACTGAGGACAGCAAACACCCCAGAGGGGGAAAGCCCCTTTTTCATGGCATTTCGGCCACTTTTGGTGGCCTTAAACCCCCAGTTTAACCTTAGGCTTGTCAGGTCCTGTGGTGGGAATGCCCCTGCACCTTCTCCAGGCTGAACTGTCTCAGTTCTCGCAGCTTTTCCTCAGAGATATTCCAGTTCCTTCACCCTGTTTGTGGCCCTTCCCTGGGTTCTCTCCAGTAGCTCCTGATCTCTCCCGGACTGGCCCAGAGAGGGTCCAGCACTCCGGGTGAGGCCTGGTGGGCTGAGGGCAGGGACACACAGCTGGCCCGTGTCCCCACCCGGTGTCCCCCAGCCGGCCCTGGGCCTTCCCTGCCAGCCGCTGCCTGCCCCGCTGCCCCACGTGTTGGTGCACGGGGTTATTCCTCCCCAGGAGTGGCGTTTGCCATTTTCTGGTGCTGAACTGTATGAAGTTCCTTTTTGGCACATTTCTGCAGCCATTGAAATTAAATTATTAAAAGGAAATAGTTGTTTTGGAAAGTGCTAGTGATAAGGCAATAGTAAGATGCCTAGATTAAAAGGTACAATTAGGTGGGGAAATGCTATTTTTAACTTTAAGGGAGATCAGAGGAAAGAAGAAAATGAATGCAGAATTAAATTTTCATTCTTCTCAAGGGCAAAAGGGTGGGTGGTGTTGGGATCCAGTTGTATTCTCTGCAGTGTGAAACAAAGCAATTGTACTAGTATGTCACTGCTCTCTTTTACACTACTCCTGACTTTGAGAGGCTTTTTCCACCTTACCTTTGGCCTTCAGAAGATACAGACATCTCTAAATTATACACTGGACCTTCTGCATAAGTATCTTTCTTAAACTGCTTCTCCTTCTTCTGCTGACCTGAAATAGAAAAACAGTTGATTATGGCCAAGGTACCATTGGGTCTTTTGTTATGGGATGACAGAAAATTACTGAGCTCTGCAGTCTTTTAGAAAAAACAGGCAGGGATGGGATCTTAGTCAGTCACAACATGTATGTTGTACCAGCTGCTTCTCCTAAATATAACATAAATATAACCTAAATATAATACTGATGCCTCAGAGCTTTCTGGATTTTTAAACATTTGTAGATTTTCAAAGTAGTTGTGTAGTGAATGTGGATTTTAATGTAGCTGTATTATATTCTTTATCCTGTAGCATGATGTTTACACATACCCAACCCTATTACCCCATTTCATATTAATCCCTCTAAATTCCATTAACATGTTTAGTCTTCTTTTCAAGGTAGAATTGTAGAAATACCTAGATCAGAAGATATCACGCAGACACATTGACCTTCAAGCCCAGAACTTTGGAGAAGCTCCAGGAACTGTGCATGCTGCAAAGAAGAGGAAGATGGCAAAGAATGGGTCCCAAAGACCCCAAACCCAGTTCCCAAAGGGGCTTGTTGTGGGGCAGAACTGAGCAGAACCGGACAAATCTGGGATTGGACAGACCTTATTATAATATCATGGAACCACTGTCTGGGAAGCACATGTCATGTATATTCCTCTGGCCTCAGGCCTCATTAAAGGACCTACTCTCTTTATCTTATACACTTAATTGGCCTGGAGTTTTTTTTCTCTGTGGTCTAATAAGGCAACAATATAAATATAACCTGCAGTTTGGGTGACATTTGTTTTAAATCAAGTAGCTTTTCAATAAAAAAAAAACAGTTTTGCCTTGCGTTCTATATGTAAGAGCTAGCATTCCAGACAGACAAGTGAGAAGGTGTTCTGCAGTGAGGATCACCTTGCTCTAGTCAGGATTGATGCACGTAGGAAGGGCCATTTGTAGGAAAGCTGTTAAGAATGAAGACATAAATATTTCCACTTGCAGACTACATTCAGTCAAACCTCATAACTGTAAGTTATCAACTAATATGTTTAATATAGATACAGACAAATATATAGATATCTATAGACAGATATATAGATAAATATATATATATTGGTAGTGTATTCTCTGATGAGTGAGACTGTTGTCACTAAGAAAATTGTGCATTTTGTGTTAAGAAGCAGCACCAGAATTTGACCATCTAAATGTAAATCCTATTTGAGATAAGGCATTTTTAACCTACTACCTAAATGGTGATAAAAGCAGCCGGTGTCCTCTGTCCTGCAGGACTTTACACTGAGACAGCAAATTTGTCTTGGGTCATTCAAAATTAAAGCACATCTTTTGCAGTAAACATTTGATGTTAAAAATGATAGAGCTGCAGGTAGCACACAGAACAACTATAGCTTGTTGACAATTAATGATAAAAAAGGGAAGGGTTTGGGTTCTTTTCCTCAGAGACATTTACTTTTTTCATCAGCTTGGGGGTGGATGGATTGTTTTATGTGGGTTCTCTTTTTTTCTTTTTTTGATTGGTTGGTTGGTTAGCTTGTGGGGGTTGTGTTTGTTTGTTTTAGGTTTTGTTGTTGATTTGATTTGGTTTGAGTTTTTTCCTGAAAGTTAAGACATGTTACTTTTTTATTGATAAAGATTTTTAATGAGAGGTTCAAATAAGATGTTTAGCTCCACCCATCAGATGTACCTTCAGACTTTAGATCCTGCCAGTCTTTTATGATCCTTTTACACAATACTTTTGCAGCTGCAATTTATAGAAATTAATACGGAAAAATGAGATGTACACCACTGACAAGTTATACCTATAGCATCAAAGCAATTCTGCAGTCTATATCCTGTAGTGGATTCTCAAACTAGTCTAACAGTCTACCATATATTTTTAGGTTTAAAATTCACAAAAAAACACACCTGACTGACAGCAACTGACCTTTTTAAAGCCTTGTTATACATACTGAAAGATTTACGCAGGATTAACGTTGAACTCAGATCTTTATTTCTAAATAATATAATCATAGAATCGTAGGATGGTAAGGGTTGGAAGGAACCTTAAAGATCATCTAGTCTCAGCCATCCATTGCCCTGGGCAGGCACAGCTCCCACTACACCAGGTTGCTCAAGGCCTTATATAACCTAAAAAATAAATATCTATCTGGAATAGTGTTCTGCATCTCCAGAATGTTTCTGCTTCAGAAGAAAATCTCTTCAAATTTCAATGTTGATTTCTGAAAAACACTGAGAGAACGTATACAAGTCACTGACAAAATTTGCTATGCATTACATAAAAATACATATTCGATGATCTCTCATTGAAGGATATAACAACAATGTCCTAGAGAACTACAAGACCTACTATTATCTGTATTTCAAGAATATTGCATGTAAGTATTCAGACGCCTTCTGCATGAGCAATGACCTTATAATAGGAAACTGTATTGCTCTGCACATGCAAATGTACTGATCAGTTTGGAATGACTTGCAGCTGACTTTTCATTTTGTCCTGGAGCTGCAAGCAGAATATTGCAGCTGACAGTAAGGCAATCACCTCATCGTGGTGTCTCAAAATTCATTAAGTTGCATTGGCTGTCTGATCAAAAACTTCTTGTCATTTAGACAGTATGTAAAAAAAATCCAGATACTTTAAAAAGGGCATGAAAGAGAGCTGGCTTTAAAAAGAAGGATAAAAAGAGAAAACCCATAAAGTACTTTTGGGTACTAGAAGCAGCAACTGAAACACACCACTAATTCTTGTAGTTTCGCAATAGTAATTTCTTATCCTTTTAAAGTACTCTGTACAAGTGTCATACAATCAAGAGCGTAAACTGAAATCAATAATGAGGGAGAAAAGGGAAATAAATCAGAATTAGGTATATCACAGCAGTGACAAGGAATCTTTCTCACTTGGTGAGTTTAAAAGATATTCAATGATGTAACAAAAATGCAACAATATTTGGGGATTAATCATAAATTGTATTTAATGTTTTAAAATGTTTGAAAAACAGTTTGTAACAACAGAATGCATAGAAAGTAAACATATTCCTGCAGGGGATTTCAGCTCAAATGCCACCATATTGTATTACTGCATGTGAGACAGCATGTTAAAATAAATGCACACAAAAATGAGTCTACCTGGTCTGTTTTTATTTTCCAAATTGAACAAAAAAGAAAAAGAGAGAGCCATCAAAAGTGATACAAATAAAATATATTTTTTAATGAAAGTTTTTACAAAAGATTTTTAAAAATATAGGGTTTAGTCTGAAAGTGTTCCTTTCAGTCTGTGAGATCAGGCAACAAAACTTCTTACACCTACACATCCTTTTAAGTATCAGCCCAAATCACACTGCCCTGAATTGTGGCAATTGGTAAGATAAGTAGATTTCCATTTGCAAAAATAATGTTTTTCCCACTTTTGATTCTCCAGAAATTTCAGAGAAAGGAATCTTCTATATGATTGAAATATTACATTTTACTTTTCTTCACCAAGAAGAGCACACTATAAAAGAAACTGAGACAACACTGTTGTTCTTTTCACAGTGGGCTACAGAAAAAAAATGAAACTGATCTACACAAGTCATATGAAGTAATACAAATAGTTTGTATCTTAGACACATTTAATTCAATAAACCTAGTGTCAAGTTACAGCAGAAAAACTACAGCTGTAAGAGAGGCCTAGCATCTATTCATGGCAATGGCTGCTTTATTGAGCAATCAGATTATATTCATTCCTGTTGCTAGAAGCCTCAAATTGTTTCTCAGAGAAGATGAAAACAGTATTTATTGTTTATAAATAATGAACAGTGTGTATAAAAGTCAAATCACAGTGTATTTGGTGCATGAAAAAAGTTTATATATGGACAGATACAAATATAAAAAATATGTTTATTGTTAAAGATTACCCAGTCTTCAGGACCTTATTTCATGGCATTGGGCTGCAATGCTTATCTAATTTAAATGTGGTAAAATATTTTGTGAGGACAATAATGATTGGTTGGATCCCTCTGTTTTTCTTCCGTATGTATCTGAAAGTATTTTACCTTTTTCCTACTGGTAGAGAAAACCCACAAAGATCTGTATCTTCATGGACTTTGTTGTCATTCTCAGGTGACTCAATACTTATCCAAGTAAATTAATTATGCAGACAACATATTCTCAGGGTGCATCTCTATTCTTAACCACTGACCAGATGACAATAACAGTTCTAGTGTTTAGTCTGAAGAGGTATTTTCCTGAGGCCCTTATTTTCCCCTTTCATTATGTCACTACCACTGCTAGCTATTAGGTCAGTGCTTTCAGTCACATAATGTAGTGATTCAGAATGAAAAAACAACCATTAAATATCAGAAGAGGTTTCCTCATCCACCAGTATTATGTTATTGATTTGTTTGTGAAAACATTGGCAGGGTTTCCTTGTAACACTTTTGCACATAGGGTTGGATCACATGAAACTATAACCTAAAATGTCAAGTGACAGCCCAAGACATGTATATAGCATCACAAGTTATCTTTGAATTGTCCCTTACAGCTGAAGGACACAGCTGAAGGTTAATCAAAGTTGGCAGATTAGCCTGATGGAGAAAAGTTGATTTTATATTTGTGGCTGGCTTTACCATTAATTTTTGGTGTCAATGTTTTCTAAATCTGAAACCATTTTTGTCTAGGATAGAGAAAAAATGCTGTGTTTTAGTAAGTTTTGGCAGAAATATTATATTCTTTTGTTCTCAAGAGCTGTCCTCCTTTAACTGGTGAACACCTAGAAGAAAGGTGCAAGGCAAGCCTAGCTTCCTCAAGAACTGTGGGAAACTCATGCCCTGACACTCCTTTCTGCAGTTCAGTAGTTAGAAGGGAATATGCTTTTGCACTGCCCTGTCAGGGATGCTCTCTTCCCAGCTCTGCCTGCATTCCTTCTCCTGAAGAGCTGCTCGGTGGTAGATAATAATACCTTCCATGCTTTTTGCAGCATCTGCTGGAGCCACAAGTGATTCTTCACTTTTCCCAGGTCCTGCTTTCCTAAACAAATTGATTAATTCTATGATTTTCCAATAAATACTTAGTTTTCTCTAATATTTCGTAAATTTCTGTTGAGAAATAAATTTCTCTTTTTTGCCCTGTTTTAAGTGCATCTACAAGAGTTATAATTATTGGTATCTATGTCACATTCGTTTAAAACTGGCCAATGGCATTCAGAAAATGGTGGGCAGGTGAGACCTGACTGACAGAAACATTTAGAGATAGCTAAGTTAGAGAAGCAAACCAGTGTGTTGTCTTTGTTAGACTGCAGTCTAATATGATGGAGAAGAGAGGGACATGGAATTTAAACCATGTGTGAAACTCAGAATTGCCTGCAAAGATGCCATTGATACACTATGAAATTGTTCAGTCCCTTTAATAGTATGAATGTTATTGATAAAACTGATAAATAAAAACATTATGTCTAAACTCTGGTGATTGAGTGCTTCCCTTTTATTCTTTTGCAAAAATAGTCCTTCACTTCAATTAAGTTTGCAGTTATCTTGTGTCTTCTAAATATATGCTAGATTTGATTGCAAAGAAAACCATGAATGTTTGAGACATGTCTATGTCTAGACTGTATTGTACATAAAATACTTGAGTTTAGGACTAATTGGAAATAAAATATATTGCTTAATTATCTTATTAATTATATTAATTAATATATTGCTAAATTATCTTAGCTATAAGACACATAATTTTTACTTAGGTTAGACACTTTCAACTTTATATGCATTTCCTTGATGAAATAACAGTTGCATTCAATTAATTCTTAGATTTCAGCTTCTTTCTTTAAAAAAAACCAAACCAAAACAAAAACGTATCATTTCAGTCATAGTTAAAAAAATTACAAATGTGTATGCCTCTGTTTACTACAGCTTATGCAGAACAGTTTAAAAGGCAACAGCCTACATCATGCTGTCCTTTTAAAGAGGCGTTTATATTCTGTGTTTAGTCATTGTAGAAATTGGTATATTTAAGGAAAAAGAGAGAAATAATTCTGTAACTCTACATCTCCTTTAACTATTGTACAAAGAATGCACAGTCACCGAGTCTGCTTGATGAAGCACTTGTCATCATTAATACATGACTCCAAAAAGAAGAATGTAACACAAGCTTAGCACAGAGCATTTGCAGAAAGAGCTGGGGTGGACAGGGACAGCAGGAACGTTCTCAGTTCCCTAACCAATGTCTCACAATGCAGGAAGTGTCACAAAGCTCCTTGTGAGTGCTGTACTCTTTAAAGATTCCTTTTCTCTCAGTCCTAATAGAAAAAGGGTATTTGTACAGTAAAATAATTTATAATTTTCATCTGTTAGCTTGACCTTTTTTTTTTTTTTTTTTTTTAACAGGGATGCAGGAAATAAATTAGCTTAAATCTGTTTAAGATAGTGTAGTATCTTGTATATCTCTCAGGTTTGGTGCTAGTCCAGCTGTGGAAGAGCTGTTTTCTTTGGCCTGTCATAAAAGACCGTGTCCTTTTCTTACTGCTTTTCTTGTTTTTCATGATAGTAATAACTGAACTATTCTTCCGAGTACATCTTGACTTATAATTTAAATGCAGTGCTTAGCTTATTCACCAGGGGTCATCAAAGGTCTGGATTTTCTTTGTCTACTGAGGTGAACTGAAAGATGGCATTTTTCAGCTTCCTTTAGGATTTGACATTTGAAAATGTTCGTGTACCCTCTTAGGGCCCTGTTGCTCAGTCTGTGACAACCATAGAATGCATTCTGAAGACTATTTAAGAACTATTTAAGACCACAGTGGTTGCCTTGGCAGACAACTTAGTCCAAGAGTAATTTTTTATCACTATTATTTTTATGTTGGTGAATAGTTTAAATGAAACTATTAGCAAATGCAAGAACCATAACAGCTATTTGTCCCTTGCAAATATTTGTAAAAAAAATGTGGCATAAAGTAGCAAAACTTGCATTAAGTGCAAATCTGGTCTTGCTCTAGGTACTGAACTGTTTTGACAGCAGAAAAATAACTTCTCAGATCTGCCTGCATTATAACCTCTCTCAAAGGCAGCAACAATGAAGAAAGTAGACATGCATTTTCCCAATGAAACACTTCTAGTAACTACTTTTTCAGCACTGGGTGACATGCATATTGCTGGAAATAAAAGATGCAGTGTAATGTCAGTATGATTCATGTTATTGGTAGGATTGGGTCACTAAAGCACTCTATGAAGTACATACTGTCCCAGACAAAACTTGTTGATTGTGAATTATCAAGTATGCTCTCCATCAACTTCAAAGACTTAGACACAAACTGAAAACAGTTCAACTCTCATTGTCAGGCACTTCGGGATCTACTTTCTAATCCAAGCTAGGCAAGAAAGTCAGTAAAAGCTAAGTGTTGTGCAGCAGCAGCAAAACCAGAAGCTTCAGTCTGGGGTGCTTTTCTGGCCCTATTTCTGCTAGTGAATAATGGTAGCTCCCTACCCCAGCAGTCTATGACACAGAAAACTATTTCTAAAAGGCTGAGATAGTCAGGGAATATAATTAAAGCATGCATATTAGCTTGTCAGGTAGATAAATGATCCAGACAGACCACTTCTCACATGATAAAAAAATGTGCTGGCATTACTCTGTCATGCCTATAAGTTGGAGGTAACTTACTGGCTGCTCTAAACTTTGTCATTGTTTCCTACTGTATCACCTCACGTCCATTAGATTAAATACCAAACCTGTGTTACATGGATTATTCTCTTTCCACAGGACCTCTAAATTCTGTGTAAAGCATACCTTTCTCCCAAGACATCAGCCACCTTCAAAATTTCCCCACATCTGAAGCATTCACGAGCAGTAAATCATTATTTCCTGTGGTTTCTGTTTCATGCTTGCATTATTCTGTATCTTGAAATAGGTGCACTCATATTAAAATTTGTCCTATAAGGAGACTTTTTCTCTGTAGATTTTCAGTTTCTAGAGACAAATTGGGTCATCCTGTCAGGGAGTCACTGGAGCACAGATTCATTTCTCTTTTTTGCCCTGTTTTAAGTGCATCTACAAGAGTTATAATTATTGGTATCTATGTCACATTCGTTTAAAACTGGCCAATGGCATTCAGAAAATGGTGGGCAGGTGAGACCTGACTGACAGAAACATTTAGAGATAGCTAAGTTAGAGAAGCAAACCAGTGTGTTGCCTTTACACCCAGAAAGATTCCTCAGGAAAGATTCCTCAGGAAAGGTACACCATTGCCTCAGAGACAATTTTTACACTCATCTTTTTTGAACTTTTGTGCTCTTGTTTGTAACACACTCATGACAATTACCATATAAATGCTTGCCGGCACTTTAGGTTTCTTAGGTCCTTATCTAGTTCTTTATATGTATTTTGTCTACATATATCACTAAAATCTTCAAATGCTTTTATGATAAGGAGCTTCACAGGAGAAATTATTAAAATAGTAAGGTAAGAGAGCCATGTGTAAAGGAATACTTAAAATATGTAAAAAACCCAACAAAAATATTCCCTTTTAACACAGTTTCCATATGTCCCATATGTTCCATAAGGTCCCTTATGGCTTTTTTTAAAGTCTCAAAATGATGATATACTCTTATATCTAATTTACCAACATGGTCCCAATGGGCTCAAGGTAATCAGACAGAAAACCTACTCAGAAACCTCAGACAGAAACTTTGGCTGAGATTAATGCAGCAGTATTGATTTAACTGGCTGATTAACCATTCCTTTTTCAATATAGGATTTTTAGGTTTGTTTAATTAATAATATTAAATGCTTGTTTTTGAAAAGCATCAATTTAATGGGTGAGGCCAAGAGTAAGAGAACTGAAGTAGGATACAGCAGTGAGTAAAATGGCAACACAATACTTGATATACTTGTTTTTTGAGACCAGTTTTAATACCTTTTCCAGTGAATTTTACTTGGTTTGAAAGATAATGAAAGATAATTGAAATTAAAAATTAGAGGTTGTCTGAATATAATTTCATTTGTAATCTTACAAAATAAGTATGTCATGAAGATATAAGCAGAAAAGCATTCAGCAAATAGTCACTGTGACTGAGTGGCTGTCATGAAATACACTCAGTGTGTGTAAGAATACCCAAATAATTTCCAAGTTTTACCATCTGCTCTGATCTTCATGTGTGCAGAATTTCCCTCTTATGCTATATAAATACATATATATGGCAACTATATATGTGATAGCAATAACACCTCTTGCTCCCAAACAGGAAAACAGTAATTAAGGTACTTTTAGTGCCTTTAATTTTCTAGACTGTTGTCAGCTTCTTTGATGCTGTTGATAGACAATGGCACCTTTGTAAGCTTAAGTGTTTTCCACAATAACCCTGAGACAAAACTAGTAGAATACTACAAAACCACACCCCGAAAATATGTTTTGCCATCAATCTCTTACCTGGTTTTATCTCACAGTTATCAGAATAGTTACTTGGCAACACTGAGGAAATAGCTTAAGTGGTGTCAATACTCTTCATACACTTGTCAAGCCATTCTGTCTCTTGAGGAATAATGGCAGCAAACGCATATCTGAAGACTCTGCTAGTTTACCTTTTTATAAGCAGGCCTTGCTCAGCTCAGCTATGAAAAGTCACTGATTAAAAATATAGGGTTTTTTCAACTTTCAATTGTGGAAATTGGGGATAGGCAGAAGGCCTCAAGTTGTTGGTACATCTGCACTCAACTCAGATCTTATTTTTTACAAATATGTGTGTCATTTTATACAATTAGAACTTCTTCAGGTAAGGAGCAGATATACATGTATGCCAGGCTGCAGCATCAGGCTCACCAAGTGTCAGTCTCCAGCAAAACCAAAGCTGTATCGCATCATTTAACAGATATGTCTGTCAAACTTGGGTTATGCTGACTCCTTCTGTTGGACCTAAGAAAGCTTAAACTAAATTCTTCTGCATACATACTGTGGAAAAACATTTCTCAGAATAAGAAATATAGTGAAAGACAAAATCCCCCTCTTTCTCTGAGCCTAGCTGCACCATATTCTTGACAGTCATTTTCAATGAAATATTGCCTTCTCGTGTCCTTTTATATTCAGTTCAGTGACGAATGGCAACTAATAGAAAGAAATTTCTTTTAGCAAAGCGATAACTTTGAATTACTATTTTGAACCATCTCTGAAACAACTGATTTGGAAAAATAAATTTGATCTCTGTCCTAGAAGGGACTCAAGGCAACATATAATTAATGTATGTATAGACATTTACAAAATAATCCCATTTAGAAACACAGGCAGTCTAGGTCTTGGTTGTGGTGGTGATGTGTGTGTGTTTGCTATTTTGTTGTGGGGCTTTTTGTTTCCTGACAGGCAAGCACTTTGTCTTTACTTGTCTTTCATTTGTGAAACTGTAAAAGAGTCAAAAGTAGCACACTGCTTCACTATCATGTTATCTATGAAATTGTAATAATGCAATATGTCGCAGACTCTATTAAGTCTGGAGTTTAATAATACTTAAGTTGACATTTTTTAGTATGAGAAGACTTCTTACAAGTTGAGTAAGACTTGTGTCCTTTCATGAATGTGTGTACTAGTATGTAATTCTCTGTGCACTCCCCAGAGCATAAAATATTTCTGTGTTGGCAAAGGAAAGAACAGTGGAAAGAAAATTATGATTGTAGCAGTGAATAATACTTGCTATGCTTCCGTGACTCCTTCTGATTAAGTGTTACACCATAACTTGCCATGCCTTGCAGAAGAGCAATACAATTGAAACTCCTCTGCAGAAAGAACAGTGCTGTTGTTTAGATGCTTTTATTTGTTCTGTTTAATAAAGATTTCTTAGTTGAAGCTCCATTTAGAAAGCAATTAGTATTTTTATTTTAAGACTGTTTTTGTCCTTGATTGTCTTTGCAGAACTAGCTTGAAGTTATTCAACTTCACTTTTCATGCATGTGTGGGGTTGCTTTTTGGTTTTGTGGTGGTATTTTGTTGATTTTTTGGGGTTTTGGTTTCTGTTTGGTGTTTGTGTGTTTTTGTTTGGGGTTTTTCTTTGTTTGTTCCTCTTGGTTTTGGTTTTCTTTTCTTTAGCTGGGGGAAAAAAACATAACCATAATTTGAAGTAAGCAGCATAAAAGTAGTCTCTAAATTAGTTGCTGCAGTTCTATGCAAATGCATAGAAAAAGATTTGGGGGGGTTCTTTGGTCAAGTGTGGAAGCCGCATTAAACAGAGGAGTAAGTTCACTTTTTAGAAGTAATTAACTCAGTAGACTATTATCCCTGAAAATGGTTGGATTATATGAGGAAAAGATAAATATACCAAAGCCAAACCTTTTGAATTTATAGGAGGGCAAAACAGATAAAATTAATTCTCAGAAACAAACAATAGCACTATAAAGTATGGTAGCACAAAAGAGTGAGTAGTCATCATACTACTTCCCATTCACATTCTTTGCTGACTCTTAAAGAAAAACCCTCTAGGTTCTGGATTGTTTCAGCTTTTTTCCCCCATGGTATTTTTAGAAAAATTATAACACTCTCTGAAGTACTCATGCAAATCTGTAACTTCGGCTTGAAAGTTTCTTCTAAATTTTTAAAGAAAGAGGAAGGGTGAGAAGATTTCTAGTGTTCTAAATATGGATTCTGATATCTATTTTTGCGTGTCCTTTACTTGAAGTGCATTATAGTTTGCTTCATTAAATGTTATGCAGTACTGGGATTTCTTCAGATGACTGCTAATACCTGGCTAACATGCAGCAGCATATTTTCACATGTATCATATATCCTTGCCATCCCTTCCAAACAGCTTTTAAAATAAGGTGTTGAACTCTGACAAATCAAAAGGTTTCTGCAATTGTTGTATTTCCAACTTGGGCTGTTTTCTTCGACTGACAGTTCACTGTTAAGGTATGGCAGTTGTATTTCTTTGCTATTTGGTAGCACTTCAATTAGAATCTCCTGGAGTTTCCATTAGATTTGCTTTGGGGTTTTTTTTATAAACAATCATTAGTTCTGCTGTTTGCAGCTTTTTAGAGTCCTTTGTTATTTTCTTAATAGCTGTTGGAGTTTGTATTCTAAAAAACTACTAATCTGGAAGTCAAAATGCATTTCCTAATCTGCTGTTATTATGCCAAGATCTGTCTCAGCAAGTTTTACATTAATAATTCAGTATCAAAAGTGAGAAGTGAGATACTGGAAGTTTGATTCCAAAACTACACTAAAGTTCATTGTGTTTCCTTTAAAAGTTCTTGCTGTACCTATATGTAAAGCCCTGCAATTGTTAATTGGTTTTGACATCATATAATAACATTTCAAGTTGTTCCAGGGATATGATGCTCAGAAACTTGCTAAAGGCTGTCAAATGCTTTCTTCAAACCCACATGTCTATGGTGAGAGATTTTTGCTGTTCCCTGCTCTCTGTTATAGATACTGTTAGGCTGAAAGTGTTCTGGATAAAAGACTACCCAGCCTCTTCATCTCAGCGACTTTCATTATTCTGCTTTAAAAGGTTTTCTTGGCACTATACTTTAGAGAAATGAATGATTTTCCTGTTCTTCTTGTCAAAAACTCTCAATGTTTCCCTTATCTTGATCTAGATCTTCACCTTCAGCTTCCCCAGATTTTAACTTTCTATTTTCTCTCTGTGACTGGAAGCATTGCAATGGTTTGTTCTGGATGTTTAAATTCTTTTACAAAAGGATGATGGGTTGTTAGAGTGTTTGTTGTGGGGTTTTTGTTTTGTTTTGGTTTTTTGTTCTGTTTTGTTTTGTTTTTTACACTGAGCATTTACACTTATTTGAAGAATCTGCCTGTTGTTTTCTTGCTTTAGGTTTTTCCAGACTTCCCTGTTGTGCTAAATAGCACAGGCTTGCCCACTAAAAACTTGCTAAGCAGAATTTTACAACTTCAAAGGCAAAACTTCCAGTAATCTCTTCAAAACCCTGGGAATATGATTCACTGGTCTCTGATTCACAAATGTGCCTCCTGGAGATGTTCCATTCAGCAAATAAAGAGGAGAGAAAAGTTAGTAAAAATTAAAATTGATGCAATTGATACAATGGAAAAAAATACAATAAACTTGAGCCTTTAAAAAATGAGATAAAAGATGAACACTTTTTAGCTGAAGTCACCAGCTCAAAACCAGGATGCCAGTTCGTAATTGTTCGGTGGGAGAAAGCTGCCCACTTGTCTGAAAATGGTCATCCATTCTTATTTCACGGAAGGAGCATCACAGCATGCTGATCTGTAATTTACATAAAAATTTGCAACAGGTCTTGTCACCTTTATCAGAGTGTGCTAGCCATAGTGTTTGCTTCCTCATCCAGAAGAAAATTTTACCAGTGTTTTCTGTCATCCCTGCCTGCTTTCAGCTTATCCAACCAGAAAAGTCTTGATTTCGACATCTGTTTCTGATTGCACTGGATCTTTCGTGCTGCCTTTTTGGGTGTCCTGCAGCCCAGAGCACTTCTCAAATCCACCAAAGGTTTTATTCCATATTTTAATAACACTGTATTTCTAAGATACAGAATTGTAATTAATAATTCTGAATACTTATGCATCTTGAATATCATCTGACTCGGGGGTCCTGATGAAATCTATCTGCCATGGGTTATGCACTGCAGGGATTGGACCAGGGAAGACCTTGAGATGTGGTACCTGCCTGCCACCGGTCACTTGATACCCTGGGGTTGACCCAGGGCCAAGCACAGTTTCAGTGACAGTAAGTAGGTCCACCCTGTACTGTGCTCTGATGGAGTTGGGCAGGGTCCTCTCTGAGGTGCTCTGCAGCAGCTAGAAGAACCCATTACCAAGAATCATCATGTTTGAAAGGCTGTTGCGGCCC
>JAYRBT010000093.1:45021644-45053109 GCA_036023395.1 Myiotriccus ornatus | reverse complement strand
CTAACCTCACTGTAACAACAATAAATCCAGACTTAAAAGTCTAACCCGAGATTTTTTTAGAAGAAATCTCTGAAGGTTTCTTTTCCCCTGTTTCTGTTTCTAATTATACAAACACTAGTAGTGTTTGTATAATCTATGCAAACACAAGTAGTTTTATGGTGAAGGACAGTGGCTGGAGCAGTCTTCCTTAAAGGCATCTCACAATAAGATGTTCTACAGGTAACATAATAGAGTTACAGTTTTCAAGTTTTATTTTGTACCATCCATATACACATTTCACTTTACTTTTTACATAAAACAGAACTTTATCAAACAGGACAAAAATAACTTATGAATGTATGAAAAGTAACTGTAAAAAAAAATCACAAAATTATACATACTAGTACAGCAAAATGTGTAACTAATTATTTTGATTTTTTTTTTCCATGACATTCAACAGGTATTTCTTTAGAGCAACTATCAGCCAGATATACAGTATGGCAGATTAAGAACATATGTGTATATGTAAGTGTGTATAAATATGTAGATTACTCTGTAAAGTTTAGGAAAAACATAATCCCACTTTCTCTCCTTACCAAAGTGCTTTGTGTAAAAAATATTACACAAGATGCTGCTTTTTATACAGAACAAAAGAATATTTTTTTCTTAAATATAGCCCCCCCTCAGCTAATTTTAAATGGTAATTTTCTTTTGCTTTACCTGCTTCTAGAAAATATATATTAAAAAAAAAAACCAAACCAACAAAGCCAACCAACAACAAAATTCCATACAAAGAACAAGAAAGTGCTGTTCAAAAAAGTCTGCTATAAAATTACACAGGGAAATCAGGGAATAAACAGTTAAAATGTAATTTTTATACTCATTCACACCTCTTCAAAGAAAGCTGAAAACAAAATACAATGTGACAGATTGACAGATGGTTTTAGCACTTCAATACTTCAGCACCTGGTATTATTAAACCATAATGCTTGTGTGCTTGTGTGTATATATACATAGAAAGGGAGAGCCAAATAAACACGTACACTCTCTTACACTCCCACATGTACACACGCATTTTGAGACTGTATTTTGAACTCCAGTGTAGACCCATTTCTAATGAAGATATAAATAGGTCATTGAGTCTGAAAACAAGTGAATTGTATAAAGGAATGATTGTAAATAAGTTCATTCAAATATTTTTTCATGTCCATAGTCTAAAATAACTTCATTTTCTAGACATGAATCCCTTTATAAAATTGACAATCCAGCAAGTAGAATAACAACATAAAAATCACTAAGGCACAAGTATTTGAAGATAACTCAGTAACTGGCATTACTTTATGTATTTTTCCAAGCACCTCTTTTATTGTAAGATGTGACAAACACAATTCCCTAATTAAATATCTTAAATACTTGAGATAAAATAATTCTTTTTTATACAATTGCCCTCAGTGATTAAGTTGATGCCCTGAAATCAGTCCAATTTCGAAGTGAATAATGAAATAATTGTGAAGAATCCTCTCTGTCTCTGAAAGAGAAGTAAACAAAGGCATACCTTTTTGCAGACTGGTAGCCCACTCTCATGTGCTTGATGTAACTGTACCCTAACTCCTTTTTAGGATTAAGGCTCATGGAAAGCTGTGAATATATATATATTATATATATGTGAAATAATGAATCAATGACTTGAAAAATTTTCTTTTTTAAATGTAATGAAGCCCCAAATTATGAATGCCCTCTTTGAATTCTGTACCCCCACTTTTCATTTGGTCATGATGTTTCAAAATGTAAAATCCCCTGCCCTACTGAACAGCTTGTACATTCAGATACTAGAAAAATATTTCAAAAGATTCAAAAGTCAGGGTAGTACAGATCTGAAGACAGCAACAATATTTCAGTTCTGTGCACAGCAATGGACAAATTCTGGTCAACCACGTGGTTAAAAGAACCTTGAAGGATTTATACATACAAAGTACATATGTACATATGTATGTACACACATATGTCCACACTGAGCCTGATCCTGCTCTGGCTAACTTCAGTGGAACAAAACACAGTCCCACACATTTGAAATTGAAGTGTTCAGTGTGACTAGTTATTGCTGCTGAACCAAGTTATGCTTGTGCAGTGAATGCATAACGGGCTTTAAGATAGGACAAAATTAAAGCCTCATTAAAAAGCGAAACTCGTGGTCAGTGCACTGGGCCAGATCATACACTAATGCAAAAGGACTGTGCGTGTGTAGCTGTAAGGGATGCCTGATGTCATTTAATCAAATGCAAGCCACATATTGTAACATCTGGACCTGTTACTGCAAGCTGGAGCAGAGCAATGCCTTCGCTTGTGATGTGAGAAGCAGAATAAAAGGGGGAAGAACATAGCACAGAATTATCTGTATTTTAGTCACAATACTTCTCATTGTACTTCATTTATGTGCATGGTTTGTCCATATATTCTACGTATTTATTCGATGAAAGTATCTCCATTAAACATTTAAGCACATACACCTGCAGTCAGAATATACTTCATGAATAAAAACCTCAAAAGATTGCCAGTGTTAATAAACATCTGAACATAAATTCACCTATTCAACATAATGACAAATTAAATTACGAATTTGAGCCAACTGCACTGAAAAATTCAAAAAGAGTTTGTATAAACATTTTTTTTTATGTTCATCTTTGCACAAGAGTGATTTCAGACGCAGGTCTAGCCCGTAAGAACGAACTGAATTTCTGTCCTTACTATATTAGATCATGAAAATGTTAAGATGCACACTAACACAGTTAAGAAGTCCACAAAATGGATGAACAAGAATTAATCACCTAAAAATTCAAGCCTGCATAATGCGACAGTTGCTTCTAAGGTATATAAGATCACAGTGATGGCATGTCTTCACTGCAAAATACTGGATTTAACTGATAATCTTGTACCTTTCATGAAGAGCAACCATATTTGCTTGCATCCTGGACTGAATTCAAAGACTAGACCTGACACTGAGTAGAAAAATCAAACTCATCAAACCACTTCAGTTTTATCTCTAAGTAACCAGAGGGAACACAGCACACTTAAGAGCAGTTCTTTCCGAAAATATGCTATAGAAAATATTAGGGCAACAAAAATTTAATTGAATCAATACAAAATGGTTTTTAAAAAACTCTGTGGAACTTAAGGAAGAATCTTTCCTACATAGTATATTAAACCTCCCTAATGAATACTATAGCACAGTATTAGCACAGTACAGCAATAAAGTTCTACAATGTAATTAAAAAGCAACAGGAAGTTAAAATGTACTTATTCTTATCCGGCATCTGTGCTGAATAGAGACAAAGTCTATGTAAATTCTCATGTGTTTAACCCTTCTTATTCACACTTAAAGCATTGAGTTGGAATGAATATTGGAAAAACAGCAATAGCCATATTGTATGGCTCAAAATACAGGGGGAAAAAAGAGACACATAACTCGAGGCCTGTAAGAAATCCAGTACCAATGATCTTTGACTCCAAAAAGAAGCCACACAAATACCTCCAATGGGTAGTGCCAAATTATACATCTAATTTCTCTCCCTTCTGGATACTTTTGTGTGTATAACTTCAGAAGCATCGCATGCAAACAGATTGTGCAAAAAGCTGTATGCCTTTGAAATGGTTTGTAGTATGCTCTAGTTTTACTTCTTTTCCTCTTTTGAAAAAGGAATTTTCTAAAGCTTTGCTCTTCAGTAAGTGCACCCATTCAGCTTGAAAGGATTGCAGCTAACAAGCAGTTTTCTTATTTGGCCTCTGAATTCCCTTTGAGAAATTAAAAAGAAGAAATAATAAAAAAATAGAGTTGCTCTGCCACAGATGAGAAGAAAAGAAACAATTGCTAAGGTTTTGGCAAAGCTTGCTTTCTCCAAACGTTCCCGTTCTCAGCTGGAGCTTGATTAAATGAAGAATGCTCAGTGATTGCTTTTTTCCTCTTCATTGTGTATGTATATCCAGCCATATCCCCATACATACATGCCAGTTTCATGAAGAGAAACATTTTGTGGAAATATACAAGAAGGGCAAGATGAAATGGAATGAAGTTCTTGTAACTAGATTTACATTACTTTAGCCTTCAGTGTATACAGAGGAAAGCTGGCGAGAACGACGATCCACTGCATTTACCTGTAGGAAACCGCTGTCCTCTGGCATGCTGCAAGCTGAATCACCACAGATACCTATGGACCCTGCTGGAAGTCATACACTGGGAAAAAAATCCAAAAACCAGTTAATTAGCTAGAATAGCTATATCACGAAATATGTTCTAATACCTATACATAGATCTGGATATGGCTTTAAATCAAACACACAAATGAAACAAACAAGCCAACATATGTTTGAAACTAATTACATGACTTACTGCTTACCAAGGGAGGAATTTTCAGTTCTGTCTGAATTGAGTCTGATGTACAGCAGAATTCATCACAACTAACACTTTCCCATATAGTGGATGTTGAAATTGTGATAATTTTAAAGAAAAACTTCATGCTTGCTTAAAAAATTTCATCGTACTGAACTCATGATAAAATATTGTAGAATGAATTGCTGTAAAGCAAACCCTGGCACAGAAATGACTACCTTCTACAAGCAGTAGTAGTAAACACAAGAGTAACTGTTTGCATAAAACCCCCCATCTTTTGGATAACAAGTTTACGTACTGTGAGATGTTTCTCTGAAATTACAGGTGCAGTGGCTTTGCAATGCACTACTGAAGGACCAAGGATGTAAAAGGGATTTCAAAGAATAGTAAGTGTTAAGTGAATTCATCCTGTGTAGAAGGACAATAAAAGACTTGGTGCTTAGGCCCTAAGATTAGGTTCACTGTCTTGTACTGATTCCCTGCACAGAGGGAACTTTCTCCCTTCCAGAGCAGCATGCAAGCCCCTGAAGTACTTTTCATCTGGGCAGAGACTAAGCTAAGTGCACACAGGTAAGTGCACATCCAAGCGGTTCTTGTCATGAAAATGTGAATGAATTAAATTCAAGACTGATAAAATCCAAACATACACAAAGCAAAATCAGTGGTTTAAATCATCTCAGGTCCCTGCTACTATGCGTGTAGTGAAGTGGAGTGGCTGCACGAATATCGCACAAGGCTCAACGGACTGCATCTCAAAGCAAATACACAAGCTAGAGACTGTCTGACCCTCACAGGTTTTAACACTGAGAAGCCCTCAACAGAGTACAGTTTACATACAAGCCAGTCGTTGCTGTCACCTATGGTGACTGCCTCTCAATGCCAACCACTCCACAAAGGTCTGAAAACCATCTCCTCTTTGTGAGTCAAAGAGTCAAGTCTGTCATGAGACGTCCCACTCACATACACTCACATGGCTCAAGCAGATCAGCGTTCACAAACTGTACACAATCATCCACAAAGTCACCAGCTGTCATTTACCTGTGATACCAGAATGACCTGAAAAAGTTCGATGGAAAATGCCAAGCCCTGTCTGGCCTGCTGATGTGGGAGATAAGCAGTCTTCAAAAGGAGGAACCATACTGCAAGAAACACCATGTTGTACGTTCTTCTGAGTGTCAGCATGGTATGGAGGGCAGACAGTCTGAAGCTGCCCATAAAAACCTAGAACAAGGAGAAGGCCATCAGTAAAAGACCTAGACAGAGATACAAAGGATAGCATGTGGAACTGTGGCTGAGAGAATGATAAAAGCCTCAACTGCCATAACACCAGGTCTTGAATAATTTTACACAAATAGTGTTGATATGAAGCTCCCTAAAACTTCCTCCATTTGCTACCAATTCCAAACACATTCTGCTTCATCTTCAGATATCCTGATTCCAAGGGTAACTTGTGAGAGGTACTGACTGTCTGGAAGCTGAAATTTGTCAGGAAATTTCTGTACTCTGCTGTCTGAACTGGTTCTCTCCAGAGATCACATGGGGCATCCACCTGAAAAATCTAAGAAAACGCTTAATTCAAAATAAAGGAAGATTACCCAAGCAAAGTCTGAGTAACACCTGAGAGTCTGTCACTGATGCCAAGACAACTGGCTGATAGTGGGGACATACACAGAGACTCTGAAGGGCTGCTAGATGATGATGGGGCCTGCTCTTTGCAAGTATAGGGTGAGAGTCTAAACTCACTCATTGGCAGCGATAAATCCACAGGAGAGAGAACCGAGACCACTGTGTCACATGGCATAAAAAATCACCACCAGGGTTTTTTTGCTAGAAGTTTTTTGTTCCTGAAGTGATATTTCAGAGGAATATAAGCACTGAGCAAAGACACATTGAAGTCCGTGCCAAAGTATGTATTTATATAACAAAAATCACTCTTCTTTGTAGGAGAGGGGCACATGCAGTCTAAGAAGAAACAGACAGTTACTCTGCAGTAGGTTGGTCAAAAGATCTTCTCATGGAAGCAAGGTCTTTTCTCCTGCCTAAAGAACTGCTGTCTAAGTCTAAGCTTTGGAGATTTAGTTCAGTCTGAAGGAAGGCTTTTATTTGTAGAAGATAATTGGGATGCATTTATTTCTGTTTTCTATAATGTGGTCTTAGAGTAAATGTCAGAAGTAAAACCACAAATCAGTATCAGAATATCTATATTCTTCTCTTTTAAGAAAAACTGTGAATCAAGATCCTCACTGCCAGTGCTGTGTGTCCTTGTTCTCACCGCTCTCCTTCTCTGCATAAAGGAAAAACACAGTGCATTATCTTCAAGGTGTTACATGGAAATTGTAGACCTTGACTGTTCAAAAATAGGCTCAGGAACAATAGACTCTCCGAAGATTTTATCAGCAAACAACTTACTGCCTAAAGGCTGGTGTGCTATTCTCTTCATAAAGAATATGTTGAGGTAAGTCATACTTGAAAGCCGCTGCCAGAAAAATAATCCCCTACCTCTGAAAGCATTTAAAGGAATTTCCTGTGACAGTACTGTCATTAGAAAAAGCTGTTGTGTAGGGCTGAATCCTCTAGCCAGTCTATTTAATCAATATCCATATGACCAAGTCATTCCAGATGAATTTACTTCTTGCATAGAAAGATCAGTAAGATGAAGTAGCAATAAAACATTCCCTAAACACTTAATACATCAACATCAGGGGGAAAAAAAGGAAAAGGGTGAAAGAGGGCTTGGAAAACACCTTTTAATGCATTTTTTATATAAAAAAAAAAGAGAGAAGAGAGAAGACAGGAGAGAAGAGAAGCCCAAAGAAAAATAAAAAGTAGAAGCATGGCTCCTCTTCCACAGCAGGCAAAATTCGCCTCTCACTCCCGGAGAGGCTGAACACTCACAAATTTCATCATCTTTTTGCAAAGGTTACCCTAGCTGTGAGATGATGGTTTCAATCTTTTTTTTTTTTCTTTTAAAGTTTAACTGCAACAAAACCAAGTCAGACTGTTAGGAATTTACAAGCCATCAATCCTTAAATATTCAGTCTTGACATTTAAGGATCAACAGTAGTAAAATAGTAGAAAATTAAAGAAAAAACAATAGCCATTCAAAACTTGATTTTGAAGCTATATTAGCTACATGAAGCTATTGACAGGTTTTGTCTTGTTTAAAATGTTTTGAAAATAAACATTTTTCTCAACCAGAAAGAAGATGCACCATGCAAGTTTATTGTTGAGTCAGACTAGTCACCAGAAGCAACCATTTCAATCTATATTTGAGTGGTCTGAACTAGCTGGCAAGATCCTTCAAGACACGAGTGTCCTTTCATATTACTCTGTGCTTATTCTCTATTTATGCCTCTCACAGCATCCTGTTGCCCGTGTAGAAAAATCTGCCAGCAACTCTGACTATTGCTAGCTCAAGTCTGGCAGAAAAACTGTCTTCCTCGGCGCTGAGCTATTGTTGAGTCGCATTCTCTGTGTTTGGTCATCCCCTACTTAAGTAAAAAAATATTGTCTGTCAAAGATTTGACCCATCAGTACATCAAACTCTAAACAGTAAAAAGGACCAGGGAAGTGCAAAAAGCACTTATGTTGACTAGAAAATTCCTAGAAATTTTTTTATGATGAAAAGAGAGCACAGAAAAGTAATGCAACTTTCCTAGATACATGTTCTTTTCATAATTCAGTGTCAATTACCCATCCTATAAAACAGAGAGCTATAAACAAGAAAAAAGCATATGTAGGTCTCCTCCCCTCAGTTATTTAGCACTATTCTAAATGTTTTTGTGTGCATCTACAGTGCCACAAGTGGAAGGGGAGAGGTCTTAGAACTGAAGCCCAACATGAAAGCAGAATCTCCTAACTTGATGTCAGGAGCTCTTTCCTTTATTCCTTGCCCAAGATAATCTCCAGTACAGCTCAGTGTATGATAACATGACACCACGTGCAATTCAGGCCCTAGACCCTGACCATATCTAGCCCATCATTCAAAATTATCTGCTAGAGAACTACCTGTAGTATCAGTTTTCTGTGTTTTCATGCAGTGCTGGAAAAAATCATAAAAAATGGCAAACAGTTTGGCTAATAAAGTTTCAGCAGCCAAATATTTCTTCTCAGGGCTTCAACTCTGGATTGTATAAATTGGTCTCTTATTAAACTGTTTAAAACACACACACGGACAGGGTTATGTCACTTGCATTTCTTTTTATCAGTTACACTACAGCCAAGATCCATGATGTCAAGATACAGAGCATACAGTTGCTTTTCTGACGTGATGGGATTATTTCCTTAGGAAAGTGAAATATTTTAAAATATTATAAAATAGTTGTATGCTGCAAGAATTGCATCTAAAAGAAAGAAGCTCTTATTCTTTATCATATAAAGAGTTTTGTCCTGACAGGCGCTGAATATCTGAAAAGCCCAGGTAGAGAGCCCATCTCAAATTCACACCTGAAACTGTGGTCCATGTGAGTTTGGGATAGAGTCCTTCTCCCATTGGACTGATGTGGACAAAGATTTCCTTGCAGATATGTAATGAATGACTGCCACAGTTATCATTTCCATAAGGTAGGAAGTTTCTAATGGACATCTATTCCCTCCTCAGTCATCTCTCTGTCTGGCACAACAAAGAGAGAGTATTTTCTCAAGAAAATCATTACAACTGCCATTAAGAAATACACATCATGAGTGAAAAGCCATTGCTGATATGGTATGTAAAAATGCCAGCTGTCTTTGGCCTGAAATACTGCAGAATAGTGTTCCTCTGCAGTATATTTCTACGTATCCACCAGGCGAATTACACAATACCAAGTAATCATTTGGTACCATCCGGCTGCTAAGAACAAATGGAAAGAAAGAGTAAGAGAAATTATTTTTTTTGCAATTCAAAGATAACTCTTACTAGTAGAGCTATCTGTACAGATACACTAGTATAACTAATATCAGCTAACAATTCTTTTTAATGCAACTTTTTTTTTAATGAATACTTTGTATGATTTTTAAAATTTTTTTCCATTATTCAGTCAGCTCTGAAAATCAGTCCAAAGAGAAAGCTGTATCTACATACTAAGATGAATAACAACTAGCTAAGGTAAGAATTTTAAGGAAGTCTAAAAGCAGGGTCCTGAAGGTTACTTCCCAGCGTCTTTCAAAAGGAAAGGTGCCTTAAAAATATCAGTGCCAGCTCCTAAAGCACCTAATTTGAAGCCCAGCACCAGTGACAAACAACTAATGTCAGCAATCTTCGGTTTGACATTCTTCCTTCTTACCCTGGATGTGGAGGGTATTTGGTTGAAAAGAAGGGCTTTCTGCTGCCTGGTGTGTCTTTAGAGGCAATCCTGCAGGCTGTTGAAGCTGGGGAGGTTGTGAAGTCTGGCTATGCAACATGGGATGTGGAACAGACATTTGCTGATGGCTGATGTGGTGAGGAGAAGGAGCCGGAGCAACAAATCTAGGAGTTCAAAACCACAAAACTGTAAAATCTCCAATATATAAGAGCTAAAGATTGTTTCTACTTTATTTAGATTACTGTCATATTTAGCTATTTGCATAGATACAGAGTTCTGAAATAACAGTGTGCAGCCCAAATAAAAGATGATATATTTTTAAATTACTACATATCATTAGATTTGAAAACTGTGAAATGAAAAGGCTAAATTGACCCTTATTATGGGAAACTCCTTTTAACCCACTCCTTCTGTGTTTAATTCTTAATGGGAGTAGATGCCTCATGGGGGACCTAACTTCTTAGGCATTGCAAGCTCTTCATTTTAGGACTTCGTATCAACTTTATCTATCAGTAAGTAGCTGTCCTTCCTGAAGGACAATCTAAAGGCAATATAATGTAAATAAAGACAAGTGTTAAATTGCTTCCAGAGTCTGACCAGATCAAAATGTTGATCTGGACTTCAAGTACAAAGACTCACAGAGGAGAAGAACTCATGAAAACACACCTGGTGGTGAAGCTGCCACATAGGTTCAGTGGTACATTTTTCACAGCTCTGTCACTACTGGTACTACAAGGATACACACTACTTTTGAAGGTTTTAAACAAGAGTTTTACAGACTTTACTTCTTTTATGTGTGTTTTTTCTACATTTCCTTAAAATTGCATACCTCAAAGTACATTACAGATAGGTGCTATGATCATTTTTGTGAATAGAAAACGGAGGTTGTGAGAGCTTCAGTCTGTGGAGCTCTCACAATGATCAAACCACCCATTAGACCAATGGGATCTGATTAGTTAATGAAAGCTCAGCCTGGGCTCAGGAATGGCTCTGGGCCACCTTCTCATCCATGAGGAGAGATGGAAAGGCCAACAAAAAAGAGCCAGGATATTTCTGCAGAAGGGTTAGTGGAAACTGATGCAGTGTTCCTGTCACAGATTAGCCTCTCCATTGCTAAAAGCAAGCTGCGAGTCTGATGAGGAAGAGTATCCACCTATCCTTCCTTGTGTGCTAAGCAGCTGCTGCTGTTAACATAGTCTACCAGTATTCTGAAGTGTGCATTTGGTCCTTGTCCTGAGACTGGATCTCAATACAAGGTATGACTTTTTTTAAAGATAGCAAAAAAGTACGTTTTTTTCAAAGAAGTGTAAGGAAACTTTTATTACATCCTGAATACAACAGGAGGTGCAACTGCAGTAGTAGCGCTATAGAACACCTCTGGACAGGGTCACTGTACACGATATAACTGCATTTAAATCCAAGTCTCCTCAGATCTTTTATGCTGCAGCTCAGAGTCTTGCATCTGCCACACATTATCTGCCTGATTTTGACTTCATTTGAAAGCTATTTACTGGTGGTCCATAATCTACATTTGGAGTGTACCAAGACGAACTGTGGATGATTTACTACCTACTCAGCTTTCTTTGAGAATCACATATTTAGGCATATTAGATGGCATTTGGATGGTCTCGGTGCTGATGTGATATTAACTTCATAAACACATCTTCAGATATGCTACATAGATGGAGGAGATAAAGATGTCACTACTGAGTTTGAGTCTTTAATGTGCTAAGCATTTCATTGTTCCAGATAACTGATGCAGAGTAGACTTAAAGACACGCTAAGGAGGAAGAGAACAAAGCATGCATGTGCTTCACAATCATACAAGAGAATAACTTTTTAAAAAGAGAAATCAGTAGTGATATTGTGATAAAAAGATCAGAGATTTTTAAAAAGTGCTGCAACTACCCAGTTATATGTCTCCTGAGTAATGACTGTAGTTAGTTTTTTGTATAGCAGTCACACAGAAAAACTGTTATCTTCTGCTAGTGATTGAAAGCAATGCACAGGCAGTCTTTAATAAAATTAATTATTTTTAAAAATCACTGTATATAATCCTCTTTGTTTTCAAAATTAATTTGTGAAAATTAATATCTGAAAAATGGTTTTAACCAGCAGCCCCAACAGGGAAAAAATAATTTTCAAAACTCAAAGGGAAAAGCACAGTTTTAGAGATTTCACATTTGATTTAACATCCAAAAAACCCCTCCCAATAATAATGAACTACACTGTACAGTCAGACAGGGCTCCATTTTAGTAGACATTAGTGGTCTCTATAATGATCTATGAATCATTTCATGAATCCCTGGCTTACTCATATCCATGTCCATAGTTATCTACCTTTTCTTTCCTTCTGCTTAAAAAAGGAAAACTTGTTTCAGTTCAGTATGTTACTGGGGGAACTGCAAATTTAATTCTGTTCCTGAGACAATCAGGACCAGCTTGTAATCACTTGGAAATTGCTATCAAGAACTGTGGTCAAGTCCAGGAGTAGATGCACTCAGGAACCTGCCAGATTTGCAGGAAGTTGCCCTTTCCTGTGCCTGATAGGTACAAAATCAGAACAGGAATTCTTCTGGAGCCATTAAGAAGCCTCTTCCTTTCCAGTAGTAGCTAGGATAAGGTGTCCTCCTGGGGTATGACTAGATTTGGTAGTAAGCAAGATAGATGACAAAGTTACCAAAGCTTACCTCTTTTGATGAGATTTGTTAAAATGGCACATATAAAGATGATTTTTTAATGACTAGTATCCATTATGGATACGCAGGAAAAAAAAAAAAAAGATTTTTTTACTGGATCTGGCTCTGTGATACCTCTGCTCTTTAGCATTAGTCACTTATATGTGCCATTTGCTCACTAACAAAAAAAAGGTGATTGTCTCAGCAGACAATCCTCTGAGGTGTCCTATGCCTTGAAAGAAGTTATATACTTATTTCAAAACCACATTGTTAAGGTCTTTAACTAAAGACTGTCTTCGAGGGAGCCCCTTGTATGCCACATACAAAGGACTTCGTAACATCTGAAGGTTGTATGCCTCAGCTCCTTGGTTAGAACTACTCAGAGGCTTTTGCTTCTGGAAGTCTGGCTTGGAGCTAGTTGCAGAACTTATTATACCATTACAGTGCTGTTAAACTGAATAGTTCAGCCCTAAGATCTTCTTTTCAGCCTTACACAGTCTCTAGAAATTCCTGTGAAGCCAGGATGCAGCAGGGTTTAGGGACACACTGCTAGTTCTCTTTCACAGGAAGGTAAAAAAATCATCTGGAACACCAAGTCCCTGAAAAAATTTGTTCTGGTCTCACATCAGTAAACAGATGACTTCTTGCTCAAAAGCAAGATGCATATATTGGACAATTCAATAAATAATGGAAAAATAATTTAAAAATAATAATTTCAAGCATTTAGCACCATCAATTTTGCAGCACTGAGCTGCACATGTTAACTATGCCATATAAACCCATAATTTTTTGAGTTTTAATTAGATTTCAGCTTTCTTGTGTGCTCATGCCGTCTTGTATTAAAAAAAATGAATGAAAAGGAAGTGAAGTACACATTCCTTTTCATACATGTGCTTTTAGGTACACACCTTCATTGAATATTTGCAGTGTTTCATATTAGGGGAGAACTGAAAGTTAGTATCAAAGAGCTGGGACAAACAAAATGTAAGTCTGCATTTTTATTACATATGCTCTCTTCTTCTTCATTTGATAAATGAAATTACTTTTTGGATCCAAACTCTCTGACTTGCATTCTGTGTACACAGAGTTATGTAAACAGAATGGATGCAGTGTAAGATGTGTCCCATGTTTGGTTCACTTTCTCACATTAATAAAGCTTAATCAAGTCCCCACTCCCCCTCCGACCACCAAGGAGAGAAAGACACAGATGAAACCTTCCAATTATTTCACTATCCCATGGTACCCAGGGATGTAGGGAAAGTGCTCATCTCCTTCCACTTCTGTCCAAAAAGTGGCACATGATTGACCCCCAGGGTCATCAAAGCACCAGGCCAGTTTGGATTGGCTTGAGTCCAACAAACACAGCCTTCTGCCAGGGCAAGTGCTGGTTAGCCAGTCCTAGCTCTGGAATGCCCCAGGTTTGCCTCTCTGTCAGGAACCATGCAGTGGTTTGAAGTTTGAAGTGCAGAAGAATGGTTTGGGTTGGAAGGGACCTTCAGAAGTCATCTAGTCCAACTCCAACTAGAATGTGGGGGAACAAATCCCTTACTTGCCCCCCTAAATCCTGCAGTCCTCTCAACGAAGAGATTGGGATAAACAGAGCAATTTATGCCTTACAAAAGCACTATCTGCGGCACTTTCTATATGGAAGGTTTGTTCAGTTCACATTTTCACAGCTGTTGTTACACTCACAAAGTGGTATAAACGACAGCCTACTCACAGGGTCCCTAGGAGAGTGCACTGTATTAGATTCAAGATGCAGGTTCTGAATTAGAATTTCTTTCAAGCATTTCCCATAATTTGTACTATATATTCTGAAACCAAACTAACACTGCTGTAATACTTTTTTCTTTTCTGAATTTAAATTGGAAATTGTCCCACTACCTAAATGAAGACACTGACACCTTTTTTCTTAATCCAGAGTACCTTCACATATGAGAGTTAGCCTTTTTAGAGAGAGTACACTTTCTCTAACCACTCTCTATGCAGTTGACACATGAGACAAGAGTGTATTTTTATTGTTGTGTAGAGTATTTTATTGTTGTGTAGAGTATTGTATTGTCTTGAGGTCTGTAATGCATTCAACGAATTTAATCAATTAAGTCACACTCTAAATGCATCTGCTATGGTTCTACACCAGTGGAACCTCAGAAATGGGCTGATGACAAGATCACTGTCTTTCATAATGATATTTATAACTGTTGACCTGTCCCTGCCTGTCACCTTGAGCTCTGGCAGTTGTTGGGTACAGATGTTGGACAGGTCATGCACTGGAGAGGAAACTATACTGGGAAAGAAAAGTCTCTGTGTCAGGCAACAGAGCTTGGACAGCCTCAGAGGGTCTGCACAGAGGCTAAGAGCCAGGGCAAGGGAAAAAGACCACGACTATGAGGCCAGGAATGGAGAGGAAGGACTGAACTAGTAGCTGAGGTCCAGTGATCATGAGGCAGCACATTTTATCTCTGACTGATGTACAAAAAGCTCAACAACTTCCAGTCACTCCTAAACTGGCTGAATTCATGTTAAGTCTGAAATAAAAAAGTACTTTCAACTGCTGTCAATTCCCTGAGCCATCACATTCTTCCACCTTCCTGACACAAGGCAGAGTAAGTACTGCTTTCATCAAAAAAAATTATGCTCATTTACCAGTAATTGAAATCTAGTGAATGTTCTGTTGAGGTTTATAATTGGAGACTGTACTCTTCAAATTACTGGCATTTCTGTCACTCAAGGAAATTAAACACTTTGAAATACAGTAATGAAATACAGCAATTTATCATTTAGAGAACTGAAAAATAGAGATATTTACAAAATAAAGTTTAAGTATTCATAAACATATAGTAAGAATTCAGTATTATGCATGATGGTGTTATCTTCCTGACTGTTCCACTGAAAACTTATTTGCTTGGGCCTCTTCAAACTTGTGATCTGCTAGATTTCTGGTTCAATGAACTATAGATTTCCATATCTGTAATACCATACACTACCTAGATAATTGGGAAGATTGCTGAAAATAATTTAGGGGATGTGTAAATACAAAATCAAAACACTTCCAAGCAATCTGCTTTTACATTACTGCAATATCTAAAATTATGGAAACAGCAATACCTGACCAGCATGTAATAAAACATACATAACTAGTATAAAATAAATCCTGGCTATAAATCAAACTCTCAGACCAGTGAAATAAAAATTTGCTCATTACCTGTCTTAATAAAATGCCAATTAAAAAAAAAAAAACACAAACAAATTCCTGAATGAATGCTTAGTATTGAGAGAATATTGACAGAATATGACTTTCTTCCCACTGGTAAACAGAAACATGGGGCTGCCATTCTGTAAGTATGGTTGGGGTCCTCTGAGGTTCAGTGTCCCAGTCAGTATCACTTTCCTTGCTTGAGCCACCTGTGGTGCTCAAGAGGGGATTGAAGGAAGACTCTGAAATGGAGATGGATAGGAAGCCTCCCTGCCCAGGCTGGAATAACATTGTCCCTTTTACCTCTCCTTCCCTGATAAACCCACACCCACAGCAATTGTTAGGTGGGGGCTGCCACCAGTGACTCTGTACACAGTTCAGTTTCCACCCTTCCTGGCAGCTCTGAAGGCAGTCCTGCCTCAGGCTCAGTGTTGCAAAAACTGGGACTGGTCTTACCTCTCTGACACCGCAGCTGAGAGAAGAGGTACCTGGGGGGGAGGATGGAGAGGACTACCCTGTGCATTATGTCCCGGGGAGTGGTGGCTGCTGGGGTGGGACAAGGACACTGTCCCAGTTGCTGTAGCACTTTGACTGGTCTGTGTGCTGGCGATCAGGGCTGCTGAAAGTAAAAGGAGAGAAATAACCCTCATCATGTAGGCAATAATACTGATAACTGACCAAACACCAACAGGTAAGAGCTCTTGTAAAGCTGCAGTGAAAATTCTTTGCAACTAACTGTTTTTTCTTAAGTGTTGCTTTCTGTTCAAAGGGAAAAAAAAAAAACCAACATGAAAATAATATTCTTTGCTGCTTCCAAACGACACTTTCATACAACCAGGCATGACATAATCGTGTTCCTGGTCTTGGAATTTTCATCTAAATAAGGCTGCAAATCTTCTATACCTTCCTGTTTCAGAAGAGCTGTCAAATACTTCCCAAAACATGTATTTTTAGAGCTAGTAAGCAGAAAGCACAGTTCCTGAAAATGTGAAATGTTTTGTACATTTTCTTCTCAGCTGTAAAAATCCCAAATTTCTTGAAGAGTAATATTGCTATTATCACCCCAGACTCCTCACTAATACATACAAAAATTTTAAACCATCATTGACACGTTAGTAATTTTCTGTAAGATTGCTCTTGTACACTTTCCAATAAAGAAAGTTTCTAGATGACTAAACAAAAAGCAATACAGGACTTTGTTCAAATGTCCTAAGTAGTTGATCCCTAATCCTTTAACCTTGTTTTCAGAAGTTGTTTAAATCAGAAAAATTTGAATCTTTGTGTATCTGAAAATCCAGTTACCTAACTATTTTTACTGACATCTGTGTCAGGTAGCTTATGCTGATGTTGAATGGCAGCCAAATGCATGATCTTGAATATTTTATGAACCCAGAGAATGAATTAGATAGGCTGTCTACAAGATAAAAATGATCTCTCACTGTTCGGCTGTCATATCTTCCAGACTCTTCCAAAAAAAAGGCCTAGTTTACAGAATAAAATTCTACTATAAAAATTACGTTATGTTAGTGAATATATTGGAGCTAATGATTCAAATTTATTGACAAAATCCTAGAATTTAACCAGTTCCCCAGAGGGTGCTGTCACTGGTAAAACAACTTTCTAGGCTAAAATATCTGTACAGATGCTGAAATCCTAGCAGAAGAAACACTGCTTTAGGAGTAATCCCACCACACACCAGTCTTCAAGAAAATTATTTCATAGGTCACAATTTTGAATTTTGCTGCACAACATCAAAAGTGTGAAAAGTTCACCTCATCTTCCAAGTCCTCAGCCTATTTCTGGAAAGACTCTATTAGTCCTCACAAGCCTGCCTTTGTGACACACTGGTTATTCACTAGGCTAAGGCAGAGTTAAGGAAAGGCTCAGGAGTCTACGCTGCAACCTCATTAATGAGCAGTCCTGGACACATTTCAGCTGGCGGAAATGACAGATGGTGTAAGATGACACACAGGAAACCACTTTGTGAGTAAAAACATCTGCAGAGGTAATGCCAACGTTTTGGTCATGAGAAGGTGTCATGAGCCACAGCTGCTGGCAAAGCTGGCAGAGTGGAGGCTGACCTTGGCACTAGCCTCTACTGTTTGCTGATTTGTATACGGAGCAGAGTGTCCTCATCACAACCCATGTGACAACAGACATCTGACAGTAGAACCTTCACTGAGGTACAGAGGATGCAGATCCCACAGGAGATGAGACACGACTTCAGCCAGCAGTGTAACACACAGAGAAAGCTGAGGAAGAATCCCCCCTCACTAAGACAGGAGAAAGCATTTTTCCCGCTTTTGTTCATGGACCCCAAAAGTCACCTTCTTCGTGCCTGTCTCTCATCAAGACGAATGCAGAGGGAAAACCAGAGGAATGAACTTCCAAATTTCTTATTTTATGCTTACATGCAGCACAGAAGAAAATAATGAAAAACAACCAAACATGCATTCTGACAGAATAAGCAGAAAGAATATTTAACATATCAGTACACTGAAAAGGAACATCCTGACTTTCAAAATAAAAACACACAAATTACTCCTTGAAAAAACAGGGTAACTGATTAAACTGTGTAAGAATATACAATGACTTAGTTTCACTGTACTGTGATTGCATCTTTAGATCACATCCCTGCCTTTTAAGACATTTTTTTTTCCCTTTCAGAGGATTGCAGTTTCTAAAGTTTTGTCTCATCATGATGAAAGGAGCTATAAATGGTGCAAATGGCTGTGTTGCTTACACACTAATCCATCAGTAGATGTTCTCTTCTTTACAATGTGAACCAGAACATAGCATGAATTTTTGGAGAACCATTAAGGTGTCTCAAAACGGAAATTACAAACTCAGAAGTAAAACTGGTGAATAAAAAGACAGGTCTGAGGGAAAATAATCTATCCTCCTTAAACTAAGATAACAATATTAACACTTTTCAACTCCCTGTAATGTGTGTATGGTCCTATCTGGGACTACATCACATTCACCAGGAGTTCTAGATACTATGCAACACTTAAATTCACCCCAAGGAGTGACAACAGAGATCCTCTTCGTTGCTGGTATCTCTACATCACTGCCTCCATTTCTATGCATCAAACACAATTTTGTTTTTCATGGCAAGGGCCACTCACGTGTTACTTCTTCCTTTTCATTCATTTTGATTTTTCTTACATTAATGAGCTCTAACTACTTTCCAAGGCTGTCAGCCTCAACAGACTGCCTTTTTTCCCAGGCATCTCTTAGGGAGCTTGCTCACTGGGACAATTGCTTTAATAAAATAATTTTATTTTTTCCTGTACATGTCCTCTATCCTTTACCTGCCTGTTGTTCCTACCTACTTTCCTAAACTATCTTAGATACATACTCCATAGGGATTGGATGTTTTCTTATTATGTGCACAGAGCACCCAGCTTAGCACTATTCCAGTGGGGAGAAAAAACCCACAAAGAAAAGTATTATGTAAGCAAAGCACAACTTGAGTCATAGGTATAAAAATAGTTAGGTCAAAGTTTCACAATACAGCATAACATACAACATAAGACATTATTTAAAAAACACCTAGAATTCAAATAAGTTATGTAACTTTACAGATGCAACTTTTAAATGCCAGCGTACAAAGAAAGTCATGCACTTGCCAAGCTTAAGTGATATGATTTGCTTGCTCTTGAGCAGAGCTGTGTATGAGAGGCAGTAACTATTCCTATATGAATTGCACATTCTGGTTTATGCTTAAATACAAAATGATCAAGCTTTAACCAAACAGCACAGTAAAAGTATTTTTTGTATTGCATTACTTATGATTCTTTCAGCTTTACGGATTTTAGATTGCACTATAAACAGTTAGTTCATATAACTACACAGTAGAAAAAAACATCATCTTTATGTTCTTATTATGAATTAATTGCTCACATCTTCATTTTGTGAAGTGAATAAGCCCAGAAACCTATGTATTTTTGAAAATTAAAACCCAGTTTTATCCCTATACTTAGCCTTAGAAGAGTCTGTATGCTTGCTTTAGATCTTTAAATACAATGCTGTGTAAGTGGAAATGGAATTGTTTCCATATGTCTACTTTTGACATTTCTTACATATTTCTAATAGTTTGCCTTCAAACACTTATTCTGTAGACTTCTTCAGAAGTCTTAAATGTACATCAATGATATGCAAAGTCACCTTCAAGTCAGAAAAGTTTGATTTGACACCATTGGAAGAATGGAAATCTGTTCTTGTTTCTGCTTGAAATGTAGCACAGACACATTTCAGATAATATGCTGTCTCAAACAGTACTCAGTAAAAATTATTTCATTTTTTTGAAGTCTCAAAGTTTTTTGTTATGTTTTTTTATGCACAAAAAAAAATTGTTTTTAGAGAATTTTGGAGGGTAGCTTCTGTAAGGCAGGACACTTAAGCTTTTGTATATTTTACTTTCCTCTCCTTGGGTCATGAATAATTTTCATATTGCCATTTCAATAAAATAACTCCCTACCTGGTAGAGTTATCTTATTTATTCACAGAGTATATTATTATGTAGCAGCCCTGATGAGTAATTAATGAAACAACTCATTTCAACTGAATTGGGTGGTTGTCAAAATGGAGTGACATGTATTCATCTATACCTGGCATAATACCCTCAGTAACTGATGTGAAACAACACAAGTGAATAAAACTACAAGAAATTTCCAAGTTATAGATAACTGTAAACACAAGTAAGGGAAAGCAGATTATTACTTACACAGAAATTCATGCTGATAAGAATATGTTGATTAATACTATAAAAATTTCTATACAGTAGGAAGCAGTGCCAAGTAAGAAACAAGTAAAATAAATTATTATATCAAACTATGTCAATAGTAGTGCTGTAAACACCAAGTACTTAAAGACAAGGCATGAATGAGACTACAAAATGTAATGCCGCAGTCTCAGAAGCTGTCTGTGGGACACCACAGCTGCAGACAACGGCCAGCTAAGAACTGGATGGAGGAAGCAGCTTAACTCGGCTTGTCACAAGCAGCAGTTTGTTCAAGCCACTGTCAGCCTAGACTTGGATTGACCAAGCTGCTCGAGTCTGACACTTAGTCAGAGTCTGGAAGCTAGACTGGTAAAAGAAATGAGTGCTCAACAGGTTGCTGTGGAAATCTCCTGTGAGAATGTCCTCAATTTCTGAAAATCTGGTCTCGGCTCTTGTGACACAATGTCCCATCCCACCTTCTATTCTGCCTAGGAACTTGAAAGGTAAAGGAAAAGCTGAGTCTTTATTATCTCTCAGTTTTGCACATTACACTGGGAAATGCCATTAAATAATTATTTTAAATCTTAACATTCCTCACTACCCAAATCCCTCTCAACATGCAACATGACTATAACCAAATAACTATAACCAACAACATATTCCCAGAGATTTCCTAGCCAAACTGCATCTCTAAAATCTGAAATTTCTTTATGTTTTCGAGTAACAGATGGCACACTCACCCTGTACTCAGAATAAGGCATTTAAAAGTTAACAGTGTACAAGTAATACCAACTATTTAATAAGTTAGAATACAGTCAGAGCTTTAAATTTCCTAATTTTTGTCATATTAACCTGCATCAGCAGCAGCAACTGTGTAACTCACAGCAGCCTTGACAAAAACATATAATAGAACTGATAGCCTTACAAGTCTCTCAATAAAATAAAACTACTTTTTGAAGTGGTCACTTCATATAATGTAATTTTCATCACTGCACTTAACATAATTCCAGCCAATTCATTCACTTCCTACATCTGGTTCTCACTTAAAAGTTGGATTGATAAAAGATGTAATGCATTCGGTCTGAAAGTTAAAAACAGATGCCTTCACAACTACTAAAATACTCCATTAAAAATGTTAACATCCTGCCCATGCTGTCTTGAGCTTTGAGATGTATTATCACTCATAGCTTACCAACTGTTTCAAATTTAGTTGAAATGTGAACAACAATTGTACATTGTACAATAAAATAGGATTACATTTATAGTATAAATGTGTTTATTGGCATATTTATAGTGATAATATAAGAGCTCATAATGCAACATTTAAGTACATTAATGTAGATCGATTGGAAAACTGATATGTGATCCATGAATTACTAAGTAAGAGGGAAAATACTGTGATTTTAAATGAAGCTTAACATATTCTTGATGCCTACAAGGAATGGTAGCAGTGAACTGGCAGCAGCAGTCAAGTATCATTCTACATTGCAGTAGTTCCTTCATCAGATATAGTATGATTTGGCCTGCCTCCCTCCAAAAAACATACAAAAATATGTTCAAAATCAGTATTTTTATATTACTTTGCAGATTCTATTCTTCTTATCAAATAGATATGGATTTCAGAGTACATCCTACTCTGCAAAATCATCCTTAATCTTAAGTGAGTAATTACATAGCAGCTTTTCATGTGTCTTTTTCTATACCTGGGTAAACATTATGAACAGGCCCTGGGGAGTATTCCACGGAATTATCTGCAGTGTCATGGGGTGACAGGGCTGGCTGGAGGGTCTGGATTGCAAGGCAGTTATTCAGGATGTCCTGGCCAAGCTTTGAGCTTGATTGCAACTGAAACACAAGAGACAAAAAAAATAGAAATTATAACATGGGCAAAACCCAGGAAATAATCACAAAAATCCTCAAGACAGTAAAAAATTATAATGAAGAAATGTTGAGAGATTAGAGAAAGAAATGGTCAGAAATCTTCTCTTTTAAATCCTGATTAATATCATCCTTTTATTATAGCAGGCATTTTTTGAATCTGAGGAAGAAAATACTTCCAGATGCTTAACAAAACTGTACTCGGGACAAGGGCTACTTGTACCATTAGGAACTTGGACAGATGGACTTCAGTGCATTCTCTTGTCATGCACTGCAAAACAGAAGAGTGTCCTGGTTCATCAGTAAAGGAGATAATCACCTGTCTGACACCGCTTGTATCAGCAGAGGATACTAAAATAAATAAAAATATTTTCATGCTCATTTAATGCACTGAGCTGTCTCACTGCAGGATCAGAAAAGCAAAGGTGCTCATGGCACTGGAAATGAGGGACTGGGAATGAGCATCAGTGTTCTGTCACTGCCACTAATTCCAGCTGCGTGCGTGGCAAGTTTCCTGGTACCTGTTCCATCAACAGCAAGTCTGTTTATCTGGCTGATCCAGCAGAAAATTCACTCTGAAAACAATTAATAAGCAAGTTCATAAGAAGAATTTTCCTTTGGGTGAAACTGGATGAACAGTCTCACCCCAAGGCTACAATAAAATAGAGTAAAAAAAAAATTAAAGAGTTCACCAAACCAAAATAAGAAAAGGGAGGAAGTCTCCTGCAGCACCTTAACTCAAGGCTGTCCTGGCTGTGATTACAAACTTTATGTTGAGGTTTATGGCAGATAGATGCTGCTCCAGGCTGCTGGCACTGATGCAGGGGGTCCCAGCTTCACTCCTGATGTTACTGTTTTATATAACAAAAATTTGTCTGTTCCTTACAGAGTGGCTCAGAGAGTGGCGTATTCACTTTAAAAGCATCAAAAAATGCAGGTGTGTGCTTATATGCATGTTGGACATTGCAGTGGCTGGGATGCCATTAAATATCCTGTCCTGTTCCACATGCCGGTGAGGAGAAAGTTCATGCAGCATGACAGACAGAAACCTGACCTAGCGCACTGAGATTTGCTGCACTCGTGCATCAGAGTCCCAAGAAGCAAATGTCACAGATGCAGCTGAGGTTTCTCCTCTCTTGTTTGTTGCCATGAGAGATGAGCAGGTAACAGTAACTAGAACATAACTTGGAACCTCTAAAAAAATCCTAGGGGGAGGAAAGAGGAACAAGATGAGAAATTTCTCTCCATCCTATACTCAGAAATTAATCACAGAATGGTTTGAGTTGGAAGGCACGTTAAAGATCATCTCATTTTACCCTCTCTGCCACAGGCAGGGACACCTTTCGCTAGACCAGGTTGCTTGGAGTCCCATCCAACCTGGCCTTGAACACTTCCAGGGATAGAACAAATTAAGACAGAAAAGGAAACTGTTCTGAATGTAATTGTAAAAAGATCCATTTCTGTGCCACAAGATACTGATAAACATTCAAATTACTTTTGATGATATACACTAGTATAAACTGCTGCAACAGAGTAGAAAGTTGGTCTTATGCATCATAAGCACCTGACACAGGGTAACTGTAGGTAAGAGAGATTACACGGCCTGTGATGTCTATCCACAGACTGTGCGTGTTGTAGATTATTCCTTCTCCTAAAAATTCAGCAAGTCATTATTAAGCTCCAAGGTACACTACCTTTGTGAGGTATATCTGTATTCTAGAATTGTATTGGGGAGGGTGGGGAGAGGGGAAGAGGAAGAAAAGGATAAATACCCTGAAAAATGCTTTTTGTTTATTATCCATATTTACAATTTGCTATAAGTATGAGTGTTTCTTCCAGTGGAGCATGTATCATTGTCTGGTATTGGGCACTGATTATGCTGGGTTTGCTGCTATCAGTAGTAACATGCCTTTTTCATGAAATTAAGTGGTTGTGAAATTAAATGTCCAACATATATCCTCATTCAACTTCTTATCACTTACATTAGTCATGAACATTATGTGACTTTAAATGTCTATGGAATTTCATATGAAAATAATGATGAAAAAAATTGACATCTGCAGAAACCAGAAGATTCCATCACATAGAATACAAATTCACAGAAATTGCCTGTGTGAAGTTAATTTGTGCACTTTTTTTGCAAGAAACGGATCATTTCTTTGTATCAGATAGCACTCACATGGATGAAACAGTGAGCAAAACAAGGAGAGCTAGCTATTTACACATTAGTTACAAGAATTAAGTAATTCTTGTAAAACAAAATAGGCAAACACCTATTTTACAAATTTATTATTTTGCACTATTCAAGAGTTTTGTTTTGCATTCACAAATTCTTTGATATTTAGAAAATCTATCACGAGATAGATAGCTGACAAATTTTCTGGCTTGACCAATAGTCAATGCTTATAAAACCCCAGGATTATCAACACAAAAACAAAAACAAAGAAAGAAACGCTGTGAGACAGCTGTGACTTGATTTCTGAAGACAGTTCTTATTTCATGCACTGGCTATTGTTGATTCATATTTATAACCACAAGGGCTAGAAATACAGATTTTATAATCTTACATACGCAGAAATGTAAGTGTATGTATTACAATATGTAAGGTTATGCTATTTTCTATGGCACCAGGCCTGACAGAGTCAAATGGGCTTCACCTATCTAGCAAGAGCAAAAGGACTCCAGCCCGTAAGTTGTTGGGGCTGATCAGGAGGGCTTTCAACTAGGTTTGAAGGGGGAAGGGATTGAAACCGGGCTCTCCAGAGATGAGCTTGAGAGTGGAAAGCCAGAGTTAGAAGGGAAACCAGTAGCCCAGCTGAAGTGCATGTACAACAGTGCACACAGTATGGGTAACAAACAGGAGGAGATGGAAGCCATCGTGCAGCAGGAAAGCTATGACGTAGCTGCTGTCATGGAAATGTGGTGGGATGACTCACATGACTGGAGTGCTGCCATGGATACAAGCTCTTCAGAAGAGACAGGCAAGGTAGGAGAGGTGGAGGGGTGGCTCTGTATGTTAGAGAGTCTCTCAACTCTGTAGAATGTAAGTTAGTAATGATGAGGTTGAGTGCCTGTGTACCAAAATCAGGGTGAAGGCCAACAAGGCTGATATCCTGGTGAGAGTCTGTTACAGACCACCCAACCAGGATGGTGAGGGTGATGAATTATTCTACAAACAGCTCGCAGATGTATCAAAACTGCCAGCCCTTGTCCTTGTGGGCAACTTTAACTTGCCAGATGTCTGTTGGAAACTCAACACAGCAGAGAAGAGGCAGTGTAGGAGATTCCTACACAGTATGGAGGATAATTTCCTGCTCCAGTTGGTAAATGAGTCTACCAGAGATGGGGCCTCACTAGACCTGCTGTTCACAAACAGAGAGAGGCTGGTGGGAGATGTGGTGGTTGGAGGCCTCCTGGGGCACAGTGACCATGAAATAATAGTTTTCAATACTTAGAGATGCAAAGAGGGCCATCAACAAAACTTCTACCCTGGATTTCCACAGGGCAGATTTCAGCCTACTCAGAAGACTGGTTCAGAGGGTACCTTGAGAAACAGCCCTTGGAAACAAAGGGGTCCAGGACAGATAGATATGGTTAAAGATGCAAGTCTTGAACACACACGAGCAGGCTGTCCCAGTGTGCTGAAAGGCGAGCTGGCAGGGAAGACAACCAGTCTGGCTGAACAGGGAGATTTTGAAGGAAATTAGGGTAAAAAAGAGAGCCTACTGATTATGGAAAGAAGGGCTGGCTACTCTTGAAGAGTTTAGAAACATGGTTTTTAAGATGAGGCTGGATGTGGCACTTAGTGCCATGGTCTAGTAACCACGGCAGTGTTGGATCAAGGGTTGGACTTGATGATCTTCGAGGTCTTTTCCAACCTGGCTGATCCTATGATTGGATGATTCTATATGTATATAATATGTAATTTTAAAATGACAAGATATGAATTTAACTTACATATGACAAATCTCCTGAGCAAGAGGTGGGTATTACACTGACTTGTGCAACTGCAGACACATACTGCCAATTCAAACTGCCACTAAAAATATTAGTCCACTTCTCAACTTTACTGTTTTCTCTTGATAGAGACAGGAACCATGCTTTGGTTGCTGGGTCCTACTTCCTCTGCCATTTAAAGCTTCTCCTCTGCCCAACGTTCTTCCAGATGTTTCCTCTGTGCTATTAACAGTGGTGGTGTAAGCTGTGGCCTTTTTGGAACAAAATAGATGGCAAAATACAGACTCTGGTTCAAATAGAGCTGATCAAGGCATTTATTCTTCCTGTAAAGACATTCAGGGTAAAAACCCACTCTATCTCAGTCAAATATTTTTACATATTTCATAAAAAAGTCTTAACTGAAGCCAATGTTCTGCATTTTGACAAATGCAGGGAAATCAGTGTCATGATTTTTCTTCAGTAAGTGAAGAAACATTGAACAGACAATGAAAAGACAGATGCTCTTACAAATAAGCAAAAACCATCAACCATTCAATGCAATCACAGAATTTTATCTTCTGTTAAAAAAGCTATGAAGGAGAAATAATGAATGAATAATGAAATAAAGAATGACCAGATCTAACTGCAGTCTGTTTCTTGCTCTAACAACAATGCATTTCTTTTCCAACCTAGACTGTAGACCTATCATCCAACTGCAAAAGACAGCTGACACTGACTTTTGTATAAATCATATCCCAGAACAAATTTCCCATCACTGTGGCTGCAATATCTCGTGGCCCCATGATCACCTTTCTTCCCTCATGATCACTCAGACAAGCACCAGCTACAATCAAGCTGGGACTGAAAACCTGGCAATCTGTTTTTAAGGACTATGATGTTTGAGAGTTACCGTGCTGAATGGTGAAATCAATAACTGAAAATTTTGCCGTGCTGAGCATGGACATTTTCTGTGTGGTGTAATGTAGCCTAAATTTATGGCTGATTAAAGTGCAAGTTAACAATCAACTGCTCAGCTTGCTTAAAACTTGCCTGTATGAAACATTTGTTCTAAATAATAGATTTTCAACTTTAATAGCTCAGTTTTATGGTAAACTTGTTAAGTTTTGTATTTGTATGCTGGAAATAAAAAGAGACATTTCTGCTATCACAATACGGGTTTTTTTTCTAATACACAAAACAAATCACTATCAGCCATGGTTTACAACTGGTTTATTCCTTTGACAATCAACTAATGTTTATCACTTTTCAGAAAAATGGATGGAAATTCTACTCCTGTAAGTTTTACATATTAATAAATAATTACACAAGATTAAATGATGCAAGCAGAAGTAATTAGAAGGAAGTACAATTCTACATTCTTCAGTTTTCAATTTTGTTATATTTGAGTTAAAATGCAGAGATCTGCTGTTGATTTGATGCATGACATAAATCCAGAGAAAATGTCTCTTTAAAATAAAAGATCATTTGTTTTATGTTTCTCTAACTATTTAATGTTTTGTTTGAGATCTGCATGTTTTTGTACAACCTGGCTAATTTCCTCAACATTACTCCTGTACAATAGAAATCAGACACCATCAAGAAAAGCATATGAAATGTGTGTTTATAAATACACATTTACAAAGAAGTAGTTCAGGATTTCCCTATTAGTTCGAGAAATCCTAAACGACATAAAATAGGATTTCAGTAACTTCAAAATCTATGTATATTCAGATTGACTCAAGTATTTCTTCAGCAAAGTCTAGATTCATTCAGTCATTCAAATATGCCAGCTTTGTCATCAAATCAGGGCATTTTAAATCTTGCTTACATAAAAGCATGCTTAATGGACTACATATATGCTGTGCATCTAGTAGAGTATTTTCAAACATAAGGGGGACATTAGTTATACTCCATTTATTTTTATGCAGTTTAGATCTGTGCCTGCCATGTCTAAAAAGAGCAAAAAAACCCCCTAAATACTCCTTTGTTTCATTTCGAGGAATTGTTCTACACAAGCTGCAATAGGTTTATAGATACAGTTTTGTTTTCATTATAAAACTAAGGAGAAATTTCTATTATTCACATAGTCTGTCTATTAATTTAAAAAGCACTACCTGTCAAGTCCAGAACAAGTTAATAATTTTTATTCAATTTTATTCTTCGTAATTTAAATTGGCAATGGGAGAGGGGAGCATGATTTGCCACATATTGTGCTAGCTTTTCTGAAGGAGAGAATATAATATTTGCTTGAATAGTTAAGAGTAAAATTATGTCCTGCTCAAATAATGACATTGACAGTATACAGATGGCACCATTAGAAAATTACAGTTCACAATGAAACCATGTTATGTGACAGTATTTACTCATATTAGTTTTGCTTGCTAGATCCGGATCATCCCATTACTCATACACATCAGCCAGTGCTTTCTTGCACAGTACCAAACCTTTTTGACAGTAAACAATTAAACAGAGTAAATAAAAAGTGTCCCAATTCTTGCCTCTGGAGGCTACAGACATTTTGGGCCGAAAAACCAATGCAGACAGAAGGGATTTCTCGATAACTTTTGTTTTCAGAGAGTCATCTGTGCAGGATTTCTAGAGAGAAATGTACAGTTAAGTGTCTCCTGCAGCCTTCAGATGTGTGTGTGCTATTTTTCCTCTGCTTTTATATTCTGTTTCAATTAAATATTTGGCCAGGAAAACACATTAAAAATCAAATTAAACTACCCTACCTGAACAGTAGTGCTGTCAGGTTCTATGCAAGAAATAGTTACTTTTGCTCCTCTCAGAGTTTTATTAGCAACATTTGAGTTCAATACAAATTATCGGGCATTAAAAATCAAAAGGATCTGGAAGCTACACAATCAACTAACTTGGGCAAATTTCACATCAAGAAGAAATTTTGATTTTGAAGCAATACTACAAGAGGAAAACACATTAAGATTGATAACACTAATATTAATTCTACTCTTATTACATATAGAACAAAGAGTTTTCTTTTGAGTACTATTTTGGATTATATCATCACTAAAATGATACAGGACACCAAAAGCATCACTTTAATGGGAAAAATTGCAGCTGGGACAGATCTTAAAGGAAACTTTGAATTAAAAAATGAAACTGAGAATCTTACTTTAAAGAAGGGAAGTACAGTTTGAATGAGATGTATTGTAAGTTGCCCTTTTCTGAGATAAAAAAAGTTAGTTTGGCCATAGTTCTGTTGAAAATTGATTATGATTTTGCTCTACAGAACTAGAAAGCAGCATACAGATGTTTGCATGCACGCACACACACCCCACCCCACACATTACCTCTCTTCCCGTCCCATATTAGATTGTACCAAATCTGAAAATACGCAACTATCTGAACAGAAATGTTATCTACATTACACCTAGGATCCTTTCTATTTCATCATCTTTTTTTTTTTTTCTGTGGTTCCAAAGAGGCTTGTAGCCGGTTTCTGTGTGAACAGCAACCAAATAGCTGAGCTGTGCCATTCAAAAACACATGAAAAAAAAAAAATTACTCTTTTGTGCCAGACTGATTTGGGGATATAGCTAGTATATGATACAGCTAAACATCAGTTTTCCCAAGTAATTTCCCAGGAAATGCAGCCTGACAAAGAAACGGCTTGTACTGCAGAATGACTTGCTTTCACTTTCAGAAAATGTATCTGTGTGGCAAATTTTCAGTTCTTGAGAAGAAAAATGTGTAAAATAAACATGTATTTATCCACCTGGAGCTTCATTTAGCACAAACTTATTTTTCTCCCTGTTACAGACTACAAAAAAAATTGCCAAGTAAATCCGTAGATAATATCAGCAATTGTTAGTTTACAGAAACAGAGATTTTCAGATTTCACATTCTTTTCTCTTTTTTTAGAACTCTGCAGAATCCTTTATATAATACTGGCCTTGACTTTAAATATCTGATTTTTTATGTATCACCACCAAAATTTTAGTTCATGCAGGTACCAGCTCATACATGGAAATACTCCTCCATTCAAAACATCTCGATTAGAGCCTAAGACTAAAAGTGGAAAAACTCTACAGCTTCCCTAATAAGAGATCAAAATTATTAGCCTTCAGGCATAGAATTTTTACTCTTGCAAAGATTTCTTAGGTCATCCCTGTATATTTTCATTCACTGTCTTTAAGTTCTCTTCTTAGTGTGCTTCAATGGCTGGATGATGATGTGAAGTGCTGGCTAGGTTGGCACTGCTAACTTTCAGAGTTTCTACTGCCTTCTATTTATTGTGGGGCATTTATTTGACAGGTAGGATTTTTTTTGTTGTTTTAAAGGCATAATTCAGCTTAAAGAGCAGTCTCACAAACAGTTGTGCCAGCAGATGGGGCAGAGCTCTGCAGCACAGGGAGGAAACAAATGGGCTAATGAAGGCCCTCCTCATATGGGCCAGTACTTCAGGAGTAAGACTGAGGACTCCAAAGTCAAAGTCAGTATCTACCAATGCAGCTGTCAACACCCATCTCCAGCAGTGTGAAATCTGCATAGCAACAATACATGGAGAGAAGATCTCAGCTTGGAACAGGAATACTCAATGAGGACAGTATTAAAGACTTGAAGAGTATTTGTGCTGCTGTCAGGGTGGTTAACCACAACCTCTTAGGCATCCTGACACAGTAATGAGAATCACAGAGTTATAGAATCATAGAATCATTTAGGTTGGAAAACACCAGTAAGATCATAAAGTCCAAGTGTAAACCCAGTATCACGAAGTCCAACATTAAACCACGTTCCTAAGCATATCTGTGTGTCTTTTAAATCCCTCCAGGAATGGGTATGCAACCACTTCCATGGGCAGCCTGTGTCAGTGCTTGACTACCCCTTCAGCAAAGAGATTTCTCCTAATATCCAATCTCAACCTGCCATGGTGTAACTTGAGGCCATTTCCTGTCATCCTGTCACTTTTCACCTGGGAGAAGGGACCAACTCCCACCTAGCTATAACCTCCTTTCAGGCAGGATGCCTCCTTTTCGCCAGGCTAAACAACCCAGTTAACTCAGATGCTCCTCACAGGACTTACTTTCCAGACCCTTCACCAGGTTCATTGCCCTTCTCTGGACACTCTCCTGGAGTGAGTGGCCCAGAACTGGACACAGGATTTGAGATGCAGCCTCAGCAATGCTGAGTACAATCACTGCCCTGGTCCTGCTGGCTGCACTATTGCTGATGCAGGCTAGGACATCCTGGCCTTCTTGGCCACCTGGGCACACTGCTGGCTTATATTCAGCTGGTGTTGACCAGCACCCCCAGGTCCTTTTCCACTAGTGTTGTGGTTTTGCCCTGGGCCAATTTGCTCTCACACCCCCCACACAATTACTTTAAGTTGAGAGAGGGTTTATGCAGACAAAAGAGACTGGATTTGGGGAAAATAGTATGAACATT
>JAYRBT010000093.1:44978012-45015761 GCA_036023395.1 Myiotriccus ornatus | reverse complement strand
GCAGTAGGACAACAGGCAATGAGCAGAAAATGGTGCACAGGAAGTCCCACCTGAATGTGAGGAAGAGCTTCTTCACTGTGTGGGTTACTGAGCACTGAAACAGATTGCCCAGAGAGGTTGTGGAGTCTTCCTCACTAGAAATAGTCCAGAACCATCTGGACAGAATCCTGTACAATGTGGTCTAGGATGACCCTGCTTAAGCAGGGAGGTTGGATCAGACTATGGTCCCTTCCAACCTGACCCATCCTGTGATTCTGTGATATCTAACAGTACAGGCTCTAGATTTTGTTGATATATTCTGTAATTTCATTTTCACTAACTTCAGTAAAAAGGCTTACAAGCTAAAAGAGCTATGGATTCTTATTTTTGAACACAGTATCATCAGTTCACAGATGAAAGACATTTGCTGTTTACTGAAAACAAAAAGTGTAACCAACTGAAAATAAACTTACTTGTTTAGTCAACTTACAAAAAAATCTTGTAAGTTTGTTATCCTTTCAAAGTTGAAATGAGGACAAGCTTAAGAAGAGAATAGGTTTCAAAAGTAATTGTAGTCCAGGGACATATTGTACAATAGCACTCTTCTCACCATCACTTCAAACTCTCATTTTGGGTACTATCCAGTTTTCTGTCACTGACTTCCCTGCTTAGAAGGAGCTCAATCCATCTTCTTCATGAGAAGATGAAATCCTGGCAGAACCAGCAATTCTTTCTTTTTAAAGTATGATAATAAACACTGCTTTTTACCCCACCAAAATATTTTAAAAGTACAGACTATTATGATGATTAGAGATTATACCTAAAATGTATATAAAAACATTTTCATCATCTGTTCCCAGGTATTTGTGTAATATTTGTGTACATGTTTGCCCTCATCTTTATGAAGAATTTTGCAAATTGGACAAAGATGATTAAAACAGGCAAGGCAGTCTTTACTCTCCTATGGCTCTGTTTTCTTCTGAAGAGCAAATAAAAGTTTATTGTACTATCCGCTAAAATGCATTAATTATTTGTGCTGTGATCTTCTTGTTCTATAGAATTTCATGCCATAACCTAGAGAGATTCCCAGTTAAATGTATTTAATGGATGGTTGGAGGCTAGGAGCTGGGAGAAGGGGAACAGTGGCTGCATTACAGGATTTGTAGAAAAGGCATTTTGCCTTATTTGGTAAGCCAAAGGCACATCAACAAATGTCACTTAAAATAATTCAGAGATGGAAATTTATCTATATTCCATTGCATAATCTGGCTCCATTTTAGAGAGCCATGGAAAGGGTCAAAGGACAGATCTAAAAAATCTGGGATGAAGATTCAATTAAAACATCAGCACAGCAAGTAGCTGATTCCACTGTTACGAATATACTTCATCCTGCTCTTTAAGTCTATGCAACATCAAAGACACACTTGCAGGTACAGTCTTGGAGAGCCAGGAACTTAAGACACCGCAATAATGTCACTTGGTATGTAGGGGGAGGTTAAAAGGAGGATTAAAAGCAGCCAGGCACGATAAATTAAAGGAACCCATGACTAATGGGGTGTGACAGCAAAGGCTTTCATTCTTTTCAACAGAATAGATCCCTAGGGCTAGAAGTATTAGTCCACTCTGCCTTTAACACCTTGGAATTTTTATGGTTATTTTTGATGAATTCACATTTTTGTAAATACCTTTTTGGCATTAAACCAATTTTCACATTTAATTAAATCCATACATAACCTTAATTCTGCATTAAGAGGTTTGTTGTTCTTATTTTTTATTATTATTACTGCCAGGAAATATTTCAAATACCAAAGCATAATGTTAGTTAGTAATTATAACTTCTCAAAGGTCCAGTAACTTGCTAGGTTGTACCTTGTAAATATTATGCAAACTTTATTTGGGCTTTAAGTATCTGGCTTGACAGATGCCACAATTTTTCTTTTCTTTTTGTGGAGGTTTGGCTTATTTCCCCTTCCATATTATTGGTGACCAATAAGCATAAACAAATCCTTATCAAAGAGGGATGAAAAACTGGGGGACAAGTCTAAAATGTGCCCACAGAGAGTCAAGCAAGGAGTAAAAAGCATCAAGTTTAAACTGTCTGGCACAAAGAGGGAATGAAAAATGAGCAAAATCAAATAGTGAACGAAATGCAGGAAGGAAAATCTGACACAGGAGTAAAATATAGCAGAATGAAAGAAGCGATAACACATTATTTTGCCTTCAATGACAGTGACAATACAGTGGAGTTTAATACCTCTATTCAGGTCCATTATGCCAGGTTTAGTTGAGGCATCACGCAAATTTCTCAGAGTGAATTGAGCTGATCAGGATTTTATTTACAAGCTTGTAAAAGATGGTGGCTGAGTGGCTGAGTTGCCCTCTGGGACAAGCAAAACAACGCTCACAAACCTCCTTTGGCAGACCTGCCCTGGAGCAGCGTGCATAGGAACAAGGGAGTCAAAGAACTACTTATTAAGGTGAAAATGCATGCTTATTTACTTCATCTCTGATACAGGTGTGGGCATTCATAAGTTTAAAGGACGTTTCTCATGAATACTACGGGTCAGCTCCTCAGAGATTGACACACTGCTTCCACAAACCATCGAATCAAAACTCACTCTTCCAGTTTGTATAATGCAGCTTTAAATACTGCCACTCAGGGTTTTCAGTGCTGCATGAAGCACTTTTCTGGCTACTTGCTATGAATGGCTGTGCATTTAATTCTAAAACTTCTAAACTATAACTTGTTCAACATAGCGTTGACATTTCGAAGGTTTATCTATCCCTACACCTGTTCGTGCATGTTCCCCTTTCATCAGGAACAGGTTCCTTTAAATTGAAAGCTTAGACTTTTATCTTTCATGATCTAAACAATCCAATGAAATAGTGCCAGTGATTAACAGAAGCTATAATGAAAAATGCTCAAAAAAAGAGAAAACCATTCCCTTAGGTCACAGTTTTTCAGAGATGTACTTATAAACAGTTGTTGATTCATGGACTTGATATCCACAGGGAACTGATATTGTGAAATGTCTTGGTATTGGAAGTGTCTGGCATACAGAAATATAATTCAGAGCTTAATCTCACATGCTAGCTTGAAATCCATCCTTCCAACTGCAACTGGCCTGTACTTTTTAATACTGTGTATTAACCAAGTGGCAGAATTTAAAACTGAAAATTTCTGTTTGCAAAAATTACTGTTATTTGCCTCGTTATGCATGGCTAGTGATTAACTATCACATCAGAAAACATAATGCATTAGACTCATTAAGTCAAAGATGAAATTACCTATATACAAACCAAATCTACTATTTCCTATTAACATTTTTTCTAACAAACATTCTGAAATCAGCACAAGTACTCGAAGATGCATTGAAACATCTAATATTATAACAGTGACTTCTCCACATAAGCTTTACACCAGTCACAACAGCAGAAAATTTACCTTTTTCCTGACTTGTTGATCTTCAGAAGAATGGGCTTTCACATGCTTTCTCAGGGAACTTGGATCTGTGTATCGCTTAGTACATCCTGGAATCTGACACGCATAAGGTTTCTAAGTCAAAAAGAAAAAGGATAAAGCCGCTGTTAAATCACAGATTATTTTAACACAAGAGAATCCTTTTTGAGCCTTGGGATGCTGCAAAGCACATTGCTACAGAACACAAATGTACACCAGTACAAGCAGAATGCTTAGCAATTTGTTAGAAAGGGAAAGCATGAAATTAAGGCGTTTAAGGAAGACAAACCAAAGGAAAGTGTTCATTATGGCACCTTTCATTGTTACCTTTTTTATTTTTTGTAATCAATACAATGAATATTGCTAGATATACTCACAATTCTTCCGCCCTCAGAGCAATCTTTGACTTAATCAGAAATTACAGTCTTTAGTGAATCAGGAAAAGAAACTGAAGTAAAGGCCAAGAAAGACTTTTTAGGATTACAGAAGGATCTGCTTCAGAAAAAGAGAACAAGAAAAAGTGTTAGTTTTACTATCTTACAAAGAAAGCAAGCAAAAACCAAACCAAACAATGAATACTACAGTTTAAAAAACATTACATACACAAAAATACACATTCTAATTGGAAGTACAAGACCTACTCCTTCAGCTCACATTTTTTAATACGTCACCTTAGAAAATTAGGTCCAACTGTTTCCTGAAACGAGCTGTTTTGCAACTTATTCAGTTATGTTCCACAAAGCATTTCCAAAAACACCTTGTACAAATGATTAACTTGCCAGCCATAGTATCACTTATTCAAAATGGATAATTTATTTTTTAAAAGGCATTTAAGGGCATTCAAATGGCATTGTTATAATTTTATTTCTGGACTCCTGTTCCTTGGGAAATGGCTTGTCTCTGACAAAACATGATCTTTTGTTCTGAAACAAAAATTTTTAAATAAATCTCAGCTGTGACCCAAATTCACAACCAACAATTTGTTGGTGTAAAAATTTTTAGATTTGCAGAATTACTCTTCCTCTCTGTACTTTCTGGTACATGCACCAGCCTTAGCTTTTTGTCAAAGAAGAGCAGTTATTATCGCAGATTGTTTTGGTTTCCCTAAAGCTCAGCTAAGTGGGAGAAAGTCACTGCCTCTACCTTCAGCAAAGACCCCAGACTTGTAGCCTTTTTATCAACTAGCTTGACCCATCTTCTTCCATGCTTACATTACTGAATCACTTCTGAAACAGCTTCAACAGCCTCATTAGACACTCCACCCTCCTGTTTCTAAGGCTACCTGCTGTCACCAAGCTGGAGGAAAGGAGCACATGGTATAATGTACAGAGGACTGCAAGGGGAATGCCGTGTTCTTACACTCTCCCAGTGTGTCCTCTGGTGCTTGGCGCGGTCACTGGAGTTGCTGAACGCTTTCTGGCAGTCAGGGTGCTGGCAAAGGTAGGGTTTTTCACCTGTATGGCTCCTGAAGTGAATCTTGAGATTTTCTAGTCTGGAAAAGGCTTTCTTGCAACCCTTAAACTAGAAAAGAGAAAGAAATTATTTGAAAGGAAGGCACACAGAGCAAACACCAAACAGGAGTGCGAAAGACACATGGAGACCTCCAGCCTACTACAGCTGGGTACCTCTCCAGAGCTGAGGAAAGCCTGGCTTCTCAGAGTGGGTGTTGCTGCAGGGTTCAAACCACTTAGATTGTAAGAATGTATGTGTCCTCCCTGCAAGTGACTGAATTAGGGAAGTATGTCCGATATTTTATGGAAGGGACAATAAGACCTAAAGAGACCAATCAGCTGAGAGCACAGCTCCAATCTGGGAAACACAGAGCCAGCTGATTCTCCTCACCATAGCTCACAGAAAGCAGAAGAGCCATTGTGAGGTTCCCAAGTCCTCTACTAACTACCCTTATCTCAGCTCTGGGCTTCTTTTGGTATCAGCAACTAAGCCAATCAGAGGCATCTCTCAGTACCAACCCCACCTCTGCAACAGCAAAGACACACTATACACAGATTATTCTGAGTTGGAAGGGCCCAACACGGATCATCAACTCTTAAGCAAATGATCCGTATAGGGATCAAACCCACCACGTTGGTGTTATTAGCACCATACTCTGACCAATCTCAGGGTCAGATGCAGAGAAATGTCAGTTTGCTCTGCCTTGCTAATGATGATCTAAAAAGTAAAATGAATTCTGAAATATGTCTTTACCTTTCTGCCATGAGGAAATGTATGAGATACTAAAAATAATGTAAGCCTGCCAAAATAGAATGTAAACCATAGGGGTAACCAATAATCATGTAGCACAGTACTTCTATACCTAATCAAATACTGCATTTGTGGAGAAATCAAGTTTGTATGAACAGAAAACCAGTTCTTCATCTATCATGTTCCCATAGTATATTTTATCCGAAGGGAAACTAAAAAACACCTGTTCTATTTGACATCAGCATTTTTATATACACTTGATTTCAATTAAATATTTACGATTATAAGAAGTATAGGCTTTCTAAAATTCTATGAGCCAGGATCAGTTAATCTTATTAGTTTCAGCTGCCACATATTCTACTGTGAAACACCTAAAGGATCTGCTGCATGACATGTTAGATTGAAGTTCTTGTATACTTGCAAAAATAATAATGCAGTAACAGAGATGTCAAACATTCCTAAAGCTAAGACAAAAATGTCCATCATTTCATTACATACTAACTTTATTCACTGGAAAAGAAACAGACTGTTTTGATGTCAGAATAACATAAATAAATTTATATTATAAATTTATAATATATTATTCAATGCATACATTCACAAAAGCAGAGGTAGGAAAACTGACATAATTCTGACCATAATTAGCATGGCTTTCTTACAAATCTGTAACATGCTTTTAAAAAAGGGGAAAAAAAGATATAAAGTTTTTATTCCTTAATTTGAAGCCCATCTGTGTTTTGATTAATGCAAGACAGTTACAAGTTCAAACAATAAAGCATAAATCACATGGCCTATAAAATAGCAATATTAAAATTGAGCTTAAGCAATTAAAGCTTGAGAAATAGGATGAACCACCCCTGCCGTACCATAACTGGAAATTATCTTTCCCACACATCCATTTCAGAAAATGTCTCAATCCATGAAGCTTTTTATTTATATTCCATCCCTTTATCCAAAGCAAACCTACCATGCTTTTCAGGTTATCCATTTTGATCACTGAATATAATTTATGCTTGTACAAACAGTGTTGCCCTTATGTTTATGAAGCTTTAGCATGCATACATAACATTGTCGCAAGTGTAAAAATATTTTTATTTTTAGTGATATATTATTAGAAAATATTACAGGATAAATAAAATAAGAAAGATAGATGTCTCTTACAATTGCCTGGATAAAAATACCACTTCTTTCTAGGAAAAAGTAAAGAGTGGTTGGAGTAAGCATAAAAACATGAGAGCTAAAAGCTGATACAATAAATGAATCATAAAACTGTGTAATCATAGAATGGGTTGGGTCAGAAGGGACCTTAAATATAATCTATTTTCAACTCCCCTGCCATGGGCAGGTACACCTTCTACTAGACTAGGTTGTTTGGAGCCCCACCTAGCATCTCCTTGAACACTTCCAGACACAGTTGTGGGGCAGCCACAACTCCTCTGGGCAACCTGCTCCAGTGCCTCACCACTCTCACAATAAAGAAGTCCTTCCTAATTTCTAATCTATATGTACACTTTCAGTTTTAAACCTTCAAAAATCAAAATAACTCAAGAGCACTTATGTTAAAATTAGAAAGAAACCTACTGATTCACCAGTCTTATGGAGACAAGTTTCTATTTTGTAATAACTTCATAAAAGAACAACCTTCCATTCTAATGACTGTAACTATGCTGTACATAAGTATGAGATAAATTGCAGGACTTCAAGCAACCATGCATTTCAATTTCAGACCAGTGAAAATGTTGTAAAAGCATGCCTCTGTTTTGTTTATTTTCCAGGTTATTAAACTCCGAATCTTCAAGGACATAAATAAACAGGTGTAAAAGATTGTTTATAAGATTGTAAAATTAGCATTGGTTTTAAATGGGCAAAAACATTTAACTAAGCAGAACTGGGGAATGTTACGTTACAAATTTAAGAATTGTTATTTCTGAACACTCCTGCATTGCTGAGCATAACTTGGAAGGAGAAAATATAGTCTGAAGTTCTCTCTTCTCTCCACAGCCTTAAACTAACGTATAGCATATTCACAAGGCTATATATAGTTGTGTACTGTTGAAAAGGTCATTGTAGCTAAACACAGACTCTGCAAGCCCCTGTATTATTAGAAAGACCATCTTTACGCAACAGTTAACAAATGTTTACTCTATAAACTAAATTTCTTGAAGCCCTGGGAATATCCAGTGCTTAAGATAAAAGGAATGAAAAGATACTCTTTTCAACAACACAGAATATACATTCTGTCCTGATAAACAGATTTCAATGAAAGTATTCCAGACAAGACACAACCACCTAAGGGGAAAAAAGTCGGGTAGTCAGTAATTGCATTTTGAAATGAAATTCATAGTAGTTTTCTAAGTTATTAACTGTTGTTGAAGAGGAGGATGTAACACCTTTATTACAGCTACTTACTTAAGTATATGGCATACATTTGGCACTCTGAATCTGTTTAACACTCCTAAAAATATCCCAGATTAAACGAGATTTTTTGCAAGTATTATGGGGAATTAATTGTGTAATGTTTTCCTAAACTGCAATACAGAAATCAAGTCACTGAGCTATTACTTTTACTGCTGCATGCAAATTGAAACCATTAAGTAGCTCATACAGAAAATTTACTCTCTGTATTTCCTAAACTTGGGATCTCTTTTTGAAAGGATAATTGTCAAAAGCAAGTAATAATATATTTACAGTAATAGGTAAAGCATGTCAATAGAAAGCAAAAGCAGTGCTATGACTTTAAACACTCCTTTTCTCATGAATGTACTGTTCATCTTTGTATACAGAGATGGTGTTCATCCTACCAGGCAATCCATCCTGTAAAATGACAACGTAATTACATAGGTTTATATACAATAACCTGTGCAGCACGCAAAGTCCTGCTGGAAGTGCATCATGCACTTCTGATGCCTGCCTGGAATTAGACAGCAACCTTCACTATGAAATACATTTAGACCCCTACACTCTAAGAACAGCTTGGTAAATACCTGTGTGCGTACTTCAGTATTAGTAGCAGATATTCAGTGGCCAAGTGCTTCAGAAATTAGTTTGTTTTCACTGTAAAAGGCTGACCAGCAGTGTAATGAGGACTGAAGACCTTGTTCCAGCAAACAACATGTGCCTGAGCTCTGATCCATTCACTGAAAAGTATTTAGTCTTGATTCTAAAAGTCAATGACAGGCAGCTCACCTTCTTCTTAATCCAGCTACACCTTGACATGATATGATATTAAAAATCTTCACATATTCCTATCTGTATTTGTTTTGCTTCAGCACCCAGACAGTGTATTTTCTTTTGTCATTTTTCTGGTATAATAACGTGATAAGTAATGTAAAAGGTAACTTCTGATTCTAGGTATTTTCTGTTATCAAGTCATTTAACTTTCTCCCAAATAATTTATACATCTCTACATATCAAAATCGTTTGCTTTCTCACTATAAACAATGCCTTCTCAGACCTATTTTGAAAATGGTTTCAAAACAAAAAGAAATAGAATTAGTTATTTTTAGAAATATTAAAAACTGAGCACTATTTGATTTTACCTTAATGTTTAATCCATTATACAACATCATGTTACTGTCCCCAAGTTTAGGCCTTTATTATCCTTTTTATCTGAATTAGATATACAAAGTAATACTCAAATATTTTTTAAAATCACTCCATGTGGAAAAGGATCATCTTTTATTTCTTTAAGTGTGAAGAATAAACATTTCCCTACTCCATTGTCATGTGTGGGGAAATATTTATGAGATATTACAATAAATACATTTCACTACGTGTTCCTCATCTGGTCTCTCTCTAAGCTTACTGGCAGAGGGGGGTGTTTTTCCTTTTTAAACTTGACTTTGCTAAACATTAGCCTGCCTATAACCATCAGGTTGCAACAGCTGGCCTTCTCTATAACAAGACCTATCAAGCGATCACAAAAAAATCTCAATAACAAATCTATATACAGTGACAAAATTATGTCAGTGACAAAATACATTTTGGCTCTTCAATACAACTGAATACATGCCTCAGGCAAGAAGCAGAAGAGAATGAGAGCCCCTCCAAAGGCTGTGATATAGGGAAATGAACGTATGAGCTAAATCCAAATGATCTCATAAAGTCACCTGTGACATATGCTTGATCGAAAGGTGAAGAACTCTCCGAATCTCTTCCAGTCTGGCCTGCGGAAATCAACCTAACCCTCTGTACATACAGAAGACACAGTAACCAGGTGCTTCAAATACGTTCTCATACAGTTTCAAAATACCAGTTAGTTTGGCTTAGTAACCTGTTCAGCCATGGTGAACCTTTGATGATGCAAAACAAGAAGAAAAAGGTGCAGCAGAAACTGAGATACATATTACAAGGGAGAAATTCCTCACTGATTTTAGAAGGTCAACAAGATAAGAAAATTCACCCTAGCAAAAAATGCTTTCCATGAAAAAATCTCAAAATAATCAATATCTCTACCTCCCATGTCTCTACTTCATTAAGTACAATGGATGCCACTACTGGTCCAAGGATACATGGCACCATAACAGTGTGGGACTAGGGGCTTTCCAAATTGCATCCACACAGGTAGGAAACCTAGCAGTTTCACAGGTATATAGTTAAAATCACACCTGGCTCTTTTTTTGCCATTTAATGCATGGCCAAAACACATTAATCTATGACTGATTGCACATGACCACATAGATGCATACTCTAAAAACTCTTCACACAACATACTTTGGTTCCCTTCTGACTACTTCTACACTCACCTGAGATACAAAATACATGATCAATATTTCAGTAGCAGTCTTATCAACATTAGGCATTCAGGTAACATGAATCAAACTTCCTTTATCAATAATTTCAGGATCATGTTAGCCTTGTTTAAGTCATAGCATTTTACAGAGGGTTTTCATTACAGTTGGTAATATTAAATTCCCACTCAGACTCACTTTTTTCCATGCAGAATTTTTTATATTGCAATTGCATGCTCTATGTTTTCATTCCTGCTTGCATTGGTTTGCGTTTGGCTGACTTACAGTGCACCTTTTTATAATGCAATAGTCCAGAAAAGTCAATCAGGTTGTCTGTATCAGTGGATATTCTCAGTATTTGTAGCTCTACTAGTCCCCATTAAATGTACAGTTTACTTACTTAGGATCACTATTTTGAGAACAAGTGAAGCACTCTTGATCTAATATGTTTCTTTCTAATGAAACTTAATACAAAAGCCTTAAAATAATTGAACTATGGAATTGTTTAGATTGGAAAAGACCCTTCGGATCATCAAGTCCAACCGTTAATGGATCAATGCCAAGTCCACCATTAAACCAAGTCACCAAGCACCACGTCTCCAGGTCCTCTTACAGGTCCAAGGCTGGTGAGTCTGACACTACCCTGAGCAGCCTGTTCCAATGCTTGGTAGTGAAGAAATTTGTCTTAATATCCAATTTAATCTTTCTCTGACACAACTTGAAGTTGTTTTCTTTTGTCCTATCACTTGTTATTCGGAAGAAGAGATGAACCCTTACCCCAGATACCGTCTCGACATTGACCCGATCCCATTTAAAACAGCAAATTACTGTTGGAGATTGGCTTGACAAGCTGCTTGACTTGCTTACTTTTGTAATGTTCATAAACTGACCATAAGCATGACAAAAGTTTTAAATCCTAGAACTTGAAGGAAGTTATCTCAATAAAAATATCAGCCATTTCTAGATTTTAGGGGATGCTGTCATACATGAATGCATATATGCAAATGGAGGCAATGGTATCCTTAAAAATGTATAGGGAAAAGTAAATCTGGGGTAACATATATACAAGGCCCCAAAACAAATCTTTGAATTGTTCAGTAATCGTGTAGCATTTTCTAAGATTTATTAGCAGATCAAGGGCAAATTAATTATTTAACAATGTTTTATGTCTATCTGTCCATAAATTTTGAATGCTTTGACATGCTGACTAGGTGTGTTCTCCTGTGTCAGCACCGAGGCAGGTGGTATGACAAGGACAAAGTGTCTTTCTCCAGCTTTGCATTTAACACACAAACAGATGTAAAAGCTGTTCCTTATAGGCCTTTCAAACAAGAGCAATGCATTTCAAGCATTAATTAATAGGTTTTAAAGTATTTTCCTTCCTCAACAGTATTAGCAGGGTGCTGCTCTGCAAGAGATGTAAGTGCTTTCAAAAAATTGAGAGTAAGACCTCATATGAAAACCTTTCAAATAGATTTTTATTCCCTGAGGCTTTCCTGCCTGGCAATCTTGTGAATGACACATAATTAGTGTCAGATATCGTTCAAACTGCTGACATCAGGTGCTCACCAACAAGGAGGCTGCATTCCACAGCTGAGATTTAAAAGCCCAGGTTCATTTACTGTAAAGTAAGTGCTGTGCTTTTAACCCTTAAAGTGGTTAAATGGGAGAAAATGTAGCATTCAGAGCAGGACTTCATTATAGCATCAATCTGAACAGAACACATTTTCTAATGTGGCTGAATGCTCTGGTGAATGCACTGAGCTTACATAAGGCTATATATTTTCCTCAAAACTATGCAAAGGCTGGCATTTTTTTTTTCTTTTATAGTTAAACTTATGAAATGATACAAAGTCTTGGAATTCATTGTTCCAGTAAACAATGACAGGCTATGTTTATATGTGTTGCATGGATTATAGTAGATGCTTGTTTGACCAGTCCTTCAATGGCAGTTTGGTCCAAAGCTTGTTGAAGTCAACAAGTAATTAGTTGCATTGTTCTTCCTCTTAAAAAAGAAGGTTCCCTCCACTGCAACATCCTCACTTCATGTTTTTCTGATAGATTCCTTAAAATTTTATGATCCAACAAGAGTAAGTACAAATGCAAACAAAAAAAGATAGTTACAGATCATGACAAAATCTAAAGTAAATTTTTATTCTTTTTTTTTTTTTGTACTTCCTACTTTAAGTTAAAAGGCTGATTATACTCATAGATGTAAAAGAAAGTTCATATTATTAGTCAGATTAAGACTTACGGGACTAGTCAGTGCTAACAGCTGTAGGGCTCATATTTTAAGAGCTTTTAACTAAGCAGTACATAAGGCTTTTTTGTGTGTGTCTGTAGGGGTAGAACAAGATTAATAAACTATACCCTAATCTGACTTCAGTTTTCCAATACATCCATTTCTTTGGGTATTTTTTTAAGTAAGAAGAGCTACATGCTTCTACTATAATTCTAAAGGCAATGAAATAAATGGAAAAAGAGGGTATATTAATACAGAGCAAAAACCTACACGTTGCTTCACATGGGAAACTGAATCAAGCTACTTTTTCAGACAGATGCACATGAGAGGCCAAGTTTTTGCATTCTCTTTGAAAAAAATCTCACTTTACTTATCACACTGTACAGACTTGGCTGACTAATTATGTATGCAGACAGATTACTTGAGTGCATAAATAAAATTCGATGGCAATCTCCTTTCTAAGGAGATCCAAATTCACAGAGAACACTCTGGTGTCATTTTTGATAGGACAGTGGACTAAGGATGCCACCAAATCGCAGTAAAAGTAGAAGAGGAAAGTGGGTAAGCAACTGTCTCCACCCACAAAACCCCTGTTTTGAGAACTCTTTTTACAGATGACTTTTTTATTTCTGTGTTTTTGATAAATGTAGCATGCTCTTTTTTCCTTTTCATCTAAGATCCCCAGAGATCTTCATGCTTCTCACATTCTAGGTAACGTCTTATTTTCTAGGTAACTCCATGCCTAAGGACAAAAATACCTCACTTGAAATCAAGCACAGTGCATTGAATGCTATTTATCCCCTGAAATAGTGGTGTCAAGAGATTCATTCACCATGGAAATGTCTCTTGTTTTCATCAGCCCTAGTAAGCATGGCCATTTCAGCCTCAGAAGCTATTTCTGTTGCTGTAGAGAAGGCAAATATTATGACAAGTTGTTTCAAAAGGAACTATTACTGAAAACATCAGCTGCTAGTGATTCAAAAACCATATGGTACAGAAACCATTAAAGAAAAAATGAACATTTTGGGAATTCTTTCATTGCTTCCTTTTGGAAGACATGATGCTGTTTTGTTTTGGGTTTTATTTCCTGGTTTTACTCCTTTTTTTTTTTTTCCTGATTTTACTCCTTTCTTTCTCTTGCTCCTTGGCTTTTCTAAAAGGTTGTCTTTGACCCTCTTGTAACTGAGGTCATCATCTGTATTCATGCAGCTTTCTCTGTTACAAGTTGTTCACTGTTAAAGCAGCTACTGTGACTGCTAAGCCCCAGAGAAGTCATATAGATTTGAATACTTCTTCCTTCTTGTAGATGTGCAAGAATGAAATAACCTTTTGTCAAGCGAAGAACCAGTTATTTCCTTGCAGATATTTTAAAAAACATAAGCAGGAACGCCATCTTCCTCTCCAATACAGACTGAAACACGCATTTTGGTATTGCAGTTCTCTACAGGATTTCATGCCAGAGGTACACTATAAATTGAAACCATAGGCTTTCAAGGTAGTGTAGTGTAAATCACATTTGCACTGCAAAGATTCTGTTGTTCTAGGGCATTTTGCTCCTTATACATTTCACAAAGGACTAAAATTTGATTCCATCCTGTCCTGTCCTATCTTATCCTATCTATAAACATGCAAACTGGGACTGAAAAATTCAAACAAACTTGCACGATGTTCTACAAACACTATAAAAGTATTTTTTTCTTACAGTTATATGAAAATATTAACACTTGATTGCCATTTTTCAGAGATATAAGGATATTACAGACAGGAAACCACTAAGGTGATCCTCTAGAGTATTAGTAAACTTTCACTTAGGGTACATCACTCAGAGCTCATAATGTAAAACTTTTAGCAGAGTGCTTTAGAGACCCGGATATGAGGGGTTTTTTACCTCCAGCAAATGTACACAAGGCCAGGTGCTACCTGGTGTAGGCTCTCTGGGTAAACTCCATTTATTATTTACAAAGTAAAAACTTGCTTTTCTTACAGTTTGGTGGTTTTGGGTTTTTTCCTAATTAAAAAAAAAGTACAGATCACTGTCAAGAGCAAAATGGGCAGTGAGAGATCCATTTGATAGTTCCTGAGTGCAGCATTTGCCTAGAGAAAACATGCCAGGATACAGTAGAACATTTCCACAAATGCTAACTTTGTGTCCAAAGAAATGATGTACTTAAGTTTTCTGGGGAAAAAAAGAGTTTGAAAGGCTCCAATTTTAACAAACTGACACCACAGTTACTCAAAGGGCCTGGTTAAAGAGGTTTTAATGAATCAAAAGCATAAGGTATAATTTCATGGGTTGCTTATATAGAGCCTGTTCAGCTTAAAGTGCCTGATACATTTTAAGAGCAATGCCTACAGCAAGGGGCATCATTAGGAGAAAGAAATATGCTTCGTCAAACCTTGACTGGAATTTAGAATTTTGAGTTTCACTTCAAAAATGCACCAAATAATACACAAAAGACAAATCTCTCAATTTTAACACAATATTTACATATCTCTTGCATTATTTTTTCTGCCAAATTGGATCAATCATACGTAACCTCTGGCATAAACACTACTTTAATTTACCCATATAAGCAGAGTGTTTCATCATGAAAATAACTGTTCCAGTGTGTAATGGTTTCAAGATTACCTTTTTCGAAGTATGCTTTTTCAGAGGGATACACAGAAACATATTGTTTGATTTCAAGGACCAAAAAGTCTTATATTCTCCATTATGCAACAACAACCTCATCAGGGGACAGAATTTTTTGCAAATTTCATATGACACAATTTATTTGACATGTTTCTGTCAGGAAGATAATGTTTCTTGAATGTCTATTGTGGAACTAATAAGTTCCAGCTATTCAATCCATGGTGTATTCAGGGTCCACTCAGTTCATAATGTAGAAAGGACTGTTTTTGTTACACTCTGCCAGGACCTCTGCCATATTTATAAAAAATTTGCAGTGGTGACCACAAAATTGTAGGTATTGTCATCCCAAGACAAATTTACTTTAAACAAATTATTTCAAAGTTTTCTTTCTTGAGCTGTTTTTTAGTAGGTTTTGTTTGGGGTTTTTTGAGGGGTTTTGGGTTTGTTTGTTTGTTTGGGTTTTTTTCAGTGAAATGTGTGCATATTTATAGCTATGGTCATCTACTATACTTGGATACATGGCTATCAGAATTACTTGTTTATTCCCTAACTGCATTACTAACTTCAAATTTTCAACCATTTGGGAAACAGACATGACACATACTGGGTTTTTTTCTACCTCTGCTTCATAAATACTTACTCTCTACAATGATAATGCCATCCAGTGATATTCATGAGAAATTCTAAACCTGATAATTGCACATAAAAGGCAAACAAGGGTATATTACTTCATGATACTTCTAACTATTTGGATGCATGTAAAGCATACAGAAGTTACAGCCAGGGCCACAGAAGGCATCAGTAAATATTCAGCATTTTCTAACACTTCAAATAATTAATTTGGGGTTACAGTTTCATCACATTCCCTTGAATGGTCTGAAGAGTCCAAAATACAATCCATGGTATTTAAAATCCAACCCACATACCCTAAAACGTAATTAGAAAGTATAAAAAGATCATATTTTAATACTCATTTTATGAATTTTGGAACTTTTAAAAACTATTAAATCAAAAACACACTACTTTTAAATCAGATTAATTGGTGCTTTACTGAGGAGTATTCAGATTAGTATCTGTGGCTACTGAAAAAAGCTGGAAAACTCCCTATAAGCTACTATACAGCAAAAATGTAAGCAAATTAAAATGAGGTAAATGTGAATTCTTAATTAATCTTAGCATGGCTGTATTACGGCCAGCCCATACTATAACAGTTCTGTCATAAAAACCAGGTCCCAATTCTGCATTACTTGAGTATACACCACTTTGACTGAAGTCAGTGAGAATTCTGTATATGCAAGGAATGCAGAATTAGTTTATTAAGCCTTAGGTACCACGCCAAGATAATTATAATACCTCAGCTCATAATGTTGCTGGCTGAACGGCTCTGCAGCACCTTTAGGGCATCAACAGTGGGATTATGCTGAATTAGTCTAAAAATCATAACAGAAACTTGCCTCCACGCTTGTATTTGCAATAGATAATTTAAACTAAGTATCCAAAAGATTAGAGTGAAATGAGTTTTGAGCTTTTTAGCAGCGTAGCCTTACATCTTCTTCCCCCTTTATCCCCTGTTAAAGGGGAAATCAGTAATACAATTCCATTTTAAACCCTCTCTAAGCAGAGCTACTTACACAGCTCTCTTTTCATGGCACAGCACAGAACACTCACCTCACAATTTAATAGAGAGAGACTGCAGAAAAGAACAGTTGTGGAAAACAAGGCAAAAGTGCTTGCATTGTAACCAGTGGGAGTCCATCAGAATAGCAAACAGCCAGAGGAGGTTTCTTTCTTACCCCACAAGTAAAACACATGAAAATCTCCAGCAACATTCAAAATGCACTTCCCAGCTCAGTAACTGTCTTGTACTCTTGACTGCTGAGCACTCTCAGCTGGTTTTTTTTTTCAATTAGATCCTGTTTGTTTAGTTAAAAAAAAAAAAAAAAAAAAAAAGAATAAGAAGAAACCTTTACAGAAAGGATTAAGCCCTGTATTTTATGGAGAAAGAACAGAAATTAGAAGCTCTTTTTAAATCTGGAGTATGCATTCTTTAATCTTCTGCCCTGCTGGGGAAGCGTAATAAGGGCAGAAAAAAGTTTTTTTGGTTCATTTAATTTGTTCAGCTGAAGATATGATTTTGACTATCTGCAACTCAATCTCAAAATTCATGACAACTCAGAATGTTTATACTCCTATTGAAAAGGTCATCATATTTCTAGACAGATGTCCAAATGCAGGGTGAGAAAATCTGGTATCTATATCTTAAATATAATATATTAAGCAGATTGATACATCTGATAGCTTCATAGATGGAGAGGCCTGGTTATTTTCAAGTAACAACCACCCAAGTAGAATATTTGAGAAGGAGGGAATGGTGAGCGAGGAGAAAACTGGTATGGATTCAGAGATCAAGAAGAATCAAAAAACTGAAGTGAATGGGCAATCTCAGTACAGTTCATGCTGGACTAGGCACTTACTGACTCCAGTCATACCAGCAGCACCGTGAAAAACATATCTGATATCTGTATTCTGTTCTCCCCTTTCCATCCAATGTACTTACAGAGCATTCAAACCAGATTTGTTTATCTTTGAAGATCAGTCAAGTTTCAGATGTCAGAGATAACTCAAGAAAGGCTCAGGAGAAATTCTGCGTGTACTGCAACAGCAATTTTCATTTCCTTTAGAAAACTGACCAACTGATGAAAAAGTGAGGGTTTAATTTATTTGTTTATTTCCATCACCCCTCAAGGTCGGAATCAGAGTCCAGCAATGAAGAAGAGTGATGGTAATTATGACACTGCTGGTAAAAAGACAGTGACACAGACTTTTTTTCCCCTCCATTAGTGTTTGCTTACAAGAAGGTCCCACATTTAACTGCCTTTCCTAGCTCTGCTAGCAGTGACCTTTTGATGCTTATTAACAGCATACACTGTATTTCCAAAACCATCATACATTACAGGATGCTGATGCTAAGGCTAAATCCCAATAGTGGATGTATTCTCTTTACAAAAGCTATGTTTAGATCAAACATTAAACACTCTCCACTAAGTGCATGCCAGCTGTTACTCCACTACTTACATTACTTTATTACTTGACTTTGGTTGTTTGTCCTATAGTCTGAAAACCTGGGAAAAACCTGGGTAAGTCTTTCATTTAGCTGGTTCAGCATACATATGTATATATGTACATATATATATGAACTTATCTGAAACTCTGCAAGACATTATTGTCCACAGAGGTCTAAAGGGCTCTTACGAAGATTTCCCTTTGATTTCTACTTCAATTTATTGTATGAATACCTTTTGAAAGCCTCAGTTGTTTCCTTCGGCCTCCTGATATCCCACCAAACAGAACTGAATTGATTGAAATACAGCCCATTGATGCTTTTGTATCACTTCAGAAGCTAATGGCAACCTTCCACCTTTTCTGCTGAATGGTGTAATTGGCTTGCCAGAGAGGATCTGGGATTTTAACGTGTTTCTTGTTTGGCTGAGCTAACCAATTATTCTGCAGTTGCTAACAAGGCTGCAGACTTTTCTTCATTGTGGTCATTAAGCTTGTCAAAACTAATTTGTCACCACAACTACTAACCCTCACTGCCTCTGACAGCAGCACAAGTGTCAAACTAAACAGGCCTTTGCATTGCAAGAAAGTAAATGACTGATCAGAGCCCACCAAGCATCCTGTGCATATGCCACGGCCTGCCCTTCTGACACCAGCAGAGATGGAAACAGTACCAACTAAATTACATGGGGTCACCAAATGACTCCACTAATTACTCTGTAGAATAAGTAAAGAAAGCCTCAAACAGCTAAGGGAAAAGAACACTTGAAGGTAGTATGTGACCTGCAAGGATGATAGTAAAGTATTAGGTTGTTTTCTTTTTAGTAAAAAAGATGATGCAAGTCACTTACTCTGAAACAAAACTCTATGAAAAAAGTTACCAGATGACTTAGATTACATTTTTTGAAAGCTGATTAGACACAGCAGCTGGCAGTGGAGCACTCTGAGCCCAGTTTAGCAGATCATTACTGGATAATCCTCTCGGCCACACAAGTCACATCTGAATCAGGTCAGTGACAGGCTTTTTATCTGATGTAATACTAGCCACAAAGTACTTAGTATCGGTCCACATTTACTACAGTGGGGTAAAATTTGCCCCAAAACATCTCCATATACCTACAATTTGCTTCACCGCAAGTTCAAGATACAAGAGTTTTATAACAGAATTAATGCTTTCTAATTATCCTTATCACTTAAATTAATTTTGTGGCAAATAATTCTCAACCTGATTTTAATATTTGCTTTGCTGTTGCAATTATATTCAATTAAATGCTGTAACTCTCCTCAGTGGTTAGAGGGTATTTGACAGGAAAATAAACTTGCAAAAATAAGGGAAAAGTTTCAGAGTTTTCTCTCAACACATTCCTAATGATTCAAGGTACCAATTCTAAAATGGCCTTTATTCCCAATACTCTGAGATGTCCTACTTGGTTCAGTTGAGATGACTTGTACTGCCACAAGCTCATCACATAAATAAATCTTTGCAGTGTCAGGACCTTCACCTGTATGCTACCCTGCAGTACAAGAAAAGCTCTGTAAATACAGTGACAGCAAGATGTCTTTGGTTTTCCCCCTAGAAGCCTTCAAATTCCATCACCTTTCCTCCATACTTCTTGTAAAACAGTTATTTTTCTAAGCCCTTGGAAAGATACCTTTTTAACGAAAATGGGCATGTTCAATACACCTCAGCAAAAAAGAACCAGTCTGAAGAGACAACAAGTATTGGTGGATTTTATGTCCAGGTGAAATACACTTATTTAAACAACGGTGAGTGACTTAATGGCTCATCAGCAATATAATGACTTTGAACACCGTTGTTCCCATTTAAGAAAAAAAAAATAAGGAAAAGGGACAAAGAAGAAACACATGGAGAGTAGTGCTGCACAGTATCCCAGGATTTTGTTGAGTCCTAATGATTTAATTCAGTACTTAATCTCTGATGACAAGAAGGTTTTATTCCTCTCCTTTCAGTAAGAAAGCAAATTCAACATTAACAAAGCCCTGTATTAGAAGCCAAGATTGAATGTGAATCTTAAGTTGTTCCTAGCCTTCTCTATCCCTTCCCCCTGGACATAAAGAGTAGACACAACTAAAAAATTAAGCTTAAAAAAACTGTGTAATTATTTTGAGTTTATTTTTAATTTATATTTGGGATAGGGTTGTACAAAAAGACTATTACATTCACTGGCAAAAAAATAAATTACAGCAATGGTCATTGTGGTATGAATAGCTGGGGAAATGACAAATACTGTAACTTGCCAAGTATCACAGACAAAAGTTTTTAAAAACATGCACATTCTTTTACTAGCATGTTTTGTTGTTAAAATCAGGCATGGATAAATCAATTTGAACAGGGAGGAGGGAAAGTAAGACTAGAGAAAGAAATGTGTATGATAATCTTCATATTTCCTAAATGCTGATCACTTCCAGAGTGAGATATTCTCATTGAAAACAAATTGCATTATTTCTTGATGCTTTTATTTCATGGAACAGCATTCATGTAAAAAAGGAAAAAGATGTTTTTCTCCTTTTTTTAAACTTAATGGTTAGCATACACAGACAGCTGGATGAAGTCTTGCTCTCATATGATGTATATAAAAATTTTACAGAGTCAATGTGTTTGGATAGGCCCACTAAATACCCAAAACCAGTATTCTTAGTTTACATCAGGGAAGCTTAGTTCAGAATTTTTTATGATTGTCCATTAGCAGCCTAAAGCAGACAAAGTTCAAGGCAAAATTAATGGGTTAAAGGCATATGAACTTTTCCACAAAGATTCCAAGTTGGGAAAGCAGCCCCTTAAGTTGCAAAATGGCTTTTTTTTTTTTTTTTTTTTTAAGGATTGCCATCGGAAGGAATAGAAAAATAAAACAATTACTAATTTTTTTTTACTTTCTGAAAAATGGAGAACTATGCCTACCAAATGCAGATTCTTACCATAGTGAGTGTAGTGTACCTTATGTCACCAACAGGTGTCAGGGAATGACAACAGGTGTCAGAAAGAAAAGGAATAGATGCACCACGCAGAAAGTGCACAGTAAACCACCCACATGGCAATAATCCTCCATCATCTTGCTATAACTCCCCTAATGCACCTGGAACTGCTGAATCCAACAGGAGGAAATCAGAGTTGTTCAGATTACTGTCGTAATTTCAACCAGAAATCTGTGACCCATGACTCCTGAAGGCGTAGTGAGAGAAGGAGAGCAGCAATGAAAAAACTGCATCTTGATAGCAGTTTTTCAGACCAGTCACTCATCACAGAACCAGACTTATCAAGTTAAAATTCAAGGTCAGGTTGCTGTACCTAATTAACCTTCTGGAATGTAGAATCACTCTTGTTTTCTATTCATGAGGATAAAGAACATTTTTCAGTGCTAGAGATTCCTACAGAATCATCCCTTTAAATGGTATGTGGATCCTGCTACTATCAGAAATTATGTCTTATAAATACCAAAATGGACAGAAGCTGACTAAAACTGCAGAGTTGTGAAAGATAGCACAGTACAGCAACATGTAAAGACTGGCAGTTAGATTTCAAAGGATTATTTCTAGTAAAGTTTAAAAAACATGCCTATTCAGTCTGAACTGTCAGTAAATCAACATATTTTAGCACAAAGATTTATAAAAACATGATTTCAAATTACATGCATGACTATCCAACAAAGTTTCAGTATACTCCTAAATATCTGTCCTCTCCATACAAGAACATGAATAATTTTAACTAATAAAACACAGCTTGTGTATCCAACCAGAATATAAAAATTATTTAGATAAAAGGGCTCAAAAAAAAAAAAAAAAAAAGCTTAGGATCAGAGTGCAGACATAACTTAAGAGTTGTGAGTCACCACTGCTCTCTTTTATGCAGAGAATTTCACAAGTGAGAAATGAATGTGAATAAGCTAAAAAAGTATCTACAAAAGAAGTGGTATTTTGCATTTGTTTTAATTACATATAAATATGTACACAACTGCAGGAACACTAAGAATCAAAATCTGAAGAAATATTACCATTATCATAAAATACATCTGAGACTGCAATGTGCTATAGGAATGTACTGTTCTATGAATATGAAAAAACAGATGCACTTACAAGCTATTTTATACTTATTCCTTGCTATATAAGAAAAACTATACCTAGAGCTGCGTATTTTAGATTATCAAATTATTTAGTAGTGACCTGTACTGAAAAATGGTTAAAGAGCTTGGTGAAAAGTTTGTCATTGAAAAGATACTGTTTACAGCTCCAGGTCACGTAGTGATAGGACAAAGGGAATGATTTTAAAATGAGAGAAAATAGGTTTAGGTTAGGTATTAGGAAGAAACTCTTTACTGTGAGGGTGCATTGTTCTCACTTGATTAGCATACATGGATCAATTCAGTAAGATAAGGCACCTGCTGGGTATTGGTACCAGCCAAAGACGACTCCAACTTTAACTGCTCAGTGCTGCTGTTTGCAAGTTGCTCCACCAATGCTGCTGACGGATGTGATTATGGTGCAGTGTTTCCTTACCCACAAAGTCAGGTAGGTTAGTTTATATCATCATTTGAGGAAGAGGATTAACAAACATGCACATGAGTAGCAGAAATATACACTATTATGCGACTTCCGAAGCCAGCAAAAGACAGGGAGAGTAAATGCCAGCAAAAAGCAGCTAGTGGGAAAAGCTTTCTATTGTGCCATTCCATCACTCCACTGTCCGCAAAACATAGTATTTATGATTGTGTCTCAGCAATCTGGACTTTTTACAGTGGTGTCAATTTTTTCAACTTGTTAGCACTTGTATTAAAAAGGAGTACAAATTCCTTCCTCAGTATCTAGCAGCTACATTTTTCAATAATTTGTCAGCTGATAACAATTTCAGTGGAGCTTTCTCAAGCAAATGACAAGGTCAGAAGAGCCCTTCATCAACTTTTTGGTGGGTGTGAATTTACAGCTTCATTCACAGAAATCTTGGAATTTCAGGTATCTTTCCATATATGATAACAAAGGAGCAAAAATGAGGGAGGATGAGACATCTGCAGATTTCCCTTCCAGGGAAACTATAAGATTCATCTTCAGGTTTCAGTGTTAGTTATCAAGCTTTCACTCTTCCAAATACAAAATGGAATTTGTCAAAAAACCAACAAATGAAAAAAACCAAACCAAACCAGAAAAAACTGGAAAAAAAAAAAAGTCAGCAGAGAAATTTCAACTCACTCAAAGCTGGACCCTGGCATCAGCAATGAAGTGAAATGTCAAATGTCTGAAAGCATCCTCTTCTCTAAACCTCCTACCTAGCCATAGATGGGGATGGTTTTAGGATTTTGTGTTGTTCCTGCTGTGCAAACCGTGATCGTTCATCTTCATGTAAGTGTTTATGACTTAACAATGTGTTCTGTCAAAGCTCAGGTAAACTTTTGACTAATTGTTGGCTTATTTGTGGCCTGTGCTTTGCTGTCACAAAACCATTCTGCACTGAGTCATACAAATAGCCTATGCAAACAAATTAGTTGGTGACTGCCAGCTGTACATTTTGAAGTCTTGACAAGAGACACAAGCATCATGGAGTTTTGAAAGGCAGTTCACCAGTATTAAGACTGAGCTAAAACAAGAGTGATGAAGTTCAGTTTAGGTGTTTTTTGATTATTTCTGCTTACAGGACATCCTAGTTTCATAATGTAATTTCACCACACAGCAGTGGAAGAAGTGACAAGTTTGATGTCCATGCCACAGTGGAGAAACACTGCCTGTTAGTCCTATAGAGTTAGGATTCAACCCCAATCTTCTCACTCAGTCCAACAGCCACAGCACCCACTGATCTCTATTCTTCTAGTAATCCTTCCTTCCTAAAGATAACAGTGCATGAGGTAGACTAATACACTTCTAACCCATATAAACAGAAATTAATGTACTAATATTCATTTTTACTAGTTTTCCAATGGTGTCTTACAGTATCCACATCTCATTATTACCCACTTCAATCTTAAAAATTTTTTGATAGTGATCAACACGATTAAGATTTATCAGACTGCCACTATGTGTTGAAATTCTATGCTTTTACTACAGGTTTTTGATTTTATTAGCCTTTCCTTCTCTTACTTTCTTTAGCAGCCAGCAAGTTAGCCTTAATTTTTATTTTCTTCACTTTAAATGTAAGGAGAATGCTGTTAAGGTAACTTAAAAACATTCATAATTTTTTCTTCCACTAAGAGATGGAACACAACAGTTGCTCTGGCACTACAGAGCAGAAATAAACAGGTAAACAAGATCCCAAAGGAGGTTTCTTGAAATAAGTGGAGAAAGAGAAACAAATCCATTTGAATCAAACTTTCAGCTTCCTGGAATATATTTCATCCACCTGTCACAGATGACAAAGTTTAAAACAATTCAGCAAATTTATGACAGGATTGTTATAAGGCTTCAAAGAACCAAATTTTTTTTTCTTTTTGATATATGGAAAGCTAGAGTGCAGACTGCAGATGAATGAGTTCTTGGAATCTCAGCTTATGGGACTTTAATATGTCTGATGTAATAAAACCCAAGAACATAAATAACAAAACAATGTAATTTACTGAAACAATTTCACCGTGCCTAAGGTAAATTAATTGCACTTTCTTTACTTGCAAAATGACATGTATATTTTTCCAGTTTTCTCAATGTCAAAAGACAGCTGGAAAATCAGGACTAAACCAAGCAACATGAATTTCTCAAAAACAGGGTTAAAATAACTTACCTGGTTTTCCTCAGTTTACACTTTGTCATAAACAAAAGAACAAAGACTCAGAAGAATTTTCTAATTATGGTTATCTAGATCACAGAGTTGGATTGCAAATCACTGTATTCTCCCTCTAATGAAAAAGCAATGCAGTATTTCCTTGAAGCAAGGCTCCCACTAACAGGAGCGCTCTTGATCAGGTGTATTGCAGCTAATAAACTCACTACCTTAAAGATGACTCTACATGGAAAAAAACACAGCACTTTGCCCACAAAACTGGACTATAACTCAACAAGCTAGTGCTGATGATGGAAGATACATAGTTTTGTCTCTCCAAATAATACTCACAGTTTTTCTTGTCCACCACTATCTTTATGAGCCCCTATAGATACTATTTAAGAGCTTGTTTCTGAAAATAGCTTCTTCCAAGGTCTATGGCTGTGCATACTTCATTAAGGTCATTTACAATTGGATGAGTTTTGTAAAATCTGACTCACTTTTCAGCCTGATTTGGCTGGACAATCTCTAGAAAAGCAGAATTTCTTTTAAAAAGAACCAAAAAATCTCTCATTACATTTTGCAACACTGCTGGAAAGAACAACAAATGGCATTCCTGCTAGTTGCTGCAAAATTTCCCTTCTGAAGAAGGTTATTTAGAAATAGAAAATGGGAACAATAATTTATAGTCAACACTTAGTAGCAACAGGTATAGCCAGCCAGAGGATGTCCTGTTATCCTTTCAGCCTCAGTGCAGCAGTAAGAAATGCAAACCTTAGAACAGAAAAAGGTCTCCTCTCCAGTTTCCTCTTAGAAGCCTGGTGAAACATGGACAGTGACAGGTATGAATACAGTTTATATCAACACAAAATGTATTCCTCTTTCTAAACTGCTTTGGAGGCAAAATTTTCTTTCCTAACTTTTTTCCAGCAATGGCATAACCTATAGTAGGATTTCACCTGGTTTATTTAAATAAACTTTGTTGCCTTTTATGTTCAAGCAGTGATCGATTTCTACCAAAATTCCCAACTGTGAAGAGTGTTGGTTTATTTTCGGGAAAGGTAACACAAAGAGTAAGGAAACTTCTCCTGTAATTAAAGCCATGGAAATAAGTGCCAAGTCCAATAGTTTCTTGAACACTTCCAGGGATGGCAACTCTACCACCTCCCTGGGCAGCCCATTCCAATGCTTAACAACCCTTTCCATGAAGAAATCCCTCCTGTTGTCCTGCCTGAACCTCTCCTGGTACAGCCTGAGGCTATATCCTCTAATCATTTTGCTTGTTACCTGGGAGAAGAGACTGACCCCCACCTCGCTACAACCTCCTTTCAGGAATTTGCAGAGAGCAATAACGTCACCCCAAGCCTTCTTTTCTCCAGGCTAAAAAGCTCCCCTCCCTTAGCTGCTCCTCATAAGACTTGTGCTCAAGACACTTCACCAGCTCTGTTGCCCTTCTCTGAGCACACTCCAGCACCTCAGTGACTTTCTTGGAGTGAGGCACCTAAAACTGAACACAGGTTTTGAGGTGCAGCCTCACCAGTGCCAAGTACAGGAGGATAATCACTGCCCTGTACTGCTGGACACACTCAGGTATTTTCTACCAGGCAGCTTTCCATCTACTCTGCCCCCAGCCTGCAGCACTGCCTGGGGTTGTTGTGACCCAAGGACAGGACCTGACTCTTTGCCTTCTAGAATCTCTCACCACTGTCCTCGGCCTATTGATTCAGCCTGTCTATATCTGTCTTTACAACCTTCCTACCCTCCATAACACCAAAAATCCTGCTCAACTTATCGTCATCCACAAACTTACTGAGATATGATTGACCCCCCTATGCAGATCACCAATCAACATATTAAACAGAACTGGCCCCAAAACTGAGCCCTGGGGAATCCTGCTATTACCCAGCCACCAACTGGATATGGAACCATTCACCATCACTCTTCTGGCCCAGTTGTCCAGCCAGTGTTTAACCCCAGCCAATTTTTAACCCCAGAGTGCCACCAGCTGTCCAAGCTGTGGGCTGCCAGTTTTTCCAGAAGAGTGCTATGGAAAACAAGGCTTTGCTGAAGTTCAGGTAGACTACAACCACAGCCTTTCCCTCATCCACTGGCTGGGTCTTCTAGGGTCTTCAGAATCTTGTAGGAGCTTCACAGATACAAGAGCCTGTGGGATGGAGCTAAACTGATATCAGTCTAGCCTATTTAACAACATCATGATGCAAAGTTTCTTCAAGTTATCAGTTATATAAGAGAACATAGTCTTGCAAGCTAAATGCTTAAATTTTATAACAGGATGCTTCCAACACAATACGTTTTTGACTTCTAGCATATATTACACAAGTAAGCCTAGGAAAATTAATAGGAGTATCTTATTCAACAGCATTTTAACTCTCACCTTAGCCATCAGTGAAAAATGAGGGTCAACTCTTTTAACAGTACCGAATAAGTGTTATTTAGACCCATGATCATAACATGATTTATACCTGATATCAGAAAATAGAAGGGTTCTGTAAAAGACTGTGGGGTGTGTACACATCAGTTCAAGAAGAAATATTTCTTAATTCATATTCTGTAATCAAGTCTATTGAAATAGGGCTCATGGAAAAAGTACTACTGACCCTATCTTCTGTCTGAATCGGTACAGACTGTCTGGCTCTTTTTTGTTCTCCTGTTTCTTACTTGCTTTCTTTCAGAATTTTATTTTCACTTCCCTGTACCTGGTTTCCAGCAACCCAGCTAATTAAATACCACAGTGGTGACCGTGAATTTCAGTGAGTACCATATGATTACCCCGTGGACTCTTGCCAGCTTCCTAGCCAACAGCTGAAACAAGTTCATCATATTTCTGCATATACTGCCCATTGACCCAGTAAAAGATGGGTTGACATTTTACTACATCCTGGACAAGCAGAGTAGCTAATTGTCCTTGCAAGTGCTTGCAGTTAAAAAAATAAAAAATAAAGGAAATCCACATCACATGGAATGAAAAATACCACCATTGCAAAGAATTCAATGTGATGATTTTCTTTTAATGAAAAAAGCTTCAGTGAGGGGCTAAGATAAAAGTGATGAATGTAAAGGAGCAAAAATGTAGGGAAAGAACAGAAGACTGGAGGAAGCTTGATGCATGCAGGGCAGAGAAAACCCAGGGAAAATTCTCTGTGAAAAGATTCTTTCTTTTAGATGTTCCAGTAGATGTTTCTAACAGGTTGAGTATCTGAATGCAGCTTCTTCTTCAAATAGAGTTATTTATGCTATTTTCTAAACTGAATTTGGAGAAAAGCTGTTACCCAATTTTGTGTCCCCGAAGTGTCGATATACATCTACTAAAGGAGGTGGGTTTTGATGGCAAAACTGAGGCAAAGACAAACCTGTCTGAGCCATGGTTTATTCCCAATGATCCACACTGAAGTGGAAAACCTATGGAAGACTTACCTGGAAACCCTGCAGCCCTCCAATATCAGATTTCTAAGTTTCAAACCCCAGCAAGTCTTCAAATCTGAGGCCTTTAATATTTCACAGATATATCCAACGAGACATGCTGCCCACAGTTTTGAGTATGACCTGGTGTTCAGTAGTACTATTTGGGAATGCATCCATAAATTCTTAAAAGACCAGAAAAACAGAAATTTAAGGAGATAGAATAATCAAGACAACAAAAACATCCCACTCCAAATTTCTCAGTCAAATTTCTACAATTTTTCAACCAAACAAAACCTACTACAATGAAGGATAAATTATGCTCAAGTTTCTAATAAATTCATATATGCTCTTATACCATTAGGAGGACTACATGTATGTGTAGGGAACAACCACAACTTTAAAATTCACAAACTAGAATCCTGTCAAGAAAGTACACATGCCATTTCCAGCACTCATAACACTTTCTACTAAAATCTAGATACAAGTAATTTTGGAACCCACCAAATGAGATTTTAATCCTTAAAATTCTTTCTTCTTCTTTTCAATACAACTAAGCAATGTCCTTCTGATTTTTTCCTGAACAGATTCTCCAAATAAATACCTGAGGAGTTATAGGATGAACACGTCTACACGCTCTGCTTGTCAGCATTTTGTAACACAGATTCTGTACAATCCTTTAAATTACTGTTAAAAAAAAGCTCCTATGTTCCTGGACAGACAAGACTAGTGCTCTTAATTCCTGCCATGAAACACTCACTCGTGTGATTGTCAGTTTTAAAAGCACCTTCCTAAGCTGCAGCTTTTCTTTCTTACATTCTGCACATGAAAGAACTGCACAGCACAGGTTTATTAACACTGTGCTGTCCAACACACAACGGATAGCAAAAGCAATTTATAATGCAGACCTTATCAAATCACAGTAATGTTCTCACTGTAAATTCTCCAAAAAAATTTCTTAGGATGTTTTGGATAAAGATACATGGGTATTATTTTATATCAGTATTTTATGTCAGTACTGAATTCTTGGAGATAAAGAGGTTTTTTCAGCTTTTGGTCAGGAAATATAGACATCTTTAGGGGATACATACAACTAGGTTCTGCAGTCATGCTCAGTTAAAAAAGCTTCAGAGGCCTCCAGTGTATTTCCTGTGTCACTAGCATGATAGGAAAACGAGTTCATACATCATGGATGGTTTTTCATTTTAACAGAATTATGAGTATAATGGAGACAGAGTGAAAGACAAATATTGTGGGTTTATTTTTGGCATATTTATGAAGCACTCGTGGAAAAAGAGGGTCAATATAAACCAAACTTAGTGTGCAAACAGTCCATGTGAATGGAGTACTGTTTTCATGGATGGAAAAAGTCAGTGATACAGGTCTAACTTTGGTACAAACATGCTACACTGGGACATTGTGATTAGCAAAATCAGCCCTGAAATAATTACAAGAACAGACTCCACATTTAGTCATTCTCAAATTACCATGTGTGAGAACAGCTTTCCATTTGGTATCCATGAAGGATCAGCGTTTAAACATTTCAGGGGTTTTGTTCCAGTACCCTGCTGTTCTAAATCAGTGATACTAGATTTATGTAAAAATCTGAATCTTTATTTCAACTGCAATATAACTGGGTTTTCTTATGTTGTGTGGATTTTTTTTTTTTTTTTTTAAGTTACTCTGAATTTTCCTCTGTGCCTTCATTACTACTTTACAGAATAGCACACTCTAATTCCTTTGTTTTTTGTAGAACTATTGTATTTACTTATAGAAAAGAATATGACATTCCAAAATGCACTTTTCCCTGTGATTTGTTCTGCCCCTAGCAGCATGTGGTAAGACTACCCTGAATTTTAATACAACTTCATAAATAACAAAATAAGAATGTTTGCTACACTATCTGGATGAATTAAAAAAAAAAAAAAAAAAAAAGAAGAAGAAGAAAAGGCTAGCATATGACTTACTAGACCATATCCAGAAGCCTCTCAATTTTCCATTTGTTCTTGCTGTGAAATTTTTAAACCTTTGCAAGCTGACATGTTCTTTCACACTAATAGATTTACTGGATTCTTCTTTTTCAGTGTCCCTTTACAGAATAAAGATAACCTTTCCTTTTGTCTCTGTGGGTTTCTCCTTCTACTCATGGTACAAAACTCATTATGGAAATGAAAAACCTCAACAAAAAGCTCCAAGCAACTGAGGAATTTCTTTTCTTGATAGACTTTGCTGATGGCACATTATATGAGTAAGTTTGAGATACTGTAAGCATCAGGTTTGGATTCACAATACCATTAGCATCCCAAGAATCTCTCCAGTAGCTACCTAAAGCACGACTAAGAATACTTTAGTCCAAACACTAATCTGTTTCAGTGCCAACAGGTGAAACATATGGCATTTCCTTCCAACTCTTATGCTGAGGGTGCCCTTGTGTTTCATATTTTTAATGTCTATAAAATTAAAAAATACAACTGCATTCTTCAGCTTAGTTTTATTCATTCTACAAACACACAAATAAGCACTTCATCAGAAAAAAAGAGAAAAACTAAAGATTATATTTATGAAATGACATCGTAAGGCCTAGTCTCTGTGGTTAAAAAGTGTATTTGCAACTGCCAGGCTTATAAGTGCCCAACTCTATGCTTAAAAGTAAAAAGTATTTCAATTAGGAGCACAGTTTATAATCTAAAATGAATAATGCAATAAATTTATGTAGTTAAGGTTAGTGCTAAAGTATCTGTGGTCATATCTCAGCCTAGAATTATGATTTTATATAATTTTATCATTACTCCGTAAGTTGTTTTAGCTCATAAATTTGAGGAAAATTATTACATGGGAAAAAGGAGTAATTCCTCGTGGCCTTGCAATAATTTAACCAGGAGACATTAGAATAGCTATTGTACTAATAACAAGTGTCTGGTTTGAGTACAGGAGTTTCAGATGTGGAGTGAACAGCACAGCAGAAAAAATTTATTGCCCATACAGGCAGACCAATAGAGTGCTTTTGTAAGTGTCCTCATTTGTCAAGATGTTCCACCCAGATTTATTTCTTTTTGCCTCACCTCTTCTCAGTACTTCGGGTACTACTTCATGGGCCTGTGATCACCATGGCCTCCCCTTCTATCTACCCTGCCTCACCTTTTGAGCCCTTTCTACAACTCTAGCTCTCTCCTGGCACCTGCCCCTTGCCACTGGTGGTACAAACAGCACCTACGGCACAGCAAGGTTGCAGTGAATGGCATTGACTGGACAGGGTGTCTCCACCAGTTGGAATGAATGTCTTATAACTCCCTTGTCAGAATTAATGATTTGGGCTCTTAATGTATCCAGTCACCAATTTTCACACAAACTAAAAGAACTTCAGGTGTGATTTAGGACAGGCCCTACCCTCTCTGGTTCCCTTTATGGACAGACACTACAATAATGAAGCCTTATTCCTACTGAAGAGGGAAGAGGGAAAAAAAAAAAAAAAGAAGAGAGATGTTGACAGACAGAGAGTATCAAATGTTCAGTTTACTCTCAGATTCCTGGAACTTCATATACATATCAGAAATTTCACTTTGTGTTTGTATTGGATCTCTGTTCTCCTCTATTTAGGCTGCATACACCTTAAAACAATTTGTGCTATCTGCAGTTCTATTGGTCTTTATCCTGTGTATCAAGAACACTATAAACTGAAACAGGCATAACTTTAATGGAGCTATCCAATTGTGGTTTAAAATCTCTTTATTTCTTGGAAGCTACAATGTTCATTTGTAAAGTATTTCATCACACCTTTATCCTTACAGTCACATTAATGAGTACATTAATGACTACATCATTTAGGGTTAGTTTCCATAGGTTCAGCTTACCTAAATGAAGTTTTTATTTGTCAGCTAAATTTTACTTGCTGAGTAACGCCAAATATTTATTCATACGGGTAACTGCAGGATGTGATCTTGCAGCATTTTAATGTTCTTTCCATATGTGGCCTTTCAATTTCCCTTCTCTCTGTGAAAGAATCCCATTCTCTGCCTCATTCTCTCCACTGCAAGGAATGTTTTCAGAAATGAGTACAGTATTTCAGAAGCATTTTGTTTCATTCCATGCTCAAGTTCTACCTCATTATAATGAGTGGCCTATTACATTTCTTCAGCCAGGGTTGGCCTGGAAAAGCTACTCTGTATTCATGAGGGACTGAACAAGAACACTTCTTCAGTACTCCATTCCTTAGCTAACACAATCCTTGCATATAGTCTGGGTTGTTTTCTAAATCTCTGATCACTTGCCTTCCTGGACTTAAGGGGTGAGGCTTTTCATCTGGTTCATGTGTACTTGAACTGCAGTTTTAAACTGGAGAGATCATCATTGGAGCGAGAATAAGCCATGGATGGTATCCCACGTTTTACAGACAGTACTTCAACCTACAAGTCCCTGTGTACTAAAAGTGTCATTTGCAGCAGAACAAAATTATTTCATGATACACAGCTAATATTATGCAAAAATCTGTTATGTGGCCAAATGTTACCAGATTCCTCCGTGGTTCTGCTATGTACCTTATTACTGTCTAAGTACTATCCCTTATATTTACTCTTACTGATTCAAACTGAAAAAAATTCCACATATTGTATTCCGATCTTGATTACTCCAGCACTGACTACATTTCTCCAAAGCTTATGTGTCACATGTGCAATCACCAAAAGCTTTCATAAAGAACAGTCTCAGTATCTAAGCACTCATAAGTGTCCTCTCATAAGGGTACTGGGCTTAGGAAAAAAGACAAAACCAGCATAACAAGCAATTGCTCTTTAGAATGAAGCCATGCCTTTAATAATAGAGCAGATATTTGAGAACAAGGATGATGTCATGGACATGTCTTTGCTCAGTTAAAGAATCCAAATTATTTCTTCAGTTGTCTGGCTGCAGTCCTTATTTACACACACTGACTCACAGATAAAGGAATTTGTGGAAGCAGGAATCACTTGAATCATGCAGTCAGACTAGGCATCATCCACAGAACTGCTCACTGTATTTTCCTGAAGTCTCAGCTCAACTGTATTTGTCTCTGGAGATAACCTCTATTGGCCCCTTGTCTGTCTAGCCTGCTACCACATTATTCATGCTGTCAGGATTTTTTCCTACCTCAACATCTAATGGCTGACTAAATACGGAGTCACCAAGTATATGAGTCGAGTTCTCTATTTCCATTTGGTGTTGAAGCATATCTATACAGTATCAAATTACTAGCCTGGTTTTGGACTCCACACATTTTCAGCAAATTTTTCTTTTGGTTTTAAGGAAGAATTTTTAAAATTAAAAACTCAGGTGCTCAACAACCACTGGAAATGCCAAACGCAATATACCTGGGACACTTAGAGAATGATAGAATGGTTTGGGTCGGAAGGGACATTAAAGATTATCTAGTTTCAATTCCCCTGCAATAGGCCGTGAAGTAAGAATCCATATATATATTCAACAGCCCTAAACACAATTTTCCACAAATCATGGACACACTCAGCTCAGGAAGCAACTTATCTCCTGCATAAGACAACCTCCACTTGTGAGGTGCAACTAATCTATAATTTTTATGTATTCAAATATCAAGAAGCCCACATATTAAACATTAGAACCTCAACTGCATTAAAATGGTAATTTGAAGCTCAAGAAGTTAGGCTGTAAATTTCTAGAGAATTAAATAATTATTTGCTCCAATGTAAATTGAACAAGAGTCCAGGCTCAGATACAGGATTTCTCAAAGGTTAAAGAAAAATGTCCATGGAAATCAGAATCAGAGCATACCACAGATTAAAGAAAGAACTGCAGATCATCAAGATGGTCTTATCAGACTAGTCCAGACATAAAGGCATACATGGAAAAGAGCTTATAGTAAATGGTAATAAAGTTAGTTTAGAAAACTGACAGGACTAGAAAGAAGTTTATTTTTAAAAAAAGTCCAAGAATGACTGAAGCAGCCATTCAGCCATAATACTGTAATTCTTCACTAGGGAAAGAGACATGGAACACAATTAGCATGAACATCCAAAGGGAGAAAAAATAACCAAAGTGTGGGGATATGGTGACGGGGTTGCGGGAGGGGACACAGCCTCGGTGATCCTTGGGGTGCTGCCTCAGCCTGTGACTACAGGCTTGATATCCCCCTTCAGCAGCCCTGCCAGCAAAGCAGAGGAGCGCTGGTTTCCCTGAAGTGAATCAGATGTTCAAAATACCCAAGTTCTATTTTCCACTGTTTGGGTGGTTTTGTCTTTTAAAAAAATCAAATCTCAAAGTGACCATCAAGGACAAAGACATACCTGAGTCCTCTAAAATGATGAGAAGCCGTGGGGCTTCTCAAGCACACCTTGTCCCAGCTGCACTGGGGAGGCTGCATGACACTGCCTCTCTCAGCTTCATCTCTGAACCATGCTTCCCTGCAGGAACCTGAATATAGCCTTCAAGTCCAGGCATGGGCTAACTACAGTCAGGTACATTTTGGTTTAGAAAAAAGCTGATGGGAGAAAAGATAAGGCTATTTCAGAAAGGATGAGTTTCAGTCATGTATGCTGAACATATTTTGAACATTGGCAATGTATCTCACGCTTCAACCAGGCTACTCAGAAATATTACAGAAAAACACAGTCAGGCAAGGTCAGCTATCCCATACAAATTTTTTACCAGAATAAGCAGATGTGACTACATGCTTATGAGGAAAACCCTTTTTTCTCCCAGCTGTATACACACTGTTTCCAGCTTTTTTCCTCTTTTAGTTTGAAACTATTTTCTACAAAGTAATTATACCTGTGAGAATATTAAAAAATTTTAACATTTTAAAAACATTTAAATTTACTGAATTTTAGATGTTTCATCTAAACTCTAGGTGCAGCTGTTCAGCAAAACCATATAATGCACAGTGATCTGACATAGACCATAATGGGGTTTGTACTGAATTGTTTGTTTAAAGAATATGTACTCTGGGCTTCAAAGTTACATTTCTGGGTGGGGTTACATCAGCTAAACTGCATAAACTCTGCCATTTCAGCCACAAACTGTGAGTAGGCTAATCATAGCAACTGTGCTGCTGTAGGTTATGTCTGGCAGAGAACATGACTAAGACAGTTCTGGCCTGGAAACCTGGACACCTGGAAAGTCAACAGGAAGGATCAAACAGCAGACAGACAGCCCCCATCCCTGACTTAAGTACAGGCCCTTACCCCGATATAGGTGTGGACCAAAACACTGACTATATATGGCAAAGATGTGGATGTAAGAACCACACTCCAAGTCAGATTTCCCAGCCTAAATCTAGTTTCCAGGAGGACTGATCTGGAGAGGTTCCATGGCTCTGGTGTGCCCAGACTTACAGCATTTTTTCCCACCTGTGCAAATGAGGAAAAGCAAATGTCAGGAACTCTGAGCCTGGCAGGACTGTGATGACTTACTGCATTGCAAAATAGGTTAAATAGTAGGTGCTACAGAACCTGAAATCAAGCACTGAAAAGTATTCACTAAGTTTTGTATGATGCTGGTTTATCCTACATGAAAAGAACACCACCAGAAACCTCTCAGAGAAATCTTAAGAAGGTGCTGCCTTGATGAGGAAACAAATTCCACATAAAAAAGGAATACACTGCTGTATGTCGCTGTTACACCACCACGGTTTTCTTCAATTCTGGCATTAAGTCTGAACCCGCACATTTCATTACTCTGTTTACTTGTGGGACGGAGATGTACTTATGAGGATCATGATCCATAAAGACTTTTTAGGCTCCTGATAGACATATGGAAATACTCAACCTCTAGAACCTACTGTTGTAAAACAAAGTTAAGAACAATTCTCCAGAATCCTAGACAGGGTGCAAGGGATAAAATTAATGCACTGTGCTCACAATTTATAAATGTGCTGGAGAAGCCAAGTTTTGGGGTAGATTTCAATTTCAACAGCATCCTATAAGGCACACTTTGTGACTAGTCTTCACCAATTTATCTTGATTCTATCAAACATCCCTGACATTAAATATCTAATGCTCAACTCCATGCATATGTAGGTACTAAATAACTGATTTGCACTTTTTGCTAAGGCTTACAGTTCAGCTTATTTAAGATAATAAATTAAGTCAAACAAGATGGGTTTGTATAGCTAACCAGAATATAAAAATCACCCCGCACCCCATAAACAGCTGAATACAGGCCTCAGCTCAAATTATGTGCCAGCCAGGTCTTGCTTTCAGCTACCCCTTCCTGTTTTATGTGAAAACCTAAGGTGCACTTGGGAGAAATATTCTGGGATCAATCTAATGGATGTGTCCTGCCCAAAAATTATCACCCCCCAGAACCTCCCACAGGTCAGTCCCTCAGCACACCCTCGTGGAATTTAGTCAGAGGTTTCAGGACCCCTTTCTTCCTTATCTTCACCATCCTCACGTCATGCATGTCTCATCCCTTCTTTGGAGCTTTTTCAAGGTCTACAGGCCTTTTAGGTTGCTTTATCTACAATGATGTGTTCCTAGGTACATGTCCCAAACAAGACATACTCGCTAAGACCTTTTCCTTGGAGTAAATACGAAACAAAACTAAAATAATTTCAGGAATTTGATATAAAGCACGAGAAAAGAGTTTTGGTTAACTGCCTTTCCCAAGTGTTAGAAACTGTACAGACAGATTAACAATCTATATGCTACAAACTTTAAGAATTCTAAGGCATCATTACCTAAAGGGCATAGCTGTGCAGCCATCAAATTGCAGTTTTGCTCAGCCAAGGCACACCAGCATCTATGCTCACTACTGTGTTTACTTGCACTGACTTCAGCCCATCCTGTGTCATCCCTGTCCACTGCAGGAGGCTCCCAGAGATGATCTCTCTAGCATCTTCTTGCTCGTGTCTTGCTAGGAAAGACTCCCTTCCTCCTTCTCCCATCACCTGGCCTGCTGTTACCTGTTGCTTGGCCTCTCTCCTCTCACAATGGTCAGAATATAACTAAGTCAGAAGTATGCGTTTGTGCTTCTGTGATGCTGTTCTCAGGTTAAATCCCCAGAAACAGGTACTCTGTTAGCAGATCTGTAAGTAACTGTTAACCCTGAGACTCAGGAAAACAATTTTCTAATTAGCATGTCATTTTACCCTTTCATAGAAAATACATAGAGTAAAGATGTCTTGTTTCATTTTGTTTCTTCAGTGTTCAAGGAATTAAACACAGGGGAGCTGGATGATCAAAATAAGCCTTCCTAAATAAATCATTGCTTGTGTATTCTGTAAAGAGACAATAAAATGCAGAGAGAAGTGTCGGAGGTGGGCCAGCAGAAGCCTACAGAGAATGGAGAAAGATGCAACAGAGCTGCAAGGAAGTCTCAGAGGAA
>JAYRBT010000093.1:44956450-44976066 GCA_036023395.1 Myiotriccus ornatus | reverse complement strand
TGGGGTCATCCGTGTGTGACTGTCTCCTATCCAAAGTGTGTCCCGAGGGTCTCTCCGCGGGGGACAAAAACCCCCCCGCGATAAGAAGGTTACAATGTGGGCTTGCACATTATACTGCAGCCTCCAGTTTAACAAGGACCGTCCTTTCTGAGGCATATGGTTCTGTGCATACTTTGAAACTCCCACACAAGGATGTGCTAAATCACTCTCTCCTTACTAAGTGAAACACTGGAGAATACTGCCACTCATTATTTGTCATGTTCCTTGAGGTTTTTATGACTACATCATTGTTCAAAGCCATTACAATCCCATCACCAGATGGCAGATGGTCACATAACACAACAACCACTCAGAAACACTTGAACACTGGAAGGATTGATTTGTGTCTCTGCGGTGAACAAAGAAGCTCAGGAAATTTTCTGATGTATCATCTGCAGCTACATTTCTCAACAAGCAACATTTCTATTGTTGAAGAAATAGCATACATGGGCTTGCTCTTACGGTCATGTTATCTAGACTTGAGTGATGAGAGGGATACAGATGAGAGCTTTTCCTCACTCTTCAGGAAATACTGCGCCATTCAGTGTTTCTCTGAGTATTGCGAAGTCACATAATCTCTTAGTAGGACTACATGTGTCTGAGAGAAATACATTAGCCTAGGCAATAAAGAGTCATGCTATTTTTGAATAGCTGTTTTTCATGCATTTTACTTGCAACAATATCACCATCTGTCATAAAGACTGTAAATCAGACAGACTAGTACATTTAATCAATTAAAAATAATCAGATCTCAGATCTTCTGTAGCATTTTTTTCCTTAGCAGAAATAGTCCTTCGCTGAATCCAAACAGTTTGTCAGAGACATGATGACTGGATACTGAGATCACAGTCAAAAGTCAAAATATTGTCAACTCTAGCCTCAATAATAAAACATTGTTGGACACTGAGAAAGTCACTAAAATCAATCAGGGACACAAATATCTTAACAATCACATTGCTAAATTCTGGACTTATGCTGCATGCACTGCACAGGGAAATGAAGTGAGCCAAAGCAGCTGCTACCCTCGTGTTTTCCATCAGACTCTTACACAGATTAGTATTCCCAAAAATGCCAGCTTGGTTGAGCCCTCAAGGAGCAGACAGAAGGACAACTATTTTATGAACCTGACTGGGAGTCAAGAATGAAAACTGGGCTGAGTCACACAGCTCTGTCAACACCAAATATCAGCACATCCTCAACCAGAAATGCAGGGGCCTAGGGGACTTCAAGGTCAAGAAACTATGCTTATAGATCTGCCCAAAGCCAAGCAGTAGTTTACCGAGGATTTTGACGACTCTGATGCCAATAGGGTTTCTTCTTCTGGTTCTGGGCCATTTGTATCTGACCCATCGTCTGTAATAGACAAACCTTGCCGTCTAAAAATGTTCTGTGACTCTGAGTAGATGCCTCATAGCTGCATTGAAAGGTGAAACAGCATTTCCAATCCATAAAAGAGGAATCCTTCCTACCTTCCTACCTTTTCCTCCAATACTTAAAGTTGACATTTTAGGGGTCAGGCTTAGGAGTTAACTCTCTGGTTATTTAATTACACAGCAACAGACAGAAAATTAACCCCTTTCTGTAAATGAGGTACTAATTATCACAGCAATAAAATTGAAGAAGTTATGTATAAATTAAACTGCAAACATTTACCACAAAAAGAAAGGTCTAGAGATGTATAAAAACTAGAAAACTTTCATATGTTGACTAGTTTGCATGGGACAACAGTCAAAGATTAAAATATTTTTAGACAAAATGATACTAAGAATAGCATAACTGTGCTGTTTCCCCACTTACAAGCAACAGAACTCTTAGCTATTTCTACCTGAAGTAAAAATTCCTACTTCTACAAAAAATTATCTTCCATGCCAACATATACCTTCACCTGAGCTAAAAATGCAGGGGGACTTCAAAAAGTACACAAAGATATGAGACTACAGAAGTTGTAGTCCTTCAACTTAAAAGTAAAGCAGCAATTGCACAAAATACCTTATGTGGTGTTTTTAACAGAGATTTTGATGTCTTCGTGTAGAGAAAACTTTTCACATCTGAAGTGAGTACAGTGATTAAAAACTCTTGTTACAGTTAACTTACCAGAAATGACCCTGGAAAAATCCTAAACTAAACCCCTAAGCCCCCAAACACACACACACACACACACACACACTTGCAAAAAGTATATATATTAAACAATGAAAATATACATGAAAAATGGCAATTTATAACCAATCTCTCAGAAAATTTTCAAGAGGACAAAATTACCTTTAAAACACTGATTGGACAATTGGAAAGTATTAATTTTTTTTCCTAAATTACTTAATGTTCTAAAAAACCCTATATGGTTTCAGCATTTATTTAACTATAGAAAATCTTTCTTGAACATAAAAATCTTGATTTTCTCTATTTTAAGATTTTGATCTCAAACTTTTAACTTTCAGCTTTAACTTTTAGCTTTTAACTTTTTAGCACTACTGGAAGTAAATTTTCCTTTTCATCTCAATTCTTATTTCAGATTTTAACTTAATTTTTCTTCTTCCACATTTCTAAGACAGGAAATACAATTCAGGTCAGAAATGTCCTTGTAAAACAAGCCAAAATAAGTATTTTTTGACTCTCTGCAGTTATTGATCCCTTTCCTGCACTATAAAGGATATGGGACTGTCAAGCGCTTAGTTCGAGGAGCTGGATGTTTACCCAGTTCTGCAGGAGCTCATGCCTCTTAATGAGGCAAGTCCCCATTCAGTTACAACTAAGGAGCATAAAACCAACTCGTCAGTATGGGTTGTACGTCCCCTTTGTGACCCTATCTACAGAGTGAGTCCAAATCACAGAATGAGCCTTGTGATGAGCTGTAAACACTCACATTATGCTGCAGCTTTCCCCAGATCAGCCCTTGTTGCAAGTGATGGCAGACATCACAAAAGCATAAATGCTGGTGTGAGTTTTCTAGCACTTTAAATCTGATGTTCTAATTAGTATGAAACAAGTTTTACAAGCTGGCAGCAGCCACAAAGTAGTAATGGCTGCATCACACTATCAATTAACAAGGACCAAGAAAAGATGGGAGAGAAAATCCACGCCTGAGTGTTTTTATCTCAGCTTGGATGGGAACTTTGTTAGATGAGCAAGGGTCTAGAATAGAAAAAGCACATATTAAGGACTCTCCTCCCCTTAGCTGTTCTGTTCCTGTGCTAAAAGACTGACCCATCAGTAGCAAGATTAAGAGGTTACAAGAGTCTGATAGTCTGTGGGCAGTGTAAGAGCGGTGTCCGGTGAATAATTATTTTTGTATCATGATCACACAAAACTATAGTAACAGGTGACCTCAAAAAGCTAACAGTTTACGGCAGTCAGCATCTCCTCTACCCACCTTTTAATGGAAAGAGTTAGCAGAGACCTTGCAATGACTGTTTTATAATCAGATGAATTGCCCCTTCAGAAATGTTTGTGTCTACCTGTGTGTGTCCCTCTGCTGAATTTGGAGAGCCTAAACAACTTGCTGAGGAGAGACAAATCCCACTCACAGAGTGCAGAAATTACAACAGGGCAAGAACAAATGCAAAGACATGTATGACAGAGCCCACATCCTCACGGCAGTTTTCACCAGCACCTGTGTAATACAAGAGTTCTGGTTGATAACAACTGCAGATTTCAAGTTGCATAGTCATATAAAAATGATAAACCAGTTTGAAAGCATACCGACCTACTGAGGCTGTATCCAGAAAAGATTCATCTACTAACAGTGATCCAAAAGGACCTTTAAAAATCATTCACTGTACTTTTTTACTTGCTGTGGAGAAAGGCCAAAGTGTACATATTTATGAAGCTTATGAATACTGTCAGTATTATTTTTATTTACACATGATGTTGCAGTTGAGAACACATTTTGAGAGGTATATTTTCAGGTTTTTTGAAATTTGCCTGACACATTATAAATATATTCAAATTTGAAACAGTGTTTGAAACTCAAATAAACCAATAAGAAAAGTCTAATATCGTTGAAGGACCTGTGGATTACTTTCAAATCCCACTGAAGAACAAATGCATAGTTCTCTCATGTTTACTGCCTTCTGACCCCTCCTTTCACTCTTTAAAATATAATATAATTTTGGTAATACAGACTTCAGTGAATATTAGAAAAAGCAACTCTTTTCTTTGTGATTCACTACTTCAAATATACTTCAGGCAAGAGCAAAGGTATATAGACAAATTTTGCTTATATAAAAACTGAGTGGCCCTGCTGAGACACAGACTTCTGTGCAGATAGGCCTGAGAAAATGAAAGAGAAATCAGGCTTTGGAGCTTTTACATCCCAAGCCATACATATAGTTACTTGATTTTTACAAACTTTAGTATACTTTCTATTACTGCTGACAGGCTGGTACATTGCTGTGTGCACTTGAGAATAGAACAAATTCAGCGTCACTTTAAATGGAAATACACAATGTTAACTTACCAGGAGCCTGGGCACTCACCCAGACTGGTTACCACACAATTCAGCCCAAAAGCTAACTGGTTCCTTGCTGAATTCAGTCTGCTTTCCAGCTATACTAACCATGCTTTATGGAGTCTGGAGAAGTGGAAGCCTGTAACTGCTGGCGATAAGATCCCTGGCTAAAGACAACAGCAGCTGGAGCATCATCAGTAGCTCCAGGATTGTGGGACTAGACAAAAGCCTGGAGAAGTATTCTTGGCTTTCCAAATCTGAAAGTGAAATTTAATAAATCATGTAGATAAAGAAATGTCTCATAATGTAATTATGAGCAAGATTATTTTCTCTTGAGGTGATTAATATGCTCATCTTCCATTTTGACATTCCATAAATATTATTCCTTCAGTGATTGTTTCTTTTGAAGTTCAAAAGAGAGTTACATAGCTTGTTACCAAGTAATAAGGACTACTTTTCTCAACACTCATGGAAACGCCTAATTACATGAGTCAGTAGAGGTTTACAACTAAATAAACAGCTAAGAAAACTGGAAAAAGTTGTTACGGAAGAGATAATGTCTGACGAAGTGAGATGCCCAGCCATTTACTCATGTCTTATATGAAGCATCTATTTACAAAGGAAATAATGATGAAAAGCAAAAGTGATTAGATCCTATTAGAATAATTTTTGGGGGTACATTCATCAAGGTAATAGCATTGTATTGAACAGACTTGTTAAACAGTTTTTTAAAAAAAGGCATGCCTTATTTTTTTACCAAAAAAAAAAAAAAAAAAAAAAGGCATATTGTGATCAGAAAGCCCTATTTTTTACACACAGATCTGCATTTCGCTACTCCATAAGCAGTTAGTTTTACTGTTATGCTTTTACTGCTCTTGTGAGCTCTGGGGCTCCCAACACAAGAAAGGCATTGACCTGTTGGAGTGAGTCCAGAGGAGGGCCACTAAACTGAGCAAGGGTCTGGAGCACCTCTGCTGTAAGGACAAGCTGAGACAGCTGGGACTGTTCAGCCTGGAGAAGAAAAGGCTCCAGGGAGACCTTACAGCACCTTCCAGTACCTGAAGGGACCCTACAGGAAGGCTGGAGATGAACTTTTTACAAGGGCAACGTAAGGACAGTACAAGAGAGAATAGCCTTAAACTGAAGGAGGGAATACTTAGATACTAGGAAGAAATTCTTTAGTGTGAGGATGGGTGGGCACTGGAACAGGCTACCCAGACAGGCTGTGGACTTCCCATCCCTAGAAGTGTTCATGACCAGGCTGGATGGGGCTCTGAGTAATCTAGTATAATGGAAACTTCCCTGCCCAGGAAAGAGGATTTGAAATTAGATGATCTTTAAGGTCTCTTTGAACCCAAACCATTCTATGTGGTTCTATGAACCCAAACCATTCTGTGCTAAACCAGTAATTTTTCTATAGGTTTAGTTTGGACCTTGAGAAGCAGATATGGCATTTAGCTTCTACAACAAAGTTTACTTTAATGGCAGAAATAACTCAAGAAATATTTCCTGACCACTTTTTGATGTTACTTTTTGAAGAACCAGACCCTTTTCCTCATTCAGGGAACAGAGTAACCATTTATTTTATTTTAAAAAACCCAAACCTTACAGAAAGCAGAAATCCCATTGTGGAAATGAGCAACAGAGATTCTAAAATACTATATTTCTCACAATACTAGGTATATTCCAATGACTGATGAATTTTATCATATTTATTTTACTGTTTCCTCCTGTTTGAACTAGCTTCCTTCAGGAGGAGTCATTCCTTCTCTGGCATATTCATTATTCATTTCTATCACACGTGATTGTAAAACTGTTTTATCTGATCAATACAAAAACTACGCTGCTTTCCTAGAGACCTTTGAGTTAGGAAAGCTCAGTTACCCTCAGAAAACCTTATCTTTTTATTGATTAAATCATGTTCTCTCAGCCTTTTTGACTCCTTTGGCTTCTACTTTTCTCTTTGCAGCAAGGAAAAACACTGCTTTTCTTCTAGAGACAGTAAAGAGTTATAAATTCTCATCAACAGTTGCATTTCTGTACTACCAAAGCCTAACTGCACATCTGCAGGTGTGTACGTAAGGAAACAACTGAAGGTGAAAGTTTTCTGTGTGTTTTTTCAGTGAAAAAGTTCCCTGGGAAATACACTGCAGCTGATAACTGACGTCTACAGTATATTAATCAGTTTTGCAACACCAACAATTTAGTCAAGCAGTGAGTCCTGCCACAGAAGTAAAAGTATGTCTGCAATTAGTGCCTTATATGTTATCAGGGAAGCCTGGAAATTAACCAGCTCAGATATAGTTACCTATGGCTGTGCACAGTTAAAGATGTAGTTTGTATTATGTACCATTCCTATACATAATACTGGAAAACTACTCCATGACTTCGCTAAATGAAAAGCAAATTTTACGCACAGCCACAGTAACTTCCATGTGCTAGCAAAGACTGATATTCTGAAAATAATTACAGGATATATTCTCAAATATCCATACACAGTTCAGATATTGCACAAATGAAGCCAAAATGTTCTCAAACCTAAAAAAGCCCCCACCTGATTCCCATTTGAATCTTCTTCTACAGTATTTGCTCACCTGTGTCAGCCAGAAGAAGCTGGGAAGCATTATGGATGCCAGAATCTGCTGTAGACAGGAAAAAGAGACAGATGTGGCCTGCAAAAATTTGAATACAACTCTCAGAGTATCCTGTTACCTCACCACATTTTTAGGAAGAAACAGAATACAACTGATACTCCACACTTTTAAATGTTCTTTCTGCATTCACTAGGCCTGTGTCATTGTTGGATTACAGCTGTGTTGGTCTTTTAGACAGGGTTTGCATAAAACAGCAGAGTATTCATGCTCTTCCCATACAGAAGCACACACTGCACAGGGGTCAGGGACAAACTGGTTGGGAAACTTGTTAGCCATTTCTGGATTGACAGTATAATGTGATTTTTTTTTTTTTTTTTAGTATTTGCTCAACTGTGTGCAATATCAGCAGGTCTCTGACATATATTGATTAGTTGTATTAACATTACTTCCCTATTCAATGAGATAATGCTGTTAGAAGCATGGTACTTTTACACAAGCAAAATAGTAATTTCAGTTGAGGATAGTCTGAAAAATTCTATAAATGGGAAAAGCTAAAAAATCTCCCAATTTACCTCTAACAGCAGCAGTAATGAATTCAAATTTGATGGACAAATCTATCAAAGAAAAAAAAAGAAAAAAAAATTTTATCTGATGTTTAAGAAATTAACATGTCCACTACACAGACCTGATTACACATCCTGCAGAAGAAGTACACCTGAACAACAGTAACGTGTCTTCAGCTTCTTGGGAGGCAGTCAGGAACCACTTTGAAAATTAGGACCTGAAGGGCAGCAGCATGCATATATACACATTCACAAAACCACACACACCTCTGATACAGTGGACCACAAAAAGAGATGTGGGGGAAAGAAACCTAGCTGCTTCCTTAACCTTTTCTGAACAGTCACCAACAGCTGATTGTATTTGTTTTACAAAAGAAATGTATATTTATTCAGAAGTTAAAAAAATCTTATACTTTGTCCATCAAGTAGAAATAGCTACTTATCAGTATCACACAACTTAACTCAGGGGAACAAGAGAAGGACATCGTAAGTATGGTCTTTGCTGGGTGGGAAGAGAATGCAAGATTGGAGTATGCTTTAAAAAGACAGCTCTTCGGGAGTCTGTTTTCCAGGCTCTGCATTTTGGAAGTGTGCATGGGAGTTGAGGTAGCCGTGGACGTGGCATGGTGCCATGAATAACCAAGAAACGGTTTGGCTTTCTATGGGAACCTGAATCTATCTTCTGAGGACCACAAGTAATCTGCAGCAGCAAGAAGTTTGCAGCCACGAGGAGCACACTATTCTGCAGTGGTCCAACGTGGACAGCATGGTTGATGTGCAGACCATCACAGAGCTCAAAGACAGCAATGCAGTTCACAATCAACACTGGTACAGTGTTGCAAGTGCAAAGCATCACATCCCCTTGAATCTGAGAACCAGGGTTTAATAGACTGATCTTTTTCCTGAACCAACGTGGCAAAACTGGCGGGGAGTGTGTCAGTTTACTGTTCTTCACCGCACACATTAGAAATACCAAGCAATGGTCCAAGCTGAAATCTCAGCTTTGTGGAGGCAATGGCCAAATGCCTGATTTGAGAACTTAAGCGGTTCTGTAAAAGTACCTGTTCATTCATTCACAATTATGCTTCTCAGTTTGTTGACATGTCTGGCAGTGGTCTTCGTATTTATTATTACTGAATACTTTGATATGCAGTAGTGTTAAACCTCTCCTTTCCTTGTGCTGCCAGTACTTTCCAACATGTATAAGGAAACAAACTGAAGATGCACAATTATAATACACTTAGGTGCTCAACATAGACCTTTTAGAGTATCCAAAATATGGCTAAGGTTTATATATGTTACATGGATGTTTTAAAAATATACACAGAGATAAACTTTCAAATATTAGTACCTTGAATGTTAATTTTCTGACCCTGACAACTTTTCTCATATGTATGAGCATAGAATAAGCAAACGCTAATATTTAAAAAGTTCACAGCACCACCTGAACACCAGTTGAGCAAGTTCTGGTTTTTAAAGCATAATGGGTCCATCACCTGCATCTAGACTGGCATCCTGAAAAACACAATACATAATTAGTGATTTCTTGAGTATAGGAAATTATTACTGCTCATTTTCTAAGTAAATTATACATAGTCCATTAACTTACAATTTAAGCAGAAAACATGGGTGCAAAAAACATTCAGTGTCAGTGTTGATGTTAGAAATCAAAGGGGAAATTAATCTAAATAAAGCTATAAATAAATAATTTTTCCCTTTGATTTCCAAGTTCACCTTAGAGGTGAAAGCATACATTACACTTTAAAAAAAGTAAAATTCCTCGTGGTATACTTTTTGTTCTATTTGCTGCCTAATATTGACTCACAACAATGAATAAGTGCCACAGCAAAGATGTGAGAGGGTCAAGGCTCAATTCCCCCAGCAGGGTTTGCTGATGTTACTTTTGCCATCTTGCAATAAGCACTGAAAAATGCCCCTGCCCTGCCCTTTAGGTGGCCTGGTACCCAAAGAAGGTGGCTGTGAGTTCTGCTCTCACAATCCGAGAGGACATAAAAGGGAACAGAACGATGCACCTACATTCTGCTTCATGATACCAGTTACACAGAACGAGTTTGAAATGACTCAACGCCAGTCGCATTACCAGGTCAAACACATTCACAGTGCTTATGGATGCAACTACCGTGGCAGACACAGATAAATTAGCTGGCAAGTGAAAAGGCAGTGGAGGAGAATACAAGTAGAACACTACAATTTAGCACTCAATGGATGCAGTATACGTCTTTAGAAACATACTGGCACTAATACAGAGAACCTTATCAAGAAGTTCTGAAGGTAACTAGGGCCTGTGCTGATCCAGGCAAGTCACAGGCAGCCTGCCCTGGCAAAACCTGTACAGAAGCTAATCCAACACCACTAACAGGATGCTAAGGGAAAGCAGATTGGGACCCTGTCCTTCTGATAAATCCTATCTCCTGTCATGGTACAGCACCAACCTTTTACAAGAAGTCAATGAGTTCAACAGGAGCATTTAGAGTTTGGTTCTAAGCTGTCAAAAAGGTAAACAGTCTGAAGGAAAACAGCCCCCAGAAGCTGTCAGTAACACAGCCTATGCTATCTTGGACACATTTTACAAGTACAAGTCAGGACCATTTAGCTTTTTCCTGAACATTCAAAATTTATTTTATTGTTTCAGAGGCCAAAGCATTTTAACATTATCAGATTTCAACTTTACCTTTTAGGTAATGATAAAAGATTGTTAAACCATGCTTAAAAGATGATATTTAGACATATGTTACAATATTTTCAGATCAATACTATTGTAAGTAAAGAGAATCAGACATTAATGTCTGTAGTGACTGATCACAGAAAACTGAAACACTCATTTTAATAACATACTGTTTCCCACATATTTAATTGAAGCTTTTTAACTGCTTGATATTTTAATTTCTTAGGGGAAAATTATTTTATATCTACTTGAGTAAGCATGAAAAGTATTCTTCTATAGCTACACCATACAGGACACGTAACACAATGCTTACTGTTTGGTCTTATATTCTTAGAAGTATTTACTCGCTATTTAAAGGACACATGATTTAGTACTTAATTTGATTGATTTAGTAAAAAAACATTAATCTACTGCCCAAAACCTGAAACTATAGAAATAAAAATTAGAAAAAGGGCATGACTTTTAAGATGTAAATTTAATTAACCCTGCAAACGAGTTTCCAGCATAACTACTGCTTCCTTCTTCCTGAGGTTTTCGAGATTAAATATCTTTCTGCAAGGGATATTTCAATTATTCATAAATTATTGGTTCAAAGTTTAACTACATAAAATATAAAAGTCCCCATTAGATGGCTGATTATGTAACAGACTTCTTTCACTTCATCCTGTCTCAAAGCAAAGTCTCTCCCATAAAAAAAAGAGATTTGCCTCTTTTGTCCTGTGGTCCTTAAAATATTTTTTTTACTCATTCAAGAGTCTGCTGTATTGCCTTGCACCTGTGAATCATGCTTGTATCACAGAGACTGTGCCTACTCAGACCTCAACACATCAGCTGCACGTCAGCAGAACTCTTGATCTCACTAAAAATCCTTGTTAACCATTTTTACTTTTCTCTGGATGTTAACAGTAACAGTTCTGTTCATAACATGGTAAAAACTTATGCACTTAAGGAGGGCAAAAATTTTAAATACTGGAGATGTATCAAGACAAGGTTTAACTTCCACAGCCCTCTAAGCTTTAAGGTTGTCACGCTCTTAGGCCTGCAGATGTTAAAGTGGGGTTTTTAGACCATTAGAGCATACTACACACTCAGCACTCTGGAAATGTAACTCAGTTTGTTCCCTTAAAAAAAAAAAAAGGCATGTTAGTCATTAAGGAATGCAATTCAACACTCTTCTTTTTGCTGAGTTCAGGCATTTTTGGCTTCTCTCTACTTTACACTACAATTGCAGACATTAATCTTGATGCTGCTGTCAAGTTAACTAAGAACTTTTGAAGCCACTAGATACACTTGCTGGCCACATTAGCCAAAAAAAAAATGTGCTAAAAGCACACAGGTTCTCACCTCATTTGTTTTTAATTTCATGTTGCGGCTCCATTCACATTGCAAATTTTCCAATGATGATAAGTTTATTATCTTAGGAGCATGTGATTACATATGCATCTCTACTGATGTATATCATCAAAGTAAAGTGTTTGTTCCATAGGTTCCTCCTCATACACCTGATATGGCACTTAACCAGGCATCAGCAGAGGCAAAGGGTAGAATACTTTAGCCAAAAAAGCAGCTTTTTTTTTTTGTTGTTTTGGTTTAGTTGGCTGCAGGTTTTTTTAATAGCAATTGTCAGTCAATACTGTTCAAGATCCCTCCTACAGTGGGTAATCCCTTGGTCCTCTCATCATGTCTGAAAAACTGCCTTCAAACTGAGATAACTGACTCAAAAGCACTTCATCAGACTATATAGAGAAAGATTTTAGAGGATCCAGTCCATGTTATTTTATTAGCATGATAGAAAATGCTCTCCTATACACAAGTAAAAAAAAAAAGAAAATCATGTTAAAATATAGTATAGTCTCAAAAACAGCATAGGGTTACATGAAATGTCACCAGATGGCACTATTAACTTTGTCTTCAAGCTCTTTCAAGCATGTGAGCAAGTTTTTACCTTAAAGAAAAAATACCTTGGCAGTTGTTGTTTTGATTGTGAGGTACACAAAAAAAGTCTTTGCAGACAGCAGACTTGTTACAGTCTGTGGGACAAAACCACTCCCAGAAAGTTAAGTACTACCAAAGAGACAGACTATGACTCCTGGGTGCAAATTTTATACTGGTTACAGCTCATTCAAGGGAGCTGCACTTGCAAGACTTCCCTGAGCTTACCAAGGACCACAGATCTCTTTTTTAAGTCTTCCTTTCCACGGAGAAGACTGCTGCCCTCAGAGTTTCAGGAGCAGTTGTGACAGCAGGGCTGAACTACCTTGTGTGTAGTGGAGCTATAATGTCATTGGGTTTGTCCACATGAATAAAACTTCCAAGATGTATTCAAAACACTTTCCTTGTCTCCTAGGAGAGACTGTACTTTATTCCCTTGGAATACAAAGTTCTAACAGTGACAGAGAACTTGGTGTATGCTAAAAACTCATCTAATTTTACCAAACTTTTGCAGTGCTATGAGGTGTACAGCAAACCTTCCCTTGAAGTGACATAATCTGGTGCTGCTTGGTGTTCGGCCAATTCCTGTGCTTAAAAATTTGGAAGAGATTTTGAAAAATTATATATCCTGTTCTTTGCATCACTTGTATATTGAGTCCTAAATTATTCTGCTTATGCAGATTGCAAATTATGGAGCTGAATGTGTCCAACTGAATGGTGTAATGACAATATTTCAGAGATGTCAGATTTTTGTCTTAAGCAATGTTCGTCCCTGTCTTAATATTTCATAACACTGAGTCAGAAACACTGAGGAGGAAAACAGCAATGAATACTGGCTACTTCTCCTTGCCTGTTAAATACCTTTGCACAATGGACTCCACAGAAAGATACTCCTGAGATACCAAGTTTTTAACATAATTTTTTTGAAAGCTAAACTACTACATACAGTAATGAAGATGCCCCATACCTCTATGGAACATTAGCCTGAAAATTGAACTGATCTGAAAAAAACCCATCATGAAGGAATAACAGGCTACCTACCACCTGTGACTGGTGGTTATTCTACGTGCTTCAGGTTTATTAAAGAAATCCCAAATCTTCTGACAAATCTCTCAAAGAATGTGCTGAGGAGTATAATGAATAACTCTTTGCATTAGAAAGATTCACAGGACTTTGATCACTGTCCCAGGAAGCATCAGGTCACAATGAATTGTACAAGCCGATTAGGGTCAACCGTCATCATTCTGTGTGCAAGCGCTGCTGTTGTCAATTGCCCAGTCAACCACAGCAAAACAGACGCAGTGATAACCATTCATATCTGATGCACTAACTAGAAGTTTAGCTACTTAATTTGTATTGAAGTAATTGTGAGGCTTTTCATCTATCAGTCTAATTCCATAGAAAACTAAATCAAGCCATAGTACCTTGAGAAAAGAGACTGTAATGACTCTCATGTTAGTGGTTCATTTTGTTGCTGATTTCGCAAGAAAAGCTTGGAACTCACAGCTTAAACTAACAGGAAAAAATTTTGTATTTTAAAAATCTGAGTCAACAGCCATGTGCATTTTAAATTTAAGGACACAGTACTTCTACTTTGCAATCTTTCTTTTCCATTCCACAGTCAGCCTAGGAGTTTAATTACTGAGAATTAATTAAACAGACAACATATCAAAAAATCCTGAACCTACCCATCTCATCCTTCTCTCTCCATTAAAATGGTCCAGTATTTTTATTATGCTCTGTATTGTACTTACAGCATGTTACTGTATACATCACATATATACAGAATGCAAGAATGTGTACATACTGAGAAATAGGTCAGGCACACGACCTGTAGAGTTCCTTCACTCTCCCCAGGCTAGGTACTTTAGAGATGGCAAACCACTGCAACAAAGCCCAATCTTCAGACATCCTGAGAAACTGAGGCCACGGTGAAAGCTTTGCCAGAAAACTTAAGAGTTTCTCAGGAAGTTCTTTTCTCCATCAGCACTTTATCTGTCCCAGTCAGACAATCAATTACACCAATGCTACATGTCAGTGTTTCTTTTTTTGATCAGGAAGAATTCAACCTGAATAAAATAATCAAGATATACCTGGCAACTTCTGTGCTTCCATAAATCAGTATTCCAGGATATGAAGGGCAACCCTGTAAAGCTGGCAGTGTAGCCTGGAACAACCAGGATACTCCCCCTAAGATACAGCTGAGATCATCCTTCAGTGTTCAGTCCAAATGCCTGCTTGCCCTGCACCAGTCTTCATCCTGTATTGGATAGGAATCTCCAGTCCTTAGGGCTCTGTTCTCGTTACTGCTTTTTAACCATTTATTCATGGACTACTTAGGTTTCCAGTCTAGCCCTAGTCAAGTTTGCAGCCTAGGTTCCTCAGACTGCTGGTTAGAGCCAATGGATGCCAGATGCTCTTCACAAGGTTTTTGAATGAGTGCATTTCTTGGCCTCTTTAATCTGGATCACACCTCATCATGGCACCCAACTCTACCCTTGAACATTACCTAGGTCTGGCCACTAGAAACAACTATGTCTATTGCCAACAGAGATTTCTCAGACACTTCAGTTATTTTAACTTTAGGGACAACATGAAAGGTACACTTATATTTTTTTACTGGAAAAATGTATTTTTCCCTTGTCACACCTGTATTTAAAAACACCTATTTTAATTCTGATCAAATCTGAATAAACAGTGACTATAAGCATAAATGATAAATGTTCTTGATGTATCTACTCGGGAATACATGAAAAAAGATTCTGTTTCCTGTTGTATTCTGGTTTCCTCTGTATTCTGACATTTTTTATTAGATGCATCTGATATCTGTGTCGATAAGCACCACTGCAAAAGACCTTTGAAGTGCAAAATAAAGCCAATTATACTATAGAAGCACGTGGCAGTCTGATTTATAAGATATGTGGATGTCAGTTTGGTAAAACATAGAGTACAAAAAAAACCCAGAGATCACTAAAAATGGGAGCTGCCTCTCGTTGCAAACAGAATTCTTATATGGGTCACATCATCCAGCTGCAGAAAGACCCAAGATTTTGAAGCAAAAACACATTCAGTGATGCATACCCTGACATAATTATAAGAAGGTGGTTTTCAACACATGGAAACTTCTGGGGCAAAAGAGTGCAGGCTGCTTATGCCTTTCCTTAAGAACTGGACTCCTAACCTGACAGGTGGACCTCAATTTTTTCCCCTCCTGTGGAGTGCTTAGAACTACTTAATACTTCGCTGTCTGCAATGGAGAAGTCACTCTGTTGTTAACAGACATCTTTCCTTTAGGGTACCAGATGTCTCACACTTACCACTAGTGTTATACAGCTTTTCAGTGGGATAACACAGGGATAACAAACTGTCCATTTTTTATCTGTTTAAAATAAGACAGCTAAAAAACGCAACTTATGGCCAACCCTTGGGGTGCTCAGTCCTATTTCAAGTCAAGGGATTTTTGAATTTAGCTGCTGTTTACTGGTGCTTGGGAACACAGTCTTCACTCAGCATCTTACTGCAAGGAGCTAATCATTGCATGGCACACAGCTTGAGATTTCAGATTGTTCATTTACCTAACTGAGAATTCCTATTTGTGAGTCAGAACTGTTCAGCTTGAAAGCCACTGTAATTAAGCTGACATGCCATTCAGTGACCTTGGCATAATCCTAATGAGATCTAAGTCACAGACAACAATTACTGAAAAAATAGAGGTACAGTTCAAACAAAGGAGAAAGTACTAACATTTTCCATGAGCAAGATCAATGTACTTTACAGCAGAGAAACATAATAAACTGCTTTATGAGTTAAGTTTCTTTATCCACTACAAAAAGTGGCTTGTACCTGGATAGTGCAGCTGGCAATAGAATCAGGCAAACAAATTACTCTAAGAGATTAATTGCCTGCAAACTAAGGCTTTTATAGAATTTCTTTCAACAGACAAAACACAATGCAGGCATGCCTTTTAAAAAAGTCAGCAATCAATACTACTCCGAAGTCAGCCAAGTTTTGTAGTTACCATTCTACACTGTCAGGAGAGGAAAAAACACTTCTCCATTCTGCTGTCATTCCCACTGATGGTCTCCTGCTCAAAGTGAGAAATCAGTTTTGTTCTCTCTTTGAGAGGTTATCAGCCCTTGAAACACAGAGGTATTTCATTCTACTTACAATTAACTGAAAAATGCATTTTAAAAGCAGGTTAGCATGTGATGGGTTTGTACAGCAACGCTGGAAAAGCATCCATGTTTAAAAGCACTACTACATCACTGATGACAGGCTTTAGATTAAGAAAAAGGAAAATAATAAAAATTAATTAATAAAATAAAGAGTGTTAAGTAGATACTCTGAAATTAGTATAAAAAACAAATGATGTTAAGCAGTAACAGCCATTTTTATCAGAAAAAGTGAAATGACAGGATAGCATATGTTATTTTGTTATTTTGGCATTATTCAAAATGTATGTAACCCGTTGTCAGCTGGAATTTCAGTGCAAGTTTAGCCAGATGAGACTCTTGTTTACAGCTCTAGCAGAGTCAGCTTTTGCTATTCTTACACAGTATGGCGATGCTTGTGATTTGATTTCTGTTCAAACATTTCTGAATCATCCAAGTTTCTTGAAAGAAATCTGTTATTTCTGTGAAAGAATTAGTCTTGCAACTTACCTGTTTGTAGTGGCCCAAACCCACATTATTTTGCAATACACCCCTAGCAATCTATCTCATATTCTGCCATCCATAGGTCAGATGGTATAATTACTCAAAAGATGATGGGAAAAACTTGTGATCCTCTCTGAGCTGTGAGTATTCTGAAACATCACACCAAGGCTTTCATATTTTTATTGCCACAAACCATGAAGACCATAGACTTGTCAAGTAGCCAAGACTGAGATACTTTGGTGTTCTAACAGGCAGCAAAATGGAGCCAGGATGTTTTGCACTAGGGATAATTTATGAAGGGCTATTTATAAGAAATAAAAATTGAGCTATCAGAAAATGCAGCTCTCAAAAATCAAATGTGTGTTTATATATGGTTTCATACACAATATGACACAAAACTAATCAAAACAGGTTTTAAACAGCATCTTTACATAAGAATGTGATTTGCAACTAGCTCTGAGCTCTTCCACGCATGCACTTGTGTGGAAGGCCAATTAGGACTAACTCCACATTTCCTAGGATGGATCTCCTGAGAGACAGATGTATGGGCCATGTCCTAAAATCATGCATGCTTGTGAAGATGCATCGCACTAACTTTCCTAGAATAATGAAACAATGGCATGCTAAAATCCACCTGACCTCCTGAATATATCACCGGGAAGTTGTTCCAGATGCTAACGACATTTTTCCAAGGAGGCCACCTTCAAGGACACTAGGACAGGCATTTCTTTGTGAAGTGCTTAATGCCCCACAGAAAATACAGCAAAAATACCCTAGGTGTCTTTGATGTAAGGACAGTGATCAAGTTCTTTGCTGTCTCCCTACCCTTGCATCTCATTTCTCACCTTGGTTACAAAGCTCTTACACATGATCGAACGGTTGATTTATAGCAAGATTATGTTTTTGGACCATAGGAACCAATGTATGAGTTTAATGGTACTCAGGGCACAATTAACTAGTTAAAAATATGCCCTGTTTCTGACAATTGCTTTTTTCTATCAATTATAATATACTCCAGAATTTTCCTGACCAAAGCATGGGGCTAGTCACAATATGAATCAAAAAATGGTGCATGCCTTCTTTGCATCAGCCTTCACTGACAAAACCAGCTCTCAGGAAACTCTGACCCAGGAGACCGGGATAAGGAAAGTTGGAAGGACTTTCCCTTGCTCAAGGAGTTAGAGAACACCCAGGCAAACTTGACATCCCCAAGTCCATGGGCCCTGACAGGATGTATTCACAACTGTGAGACAGCAGTTGGACACCATAGCAAGGCCACTCATGATCATCTTTGAAAGGTCATGACAGTCAGGAGAGGTGCCTGAGGACTGGAAGAAAGCAAATGATACCCTGGTCTTCCAAGCAAAGTATGCTTGGAACCTGACTGCCTTCTACAATTAAACAACTGCCTGGATAGATGGGGGGAGAATAGTAGACATGGTCTACCTCAGCTTCAGCAAGGCTTTCAACACTGTCTGTCTCTTGCAACATCCTCATGGGCAAACTCAGGAAATGTGGACTGGGTGAGTGGACAGTGAGGTGGATTGAGAACTGGGTGCACGACAGACCCCAGAGGGTTGCAATCAGTGGCACAGGGAGGCCTGTCTGTCATATGTGGTGTCCCCCAGGTTTCAATACTGGTCCAGAATTGCTTTTCTGACTAATCAATGACTTGGACGAAGGGACAGAAGCTCCTCAGTGATTTTGCTGACAACACAAAAAGTAGGAGGAGTGGTTGATGTCCCAGAGGACTGTGCAGACCTTTGGAAAAACCTTGTCAAGTTGGAGAGATGGGCAGAGAAGGACTGTCTGAAATTCAATGAAGGTAAATTCAAGGTCCTGCATCTGTGAAGGAATAAGCTCAGGCATCAGTCTTCTGTCTCCCTCAGGTTCAAAGAGTGGACAGGTATACCATTTCCTTGCTGACTAGCAAATACACCATATACCAAAAAATACCATTTTCACTTGACTGTACTGGAGGGTTTGTCATACCAGGAAAATACAGCATAAAACAGCAGAATGCTAGCATTTTACCCTTAGTTCAGCTGCAGAAGCCATGATAATGGATTCAGTAACCCATCTCTCCTTACATCTCTCCAAAGAGAAGCCCAGGTATGAAAAGCCTGAGTTAAGTGTAAAATCAGCAGCCCAGCTTAAGTGCATGTACATCAGTGCACACAGGATGAGTAACAAACAGGAGGAGATGGAAGCCATCGTGCAGCAGGAAAGCTATGACGTAGCTGCCATCACAGAAGCGTGGTGGGATGACTCGCATGTCTGGAGGGCTGCCATGGGTGGCTTCAGAAAGGACAGGCAGGGTAGGAGAGGTGGAGGGATGGCTCTATATGTTAGAGGGTCTCTTGACTCTGTAGAACTTGAGGTCACCAATGATAAGGTTGAGTGTTTGTGGACCAGAATCAGGGGGAAGGCCAACAAGGCTGACATCCTAATGGGAGCCTGTTATAGACCACCCAACCAGGATGAGGAAGGGCATGAATTATTCTACAAGCAGCCGGCAGGTGTCTCAAAATTGCCAGCCCTTGTTCTTGTGGGTGACTTCAACCTGCCGGATGTCTGCTGGGAGCTCAGAACGGCAAAGAAGAGGCAGTCTAAGAGATTCCTGGAGTGTATAGAGGATAATTTCCTGCTCCAGCTGGTAAATGAACCTATCAGGGGTGGGGCCCCACTAGACCTGTTGTT
>JAYRBT010000093.1:44936546-44954253 GCA_036023395.1 Myiotriccus ornatus | reverse complement strand
GATTCACCGTCCCTGGAGGTTTTTAAGATGAGGCTGGATGTGGCACTGAGTGCCATGATCTAGTAATCACAGGGGGGTTGGATCAAGGGTTGGACTTGATGATCTCGGAGATCTCTTCCAACCCAGTTAATTCTATGTTTCTATGATTCTATGATAATAGGGGGGAAAAAGCAACTACATACTACTATGATGAAAGAAGTGTTAGAACTAATATTAGTAAACAGAACCTGTTATGAGGAGTTGATTTCTGCTGTCTAAAACATATGACCACTATGCATCTTGCTCTGATAAGCACAGAAGAAAGGGAAAAATTTTCTCCAAAGCTTTTCACTATGGCTAACTGAAGGATGGTGGCAGATGAGTATCCATAGAAGTCATCATGATTTTTCAAGATGTGTGATGATTCAGACTGGGTATTCAAGGTTAGTGTTGCATTCAGTGGCCCTTCAGCTACTACTGACAACAAGAACTAGAAGCAGCAGATCTCTGCCTTCAGAGGGAATGTCAGCTCTCGCAAATTCGCATGGCAGACTCTTGATAACATTCTCACAATTAAAGCAGATGAATAATCTTGCAGATGGCTTGCTTTTAATTTGGAATCAAACTCTCCATTGATTCACTGAAACGTCATGTTGCCAACCCAGGCTTCACAGAAATTCATTTAACTGACTTTAATACTCTGAGTTTAAAAGGGGGGATGTTGTATATTTCCAGTTGCTGTGCCTGCAGAGCTATCAATTATAATGATTTCTACAGTATTTGCTCAATCTGCCTGTCTTCTTGACAAGTTATATGATACTGGACCTGCTTCACTGGTGCAGACATAAAATAAGTGTCACAACTTAGCAGCTCACATTGTTAATTTACACAATGGATTCAGACCACAGTTATCCAGGCATTCAATACCCTAGAGTCCTTGTGTCCCAGTCAGAACTGAGCAACCTTGTTTCTCAACAGTAGCTCACTTTTAAAAATTGGCTTTCAACAATTTTGGCAGTCTCAACATAAATATTCCTTAATTTGGTTTACCCATATCCCATTCCTTTAGACAAACAAAGCAGACCTCATGTTCATGCCATCTACCAACTTCTGCAACAGATTACCATCAAATAATTTAAACAAAGTTGGACACGTATGTCTGAGTCACTTGGAAACTGTAAGATCACAGGAATGAAGCTTTGTCATACCAATTATGTAAAGCCCCTGGAAAGAAATCCATGCATTTTTGCAAGCAGGCAAAGTAGGCTTTTCATGGAACAAAAGGTGCATTGTCTTTTTCTGTTATGTGACAACTCCTAATTAGAATCAATGATTTTTTACAGTTGGCCCAGATAAGCTTGTTTGCATAGCTGCAATTTCTTAAACCAGGAAAAGACATCTACTAGCAGTACAACAGACCTTGAAGAAAAGGGGCATTGCTTGCTGTTAACAGCTGACTAACCTTGGAGGCAATTCTGCAAATGTTAAACAGTAAAAAATATAGTAAAGAGACAAAGAAATTTAACTGTGTTTGAAAGTATTTTTAGAAATGGACCAAAAAGTACTCATAAAGGTATGCTCTCATCTTTTCCTTGAGCTTGTGCCACTTTATGACCAATAGGAAGCAATCAAAGAGGGAGAAAAGAGACAGTGGGAAACTGTTTATAACCACGCTTAGAATCAAGCACACTGCTTTATGGAACATTACATTTCAAGATTCATGCAGAAACAGCTCTCATAAAAATTTCCTACCACAGTGAAATCTCTCTAAAATGATTCACTTGTGATCTCGAACTTCATAAGTGTTAATTCTCAAGAGCTGAGTACTCAGAGAATAAATTCGCCATATAGCCTAAAAACAATGTGAAGAAAATATCGAACTCAAATCGAAACAGTCTTTAATTGACAAGAAAAATAAGCACTTTGAGTGAATAAAGATGATACCACAAAACAATCACCATGTGGCTATACCAACATTTAGCAAAATATGATACAATGAACAGAACTGAATCCCACAGCAGTCCTAGACAAAACAGTCAGAGCATCCTCGCTAGCCTCTCTTTCTGAATTTCCTTTCTTTAGTTCAGCACAGACACAGACACAGACTGCACCTTCACAGTGACTAGCTCTAAAAAGACCACTCTGTTTCTATGCAGCTTGTTCAGAAAGGTTTGTTCATCAGTTATTCAAACACTGTTAACACATAAACAGCAACTGTATTTCTGTAAGAGATGGCTCCACTGCACTGGCTATATTTGTCAATATCCTTATACAAGATGTCTGTTTCAACCACTTACAAGGAGAGACTACTATAACCATGTTCTGAACAGTGTTTAATCTATATACTGCTCAAGTTCTTTGGAAATCTACCCTGCAAGTAGGTTTATGCATAAAAGTACACAAGGTTTTAGCATAATGACAGTAAAACAGAATTTCTTAGGGATCAGAGTGAATCAAGATGATTCTTGTATTCTTATCAGTGTTTGGACTACTGTGCTTGAGGCTCAGGGGACACCTTATTGCTCTCTGCAACTACCCAAAAGGTTGTAGTGAAGGGAGCGTCAGTTTCTCAGTTTCTTCTCCCAAGCCCTGAGTTAACAGTTGGACTCTGATGTTAAAGGTCTTTTCCAACACAAATGATTCTATGACTTTATGTAAACCTGTGTTCAAGACATGTCATAGAAATAAATGGAATCACTGAATTATGTGTCACAGACTTCAAGACTCTGCCTGGAAGAATCTCACTAAAGTCTAGAAGACTATTGCATTGCAACTTAACCTTTGAAAGTTCACAGGACCAGTCCCTTCTCTTGAGTCCTTTAAACATTAAGTCAGTAAAAATATCTGAAATAAGATCTGAATGATGAAGAAATGTCAAAGAATACCTCAGCATGTCCAAATGCTTCAGAATATATTTGCATTCATTTTGCAACATATTTAACTAGTGGAAAAGGTATGTGGCATTTTTCCATTTCCTAATCACTCAGTACAAATAACCCAATGATTGTTCTATGCAGCTTAATTCTCAACACTTGTTTTTAGCACCTATATTCACAGATAAACCAGAAGACTCAGATGTCTGGGAAGTTTTCCAGAACACCAGAAGCATTAATTAAACGTCTAATCCTTAGGAAATCAGTGCCAATCACCTGAATAAAGCCGACAGTGTGTTTACTTTTACTTAAAACTGTACTTCCTTTCTGAAGAAGAAACATTGCAATGCACAGCACAATCTATTAACTAGTTCCCTCTAGTTCTCTCTTCCTTCCTTCAAAAAAGAATAATGTTTTCTGAGAAAGGTCCCTGTCTGTTTTTGTTGCAACTTATCACAACCTGCATTTTCTGTTTTCCCACCAGATACCATCAGACTTTTCTACCACTGAATGCTTCATAGTTTACTCTCTCTGTTCCTAAAACACATTCAGTCACCAACCAAGGAAGGATGCTGAAAATGCAAAGTAAAATTGGCAAAAAAAAGAGCAGAAGTTATCTAAAAAGATTTTATGGCTTGGAGAGGAATCTAATTTCCAAATACTTAATACAAATGTGCTCCAAACCCCCAACATTAGCATTAGTTTCCTACCCCTGCTGCCCTCCCAGCTTTGAATTCAAATAATTTTCTAGCTTTAAACCCAAGTTTAAAAAAAAACAAACTAAACATTAAACCAAAACCAACCAATCAAACAAAAATCAAACTCCAGAATACCCCCTAAACTTCTTGCAGCTGAAATTTTGGCAGATGCCAAGTTTGGTTTAGGATTTCATACTTCAAGTAGATGAAACTTAAGAGTGCTTAATTTTTTAAGTTTATAATTTATTTGTAGTTTGGTACGGCAATGAAAAATATCTAAAATATAGTCTATTAGAATCATACTACAGGGAAATAAAATAAGTAAAATATAATCTTTGTGCTTATCCATAAGCACAGAGAAGTAATAAATAGGAAACCTTTCCACACAAACAGAAGTATTTCTGCAATTAGGAATGCTCATTGTCATTTTTGGATGCTTCACAGTCATGTTCTGGATTACAGTAAAACTAAAGACACGCCTGATTGCAAAATTTCATTAAAGTTCTGTTTCAACTTTTTCAATTATCTAAACCAAAAGGCAAGAAAATATGGTTGAAATACTTAACATCAAAATTAAATTAATTAGAAGAACAAGAATAAAATTCATAAGTAATAGGGGTTGGACTCGATGATCTTGGAGGTCTTTTCCAACCCAATCTATTCTATGATTCTATGATTCTATTTTATTTTATTCTGTAACATAAAATATAGCTCTCTATCATTTTTCACTACCATGAGTTCTATATATCTGCATGTAGAAAGGAGCTTGCTTTGCATTTTTGAATGCACAAAGAGATGTTTTGATATTTAGGGTCAGTACTTTGGGTACCATAAGCCTCCATGTGCTCACTGAACTCTACTGGAAGCTATGCATCTTCAGCAGCCAAAGAAAAAGCTACTATCATTACATTTTGAATTATGGACACATTATGTCTTTCATACTGAAAGAATAACATTAAAAGAGCATTATTACCATTGCTGAGAGGTAAGTATTATTAGCTTGGGCTACATGCCATCTGATGTGATCACATGAGTTTGAACTATTTGTGGAGGCACACCCAGAATTCATAATTTGTTTTTTCTTTAAACAGTTCAGACATCATAACCAAAACCAGTAGGTTACTAAGATGCACAAACTTGTTAGAGTTAGGAAATCTTAGCTTTACGGTTTCATATTAAAACTTAACTTTTCTGTATCTATTCACCATGATATAGTTTAATTAGTCATATGTCTCTTGCCCTTTCCATGGTATTTCTGTTTCAGTTTGTTTACTGAGTTAGTGAAAAAAATCAGCAACAGGCAGCTATAAACTTAGCACTTTCTAACTTTCAGCAACTTGACAATTAAATTACTCTTCCTTCGACATTGCTTATGACAAAGTGCTCAAATGGTACTTTAGCATAGCGAAAAATTCCTCTGCAAGCATGTAAGCAAAAAAAACTTTGAAAATTTATATTGTTTCTATTTTGTCAAGATTTCAGTACAATCTGGGATGTGGTATGTTCTTTTGTTATGAAAAAGGAGCGGCATGTACCATACATAAAATATTAGCACATGCCAGACATAACACACCATATGAAGGCACACTGCTAAAGCCTGGAGGTGGAACAAAAATTCCCAATCAGTTTTACAGAATGCATTTCTGGTTTTAATCAAAAGTTCATCTTGAACACCATCTTCTAATCATATGTGCTTCAAACAGCACACACGCACATTCAGCTAAATACTCATGCTCACCTAAAGAAGTTTTCTTGTGTCTCAAAAAAAAGCATTACACAAGTGTTTTAATTTTCACATTCTTTTTTTTTGCACCATAGTTTCTGGTTCAGGTTCTGTTCTAGGTTCATAAACTGATGCATTGTGGGATAATTTCAGATATTTAGCGGATGTTAAATGGATGTTGCTTCAAATCTAACAGGAATATTAGCAATCTTATTGGTTTAAATCACATAAAGCAGCTGTGCTAAAAAAATGTTGTCATGTAACGCTTTCAATAATAATACTAATGGTATCGTGCTGAAGCATAACTCAGAACTTACAGAAAAATAAAAAGACTGAATTCAGTTTCAAAAGGGGAGGCATTCTTACTGTATCTGAATGAAACTGTAAAACAAAGCTTGGAATTTATCTCTAACAATATGCTGTTGCTGCTTTCACTAGAATAAATATATGAAGCTTAATGTTTGCACAACATGACAATAAGGCTAATTAAATACCTCTTGTTGCAGCTGAATTTAAAAACCAAAAATGCTCAATTTAGAAAAGGGGAACCTGAGCAGAAAATGAGCTCATAGGTAGATATGAAGAGAGCAAAAAGTCAGCATTTACAGAAGTTTAGGAATAGGCACTAAATATGTAATACCATGTCATGAATAAATTTTTAGGTATTAAAGCAGGTCACCGAAAAGAAGAGTGTTTTCCAATTATAATAAATTGGAATAGAACCTAAAGATGTTTTAATGAACAGTTAGGGAGCCCAATATATTTTAACGGCTATTTAATGAATTCCTATTCCAAATGAATCAATATCTTGCATGCATGTACTCTTCACAGATTTCCACCTAATAAAGCACGGCCAAGTACAGTCACCTACACTGGTAAAAGAAAATGCAGGACTCCATAAAATTAATGCTTTTTAAAATAAAAGGGTTTTTTGTTATTGTTCAGAACAATAAGGAGTCTTCTGAAAATGGACAGGAATGAAAAATACACTATTATTTTTCCTTACCCAGAGAAAGTACATTGAAACAAATTGATGAGACGTAACCTGCAGCTTCAGCAGCAAATTCAGTTAAAGATGAAGAAAAAGAGCCCAATTCACAGAAAAACAATAGGTCAAAACAAATCCTATCAGGATTGGTATGCAATTATTTTCCACTTCGTGCTAGTTACCTTTGCACTGAAGGAGCAAGTATGTTCTGGGATTGACCTTAAAAATGCTTATCGTTAACTATGGATCTGATTATCCTGATCATCATATGTTTTGGTGTGCTGCTATCTGATTACTACTCACCCTTCAACAGTTTCACTTCTCAGAATCGAAGATGATGCTCACCCAGAACGAGCAGGAACTATGACTACAGTATCGCTTGTAGCTATAGTTTAACACTCCAAATTTTTCTTACACAGATAAATAGATACTAGTTTAGATGTGGCAGAACAGATGCTGAGGTCACAGGGACATCCTACTTGGCTCTGATTTTAACTATAAGCATATCAAGTAATGTGGTCCTAGCTGTTCCTAAAGTTTCTTAACTGTATGATTTAACCATCACAGAATGATAACACAGAAGAATAAAATGAATTTATGAAGTTCAGCTTTATGCAGTTCACTTGTGTATATGATTTCCCATTATCTCTACTAGCATTACAACAATACAACTTAGAAGTAACCCCTAACTTTTATCACCAAAACCTTGTAAAGCTTACTGATGTAAAGCTCACCAACTATCACAGCAATCCACTGGGATATGCAGCACAGTGTATAATAATACTCATTCAGTGCACAGCTGCGCAGAGATAAACAATACTGACAAATAAATACACTGACACGATAAATATCCTGACTAGCACCCATTGCAATATATGCTTAATGAGAAGATTGTCTCTTGCAAAATGTTAGGAACCATCAACACATGCAGTGCTTCCATAATGATTAGTGTGTGATGGGACGAGAGTGACTGGTGTAACGGCCTACCTTTGACTACAGGATGCCTTGATATACACTAAGATAGTTCCTCCTAATGTCTCAGTACTTCTGCTATATTCTCTGTAGTAAATCTGGTTCATTCACATAACAGCTATGTATTTGACATTTTTTCTTCCCTTTTCCTGCTTGGTCTACTAGACTGCCTGTTATTAGTCTGCAAACTGCAGTGGACATAGACTATTACTTCACAATAATTTTAGAGAAAGAGGCATCCCACACATAGAATAAGAAAATAAATCACAGAATACCCCTGGGTAGACAAATAAAGATTATAAATGTATTGCTCTGATTTTATACTTAAAAGAATGAATTCATACACGTTTGGTGAAAAGTTTCAGATTTCTTTTGCTTTTTTTTTTGTGAATTACAGAAATCATACTTCATTATCATCTTCCTCAAAATTTTCTCCCAATACCTTACTTGGAATCTCTGTTTATACGCTTAAATTGTAGTGATATGATTGAAAATTTTACTGCTCGGTGAGAAAGGTACAATGTTTGGCTGAAGTACAGTTTCCTACATATATCAAAAGACCTTGGCCCCTGGGCAACAGAAAGTCAAATACATTTTTCCAAATCCAAACCATTTCTGAAATGGTAAAGAAGGAAAGGAGCAAGCTGTTTCACTCAAACACTGTTCAGGAATGCCATTTCTGCATGCCCACATTATGAGGGTTATAATATCACACTGAATATTTCTACATTTCATCACAATTCTAAACACGAAAGCAAGTTTGGCTGCTCCTTCTGATACGCAAACTTCTTGGTGCTATCCAGCAATATTTGCTTAAGTTCAGTAAAATTATTCACAACTTTTAATGTTTAAAAAGCAATCCCTTTATGGGAAGCTAATACAGCTAATACCTGTCATTTTTGGTGACACAGCACGACTTGGCATTCACTGTGGTTTCAGTTTAGTAATCTCAAAAACTTTATCATATGAAGTACCTTATGCACTAAAACATTATTAATCATCAGTAAATGATGATTCCTTCAAAGCTAAGAAATCCTCAAGAAGGAATTATAATCATGAGAAGGTCAGCAAGTTCCCATTCTAAACAGCCAGGACAGGAAGTACAGACTGCTACCAAAACAGTGCTTTTCCAGTATTACAGGATCCCTTATCATAATTTTCTGACTAGAAAAATTATTATGTGCTTTATTCCTATCATATTTGTGGAAACAGGCCTGTGGGTCTGGTTGTTTTTGGTAATAAAACAAACAACTGCCTTAAAAAATGCCCATCTCTCCTCAGTTTCTCGTGGTGTCATTACACAGGATCCTGAAAATTCCTCATATCAAAAAAGTGTAACATGATGCAAGAATATTTCAGCATAAATTGCAACATTTATTCTTCAACACCTTTCCTGCATATGTCCTTCATGCAAATACTTAGTTTTTGCTTTATGAAGGCCCACCATATCGCTTTTTGCAGTCTACAGTAAAAGTTTACAAATTTAGAAAATAACATTTTATCTAATCCTATCTATCGGTATGCATCAATTTAAAGAATTCTTTTCACTTCTATCTAGGTGGAAAGACAGAATCATTCATTCTTATTTAAAAAGCACACTATTAAACAGGAAAAACAAAGGCAGAATTACAACTTCTCTATATTTTTCTAAGTAAGAGAGAGACTTTAACTGGTAAGAAAGATGGAATTCAGACTTACTGTGCATTTGTTCGGCTTCTCTCCTGAATGAACTCTCATGTGAATCAGCAGTTTATAACGGGCATTAAATGGCTTGTACCTTCGAGGGCACCCTGCCCAGAAGCAAGTGAAGTCCTCTCCCTTCCTCTGGTCTATGTGAATCTTTTCTATGTGCCGCACAAGTTCCTCTTGCTGGTCATACACCTTACCACAGTCAATCCAGCGACAGTCATGCTTGCTGCTGAAATCTTCTAGCTCACTCTCTTCCTCCAGCAGGGAGACTGGGGCAGGAGGAGGCACATGCAGTAGGTGAACATGGCTGGGCAGGCTGTGTGGATGCTGGTGCTGATATGCGTGGTATGGTGGGGGTGGCCCTTGTGGAGGAGGCGGTGGTGGCAGCAGGGCTGGAGAAGGCATGTCCACCATAGTGCCTGAGAAGTCATCCAGATGTTCATTTTGCAGGATTCCCACTTCCTGGCTGTCCATGGGCAGCATGCCTTGCTGGATCATCATGTTACCCGTGGCAGTCATCTGCAAGCTGGCTTGCTCCAGCTGCTGCATTCGCTGGTACTCACTGGCCCCATTCTCAGCACACCCTGGGAAGGTGACATTGCCATTCGCCATGAGGAGGCCTTTGTGTGCAGTTGGAATGGAGCAGTTTTGGGGTATGCACCTTCCTCTCACTCCCAAAAAATGCCCATAGACCTCAGGCTGGGGGGAGGTGTTTGCTGGCAATGTTCTGTTGACGTAGGCCACCAGAGAGGTTGAGGATGTACGGATGATTGTATTGAAATCAATCCCAATGCCGTCAGACAGAGGAGATACAGAGAGTGCTCTCTTTTTGGAGTGGACTGACTGAGATGGTGCTGAGGAATGGTAAGGACTAGAGTAAGGGGAATGCTTATTTTCCATGCCATATAAGTAAGACAAAAATGAGTTCGAGATGCAGTTACTGGACATATATATTTCAGATGAAAAATTTATTAGATCCCCCAGCTCTCTGCCATTTTGTAAACCATGGTCAAGAGGAACAGAAGGAAGTGTCCTGTACCCATGTGACCACTCTTGTTTAATGCCCAAAGTGGACTGACCTTCTGAGAAGCTTAATGTTGTAGATGTCAGAGAGTCACGTGACAAGAGCGACCTGAAAGAAAGGCACGATAAAGTAAGCACTTAGACAATTCAGCAGTGGTTCTTTTACCTTCACACACAGATTAATATTAAGAATACATGTGTGAAAAGTTGTCCCTAATTTTAGCTACTGAACTTGAGCACACTCAGTTAATGTACCTGTAGAGGCAAAAAGGTCGTATACATACATATGAAAAAAGGTCACTCAGAAACCCATTCTAAAACTTCAAGATTTTGAAGAAAAATTGCTGTAAAGATTCTTGGTACACCACTGCAGAAATCAATGTAAATCTTTTCACCAATTGTGGTGTAAATAGCTTTGGACTTCTGAAGCTACAGCATTTTGTTCCTGTCTTATATGAAACTCATACTGATTTGAGTCATCTATTATTTTTGCTTGAAAAGAATGAGAATAAAACTGATTAACAGAGAATAAATATTTAACCTGAATGACTTTGCCAATTGTAACGCAAATACTTCCCTAGAGAAGTTTTATATATCAAGTTTACAAATATAGATAATATCTGACTTTACAAAACAAACAAAATAAATGAGTAAGGTAGAAGAACTGGTTGAAGGGGTTTATTTAGTTTTGATTTGACGATGTATCTGCTTCCAAGTCAGGAATCAAAATTTTTCACAAAAGTGTAATGTTGTTGTTATTGGTGGGTTTTCACAGGGATATTATGGAACTTCTTTATGCTGTAAATATTCTATGGGTAGTTTAAAAACTCAGCTCATAAGCTCTTAAAAACATTGCTTTCTATATAGAGTTATAAAAAGGAAATAGAAGGACATTGGAGTCCTTGATTTGTGGCTGCAAATGCTGGGTAGAGATCAAATGGATATATGTCTTCATGTTTCCAGTTCACACCCTGGCAAACTTGGATTTCCTACCAGCCAGTAGAGGCCGGCAGGAAATTTTTAAAGGGCTCTAAGAATAGGAAGAGTCAAGTATGTATCTAGGTAAATGTAGCAATGTCATAGACACATAAGCCTCTACATCTTATGTTTTGATGCCTAATTCTTGATTCTATTATTTTTACAGTACAGTTTTGAAGAAGATGTGATGGCTCAAGAACATAGGAGGGGAAGCTTGGCACAGGCTGAAGGACAGAGGAAGTGGTTTGCAGGTACTATGTCTGTACACTGAGATAGCTCACAAACAGAGAAAATGAAGCTCTAAAGAACACCACAATCCTTGGTGTTGTGATCAGTGGGAGTGATTTTGCTCCTTTGCACAAGACACTTGCTTTGTAATGGATGGTTAATTTGCTGGATCAGAATAAGAAACATCCTGCTCAGACTGAATAACGGTGCAGGGTATTGTTATGGAGTTTATGTTACTCCATCACAGTTTAAATGGCACTGTCAAAATAGACCACTGACAAAAAGCATAATTAACATGCTGAATACAATTTGCATTGAGAGAAATGAGAAAAATGAGATTGCTCTATCAGGTCAGTCCTGTGTGCCATTTAGATCTAAAAGGATAAGTATTTGTGAAACAGTTGATTTGGGCTGTTCAATCTGTTATCAATGGGCACAGCTCATGATAGGGCAGTTATATCATGTTATTACACTGTGACCCAAATACAGATCCACAGTTTTCAACAAAGCAAAACACGTAAGTAAGGTTTGATTTCCTCATGCTAGGCTATATATATTTATACCTAGAGAATATAAGGGGAGAGTGGGGATGTCAGTTTGTTTATTTAAATTTTTTTATTTAAATTTTTATTTTCTCTTCTACAAGTAGAGGAAAAGAAATCACGTATCAATAATCTACTACAAGTCTACTTTTGTACTGACAAGAATTTTAATCAGATGCATAGTAGGACCAGTGTCATTCAAAAAGCTTCTAATGCCTAACACAAAGGGACTTAGCCATCAGTGAATTTGAAGAAAAAATGTGTTCAGAAGTCTCAGAACAGGACAAAACCAAAAAGTTGGCCTAGAATTTCAAGTATACAATAAGTAAATAATCTGAAGAATCTTGGTTCCCACTTCAGCATCTAAATTCAAAAGTAATAAAGATTCCAGCACCCAAAAAACCCCAAAGATTTATTTAAAACTCAGCTCACACTGTGACTCCCAGTTTTATGGGAGGAATAAATACACCTAATACGAAAATGGAGGGCCAGCTCTACCAGAGTGCCATATTCTCAGACAGTATTAACTAGCAGATCTGCTTATTGTCATTTAAACCGGCTTGAGTTTAGACCAGATGTTTCATTAACATTTACAAGACATTGCTTGCAATTACTTTCTATTCTCCCTCTGTGTACAAAGCCCACAGTGTCAAAATATAACCTAGAATCTTGAACATAATAATGGAAGAGTGAAAACTATGTTTTTCTCTCTTTTCGTGGCCTTCTATTTTACTAGCCAAGAATCCTTTGCTCTTCCCTAGGTCCTTTTCTGACTTGCATCAAAGCAAATGGCAGTATTACATCTGATTTCAAGCAGCAAACCTGAATACTCTGAAAAAGTTTTGCAGGAATTCAAAAAAGACAGGGAAGGCTTTATCCCTTCTGGTCTATACACCAGAACCTGATGCTATCTGTAGCAGAACTCCAATTTCGCCAACTTTTTTTTTTCCTTCTGCATGCAAAAATCAATACAATTCACTTTGGGTTTGGTCAGTTCAGCAAATAATCTGGTTTGGATTGAGTTGCTGGAACACAGTTCATGGTACCTTAAACATAAAATCCAGAAAAGGCACTCTGCCCTGGAAGGATCATGGAGTCAATTTAGTTTAGCCAAAAGCTAAACTAAAGTTGAAGGAATTTAACCAAAAAAAACAAACAAAAACTCAAATAAAAAAATTTATAAAACAAAAACCCCAAAACCAACCATCAAATGAAACAAACCTACAAACCCCCCCAAAATAATGACAACAAAACCCACTACAAATAAACAAACAAATCCAAATTGTTTCAACAATCTGTGTATTAAAATCTGACTTTAAATTTGTTTTGCCCTACAAAATAGTCTATTTGAGGTCAAATTTGCTGAAATTTACTTTCTTTGTGTAACAAACTTACTTTATAACACCTTCACTGATAAATCATTAAAAGATACTCAAGGAGCCTTGATTCTGTCAGTTTTAACTTTACTTTGCCCTTAGTAAATGTTTCTTTGCAATAAACCCAAAAATGTATAACTCAGTACTCACACAGTACATCCAACTACACGTTCAGTGTTTGGAACCATACAGGCACACCTAAAACTTACTAAGCAAGTAATAATTACTTGATTATATATTTCTAGGATCAGTTTTGTTCCATCTCAAAGGCATGTCTTTGGATTTGTCATTTGTCATCACCTTAGCACTGAATGGTTTTCCCTGACATGTTTACCCAAGGAACATAATTAATTCTGTAAATTTTCCCAGGGGACTCAATCTTCACAACTGAAGTGACGGAAATATTAAAAATTATCTTAGAGTAAAGAAAGATTTACTTCCAATTACATAATACCAACTTTAATTATTTCAANNNNCAAGAATGTTCCTTAGTTTGTAATAAAGTGATACAGTAAAATGTAAACTGCTTTGAGAATAAAGACTCTTGTGGCCTTTTGTAAATACGAAGCTACATTTCAACTCAGTAGGCAATGGGGGATGCAGTTTCCAAAATAACGCATCAGAATGTTTTCCCACTCTGTGTTGAACTAACACCCACAGGATGTGCTTAAGGTATTTGTATGAAGGTTGTCAAATAACTATTTTCCTTTCATTCATGTTTGTTGACAATACTCACAGTCATTATCTCAAAATTTAAGCATTTAAAATTAATGAATAAATATTCATCTGGGGGGTTGTGACAAAAAAGGCAAGATTTACAGGGAGAGGCCATAGTTTTGAATAAACTACTCACCAGAACTAGGAAAATTAACAAGTTTTCAGGGAAAATTGACATGATTAATTTAATTATATAATCAAATTATTTTAAAGCAAAAGTATTTGACGAGGAGAGAGGAACATTAGCAGAGCATTTACCTAATTTTTTGTCGTACCTTAGTGTTACTTGACAGACAAGAACATAGCACCCTTAGAACTGCATGCATGTAATATGTGGGCTATTTCTGCTTTCATCCTCCATAATATTTCCCATCCTTAGTACGAAAATCTAGCTACATGACTATAAAAACGTCTTTATCTAACAAAAAAGTCCTATCAATCATAGATTTTGTGTGGCCAAATTTCACCCATTATTTGAATGATCCAAACAGTGTCATTATACCTGAACAGCTACAATATCACTGTGAAATAAACTGCATTGAATTAAATTTCCCATGGCATAAAAGAGCATGATTTTCTTATTTTATTAATCAGAAAAGTTGCATTTTAATTTCAGAATAATTAAAAACCCCTCTTTTTAAAGTACTGAATACAGAAAAGCAACTCAGGACCTTGTATCTGACAGAGAAGCACTCAGGCTGGAAGCATCCATAGACCTCTGTAAGCTAGGGCTGATCTGGCTGCATGCTGTTGAAACCTGATGAGCAGAAGATGGAAGAGGTTCCAGCTGTTGAACTGTCATGGGAATGCTGGGAACTATTGCATTGTTGTAGCTGCCTTTTCCAATTGACTTGCACTTGTGTCCGTAACCAAGGTCTCCTAAAAATAAACACAGCAGGTTTTACTATTCATCTCTCATGAACCCATGATGAGGCCACAGAACTCAGTTTGCGAAGTCAGGAAAGTAAGGAATATCCTCAGAAGAGGACAAATGGTGAAACAAAAAAGAATTTTGCAATCTTCTCCAAGTACTAAAAGCACTATTAATTAATAGATTTTGCACGTGTAAAACATGTGCAAAAGTACATGAATCAAAGACCAGGCATCAGCAGGTAGTATAGCAGCCCTCAGCTGGGGGACAGGCCTGGCCTTAAGTGCAGCTCTATATGAATAGGGCAGGAAGAGGGAACCCAAGGAGGCTGACGGAAAACCACCATACCCTGAAAACCCCACAGCTTCAAGCAGCCTTTCCATTATTACTACACTAGTCATCCAAAAAGCAAGAGGACCATCGATAGGCACACAACCTGCAATGCTTGCTGTGCAGTCTTACTGGCAGGAGAGAGTTACAGCTGGAACCCAGTTTTCCTCAGAGATCTAGGGAAAGGAATCTGAGATGAATCAAAGAGAGATGCATGCTGGACTTTCTTTGAAGGCCACAGATTACGCATGCTGGACTGCTTTTGAAGGCCACAATCTGTTCTTAATCACTGCTGCCATGACTCAAACTGATACAGGGACATACCTATGAAATGCTCTGTGTACCTCGTGTTGTGATTTAGGTCACAGATGGTCATTTACAAGATTCTCTTCCTTAAAATGCATTGAGATGAGAAGTTAAAATGTAGGTCATAATACGGAAGTTGTTGGATATCTACCAAATTCCATCACAGTTGGAAATTAATAATTAGCCAATTCGCATTTCTAGCTGGTTCCCTGTGTTCAGAATACTGCACAAAGCAGGATAGCAAAAATTAGGACTAATAGTGAAAAGTACTTCAGTGCAAACCATTCTTCTAAATTAAATCTACTTTTGACACAGTTGTACAACTCATGCAAGTTTTTCTCCAACTTGTTCAAACGGATTGTGAACTGCAGAAAGAAGTTCAATAAGGCATTTATGACCCTCACAGCACCTCAGGGATGCAGAGAGTAAGTAAGAGAATTTTCTATATTAGGGTAAGGATGATGGCCAAAGACGGTCTGGTCACTAGTTACTGAAAGGAAAAAATGAGAAAGAGATTGTATTACTTGTATGATAGACAAAAGCAATGCAAGACTCTAGTCCTCATAAACATTTGCCTGGGCATTTCTCTAAGGTTGAAATGGAAGAAAAAGGTTTTTTTTCTTTTTACCACTGACAAACACTTCCTGTTATCAGACAAAATACCAATTATTCCACTTAAAGTGGGGGGGTGAGATTATCATAAATGAATAAACAAATCATCAGCTCCCACCAGAGACTCCAAAGTAAAAGACTGATGCTTTGCAAAACACAGCCATAACATTTTATCCACTGCTTTATAAAAGGACAAATGTGTCAGAAGACCATCAGTAACACCTCAACTGTGCCCTGCAGGTCACTAAAAAGTATTAGTTTGATCTGAGTCAGGCAGGAGCATACAATCCCACATATGCTGAGCTAAGTCTGAGCACAAGATGGGAAGCTTATGCTGACTTAAAGCCAGCTACAAAATTACAGACCACATCTGATCTTGCATAAAGTTAAATGGGTGCAACATGAACATCTGACCTGATATCAGCCTGTTGCTAAAAGGCAAGTGGTCAGAAAGAGTGTTCAAAAGCACTGGATAAATCTGAACTGTCAGAATGACTATGTCCTACATCAGCATTGGAATCATATACCCACAGGGCCAGAGGAGCCCTCACAACAGGTCTCCTCCATCACTGACACAAAGGCTGAAAATTTCAGGGCAGTGAAAGGACAACCATGAATTTCTTAATGCCCTGAATCCACATCAGCTGATAAATTGGAAAATCTTGCAAGGACCTCAGTGGGTTTTAAATGACACTGTAAATTCTAAGAAAAATATCTGAAACTAATATTTTAAATGAGCAAGAGAAGTAACTTTTTTCTTTTAAGCTAAGATATAAATCAGACGGCAAACCAATAAAGGCAACAATACCTGAGGAGATGCAATGAGTCCTGAGGTGGCTCACAGGAAGAGTTACAACTGATTAGCAAGTCCTTTATTCCAAATAAACATATTACACATAAATCAAAGCTGCTCTTTATCAATAAATAACAGTAATAGCCAATAAGTATAAACAGTAAAAATATTCAATGGAAATGTTTTAATCCACTCACTTCCTCATTCATTAGCTTGCTTATTTTCCCTGTTTATTCTCCGTAGTTGGTTAATAGCTAAGCTTCACTCAACTTTGAAATGCAAAAATATTTTACTGCAATCTTCTGAAGACATTTGAAGAATTCATCAAAATACAACTACTTTAGTTTAGAGACACAGAATTTTAGATGAGATTCTCTTAATTTATATAATTCTCATAATTTTTGGAGGCAGAGTCCAATATGAAATTAGTTCAATTAAAACACATTTTCTTTTATCAGATATTAATTCAAAACCAACCAATTTCTTTGTCTACTTCTCCATGTCAAGAGTAGTAACTTGTTAATTCTGACAAGTAGCTCAGGTTAAACAGTGAAACTGTTTCACCAAACCTTTGAAATTGTAATTTATGCTTCCCATTTATAAATCATAGTCAACAAAAGCCAGTTTTAATTATTTGGTGTTCTGAAACAAACTACATACATACCAAATACATAACACTAGATCAAATTCAAACATCTCTTAGATTAATAAATTATGCAGTTACTGAACTAATCAGTATGAAAGTAAGTTATTTAAAATATCTTAAAACCTGTTCTTTGTTAGAGTAACAGGTAGAAATAAAAGAATTGCAACAAAGGGGCAAAAGTTAATTTCCCTAGAGGATTTTCTGTGTTGATGTACCCAGAAAATGTACACTTTAAGAGTTTTGGAAATGCTTGGTTTTAATGTTTCCCTTGTTGTTGGTTTCCAGTCTTATTTGTGTGGACTCTCTATTCACCAAAATGTGGAGAAAAGGGCACATTAAAAAAGCATATTGTACAACAATAAA
>JAYRBT010000093.1:44925382-44936446 GCA_036023395.1 Myiotriccus ornatus | reverse complement strand
ATACAAAGAGGACAGAGACCAAGCAGTAAGCAAGGCTGCGTCAACAAATTCTTCACACAGATTATCTGTAAGTCTGCAAGGCCTTTTCAAACCAAATTTGATCTTTTTTTCACAACACAGTTAATCTTCTGGATGTTGCAATCCCCAGCTACCACACGCGTCTTTTCTGGGTGTATCTGTGTATCTGCAGGGTTATTGTCACCCTAGCTGGAGGAGTTTCGCAGTAGCTGCTGACTGAACTCAAATGTTTGCATAGAAGACTTCTTTCCTGATAGTAATATCCCAATCCCTCTCACCTTGAGCCTGCCAAGCTTTCCAGGCTTCCCCTGCAGCAATTTTAGTTGTATTACTAATGACTGCCAGAGAGCTAGCACTTGCCTCTTTGTCCTTACACAAAATAGCCAACTTTCTATTGTTTCTACAGTCATCTAAGAGGCAGACTGCACTACACCTACGTAGATAGAGACACTAGCCACAGGACAGTGGATATCAGACCCCTGGGAAGCCTCTTCAAGTGTGTTAAACTGGAGCTTCTAAGTAGAACAAATTAAAAACCAAAGACAGAATAGGGGGAATATTGTCATTTGCCTCTATGAGCATTATTATCAGACAAAATCTTTGCCTGTTTGGAAATCTGGGCTTCTTCAAACTGTTATCACATCCTGAGCCTAAATGCTTTTGGGAGACCTTGAGATTTCTAGGTGAACTACACAAAAGTTCAATCACAATTACACTAGGTAAGAGCAATTTTTTATGGTGTGCAATCTGGAATTTTTCAGGGTACAAGTCAATTATTAAATCATGATTAAAAAAGTTGTTGAATTATCATTTTTATTGCAAGTCTTACAAAATATTGTAGTTTCTCAACTCCACTGCACCACACAGACAGTACATGTTAGTGAAACAGTGATTCTTAGCAATTATTTTCTTTCAAAAAAGAACAAAATAAAAACCCAAGGATTTGTGGTTCGAGAGAAAATTCTGAAATTAAGATCCCAATGGTTATGATAGCAGCTTATAGTTTTCTTAACACTTACAATTAGCAATGCCTTGTTAGTAACAAATCCTCTAAATCCTCTGGCAATATCCACTCTGAACACCAAGTTAGACAGACCATTAATCTGACTAGTATTGGCAATTCCCATGTTCTTAACTATTTACAGAGACATAATTTTTACAATCAGTAAAAATAATCTCAAGAAAATACACTGAACAGAGCATTATATGATAACATGGTATTGTGAGAAAATGCTATGTATGCATTTGAAGGTTCTCCATGCTTTGAATTTTGGAAAGGCAGTTTCTTCACTATCAGAGTGCACTTGGTAAGTTAGCTTCCACTAATTTCCAATGCTATGTGCCATTCATTGTATGAAGTAATCAAGCATGTACTTTCAGCAGCTCTACCATGAGACAAAAGAAACTGACAAAGCACAATGAAAAACAATGTCTGCCTTCAACTGGAACCAAGGTAAAAAATTATCCAGAACTGACCAGTGAAAACAATACGGCACAGGTGATTAACTTTGCTGGTTTAGAGCAGACAGCAATGAGATCACCTACTTCTATGGCACACTTTAACCACTAAATTTAAACAAATGAAAACAGTGGTCTTGTAATGACTAAACTAAGAACATATTATGAAACAGTCAGGTTTAGGAAACTTCCAAGAGAAAACACACACACAGTAAAACAAAAATGTTCCATTAGATCTACAGACATCCATAATACCTCATACTAATTTTTAATCAGATTTATATCAGGAAGACCTCTCACTTATTAAAACACTATTTTGAAAGCTACCTTGTTTTCTTATTTTGCATAAGAAGTAAGAAGTTATCAATTAACTAGTGCACAGACAAAGTAATGTTTAACTGAACTAAAATATAAATGTTTTAGCTGCAACTGGTAACTCCCTATTCGTTATCAGTGGCATTAGATGACTTCTGCTTTTGTCCTTGTTAGGATAATATGGTATGTACTCTTCTACTGCAGGAAACACGCAGCTTTACATCTTTGGTTTATGCTACCCCTTCTCTATAGTATTAGTTACTCATACCAGTTTATATTTATGAAACTTAGCTTGACCATTTAGTTTGTATTTCTGAAATACTAATACACTGTGCAAGCCACATACTCAGATAACTGATATTAATCAAGAGAAATTCCACTAGCAGTGTAATATATTAATTTACTGCTATATGAATCTAATGATGAATAATACGAGGGGAAAAAAAAACCAACAAGTTTCATGTTTTAAATTTCAGTATTGGCCATCCTCTTAAAGTGCCATTACTATATAAATGGAGAGAAAATTATTAATTTCTATCAAAATGGAAATGTACAGATATTTGAAAGAACAGAAGAGAATTGTACTGGAATTACAGATAATACATTCCAGTTCCAGTGCCACTGGGCAGTTACCACCTGAATCTGACCTAAATTAAAGCAGAGCATGTCTCTGTATGTGTATAAGAGCACAGGCTGCAATTTCACTTACAAGTGGCACTGCTTGAGAAGCAAACCAAAAAATAGTATTGTTAAAACTTCCTCACATATTAAGAACTATAGGACTCAAATGAAATCAGTAGGGAGACATTTTGCCTATTAACAGTGTTGCAGTCATCTGCAAAATAAGTGGATCGATTCCAGCAGTTTTGTTGGAATACTTCTGTGCTGATATGATCTGATTGCAATGCAGCCAACTATGGAGGAGCAATAATAAAACACTTTAGAAAAAACAACTCTCTGGACTTCGTAACACTTCATCTCCCACAACTTCTAGCACTTTTCAACCTTCACTGCACATTTGTGCTTTTCTTCATGTTCAAAACACATTCTTGGCATATTTTTCATTAATTCCTGAAATTTTTGTTCCTCAATTTTAATTAAAGCAGGCTCATATAATTTCTATTATCTGAGCGTTCTTAGTGTTTTTGAAAATAACATGCAGGAACTTCGCTGTCTGTAGCTATGGGCACACGCAGATCCATTACTTCGAAGACCATCGTTCCATGTCTCAAAGCAAGTCAGCACAGAAATGTATCCCCTGTTCACAGAGCAATCTCTGATTTCTTGATGTGGACTGCTATTTAACATGGTGACAGCCTTCCCTGGCACACCTTCCCCATGCTTCTCCTGCCAGCCTGATCGCATGGGCAGTGAGTAATGGGAAGAAAGAAGCAGACCTCTTTCTTTCTTCAGGCCCCAGGCAAGGGGAAGGTCTATCTCCTTTACCCACTTAGACACTGGGATGCAACAGAGCACCAAGAGTAAGGGGACTGACTCTCAGCAGGTTAGGGTGGCCTTAATTTCAATGATGTATGACAACATGCCCCTAGGAAAACCTGCCACCTACTGTGCAGGAGTCCTGAGCAGAGGAGAGAGGAGCAAGGAGGTTGCACAGGCCAGGTCTCAGTCTTTGTCCCACAACACATCACTGCCAGACTGTGCTGCATGCTGTGATCCAACAACAGATACTGGTTCAGCAAAAAAAGCATGCAATGAAGCCTTTGTTTAATGTTAAACTGTAATCCCATGTGAGGCTCTCTTTCTAAAGCTTTACAGATAACCCAAGGTATTTGACCATTGTTTCTCAGGAAAGCATCTTTCTTCCTTTAAGAGACCAAAATGTACAAGCAGGAGGAAAAAAAAAAAAAAAGAAAGAAAGAAATGCCAACTTGTTGAACTGTGATACCAATTTGGAAGAGGTGACAAATGTTAACATGTAAAGAGCTGCAGAAAGTAGCTCTTGCAGTAGAGAATCAGGAGTCTAAGTAACTTGCAATCACATTCAGTACATTTACATTTCCTAGATAAAGGCAATTGTTCAAGGGCACTACAAGGTAATTTTTGAAACAGCATTGTCCCTGACTTTCTGAGCAGTACAAACGTGTTATTTTCTTTTCCTCACATTAAAAACAAGATACTATTCAACACTGTTTCTCATAAAAGATGAGAATGTTATCCTATTTGTCAGTTTAACCAGGTAGAAATAACAAGCATACAGCCCACATAACATATGTATTCTAAGAGGCTTTATACTCAGTTAATTAGTTTAACTGTTGCTTTCATGGTTCATTTAAAAGTTTCATGCTTCATTAAACATCAATATCCTTTATCATCTCAAAAACTTCTCAGTAAAAATACAAGTGCCTTTTCAAATGACAATCTTGTTTAACTAATATATACATTTCAAGCATGTCTATGAAACACTAGCCAAGTCTGAATTGCTACAGTAGCCGTATATCAAACCATTATGCAAATTTCATTCCACATAATATGGAAAGATTTTTTTTTACTTAAACAAAAGTACTTTGTCAAGAAAATAGTTTTGACAGTAAGGTACATTACAATAATAAAATTACATTAGTTCTTACTGTTTAAACTGACTTTTGGAGGAGGCCACTATCAGTATCCCTCACATTGTTACCTACTTAAATTCCTTAAAAGCTGAAATGTTATTACATCATGGTCCAAATAAAACCTTCTACTTGTCTTTCCAACTTAGCTTTTCATGTCAATGAGAGGCAAACCCTGGGAAAATTACACAAGCAGCCACAAGTATTTAAAATCTTTATTGGCACTACATGCTTCCACTCTTCTCAAAGCTTTAGACATTTTTCTTTCAATTTTATTTTTTATTCTTTATTCCTTTCATCAGCCCAAGGCACACTAATTAGTCAGAATTTCCCAAGTCTTTTGTGGTTGTGACCAAAAAGAAAAGACCAAAAAGAAAGCTCATTTCATCTTGTTAAAGTGAATCCATCTACCTTCCACAAAGCCAAGCTAATAAGAGGGAGGATTAAGGCCAGTTGAACGGCTTAGGCCCCTAAAGACAAGTCCAGCTCCTGCTCTTAGCTGTCATACTTGCCAAAATTGGTTTACAGAGAATGACGTCTTAACCACAGCTATTACTTTGCGAAGAGGAGGCTGCTGTCTTGGCAGGGTTTGGCAGCCGAAGTTGGCTACTGACTAAGGTCTGAGGTAAAGACACAGGAAACCACACTGGCATCCCAAAGCAATGATGTCTGCAAGGGCCCTCTGAACAGCGGAAAGAAGTGTTCACGGGCAAAGGCATAAAAAAGGCAAATGTTTGCATGCTCTGCTGAGCTAAAGTACCTTTGTGAAAGGGTAGAAACCCACACAAATATCCTGATGGATACTGAAATTTTTTAAGAGGCTGGTCATCCCAACTGTGTATCTCTCTTCCATACCACTAAAAAAATCAAGTGGTACCCATCTTTACATTAGTTTGTCAGACAGAATGTGCAAATAGGTAAAAGCAATATGTTCAAAACAGATCATGTAATTTTTGAGGACTTCATCCTACTGAGTTTCAGTGAAGTTAAGTCCCATGTACATCTGCAATTTTTCACAAAAAGAATTCAGTCTTATGAGCTGATTAGGTAATTTACAAAACTTCTGTCATATGCAAGTGTTCATGTATTCTTCATAAAATTTAATGTATGCTTTTTTAGTACTCTGGTGTGATTTTCAATTAAGTGCAGGGATATGATTCCCTGCAACTGAGGGATTGCATTTCCCTGAAGTTAATGTGATAAGGATATAAATCAGCACCTGTTACAATCAGCTGTCATTGCATTTCAATATCACTGAAATCCACACTCTATTCTGCAGTTTGTGAAAGTTCACGCTAAAGAACACATTTGCTTTTGAAGCACTTATTAAGTGTACTGCATGCTAAAAATGCAAAGTTCATTGCACTTCCAAAGGGCTCCAGAGGACTAAACAGGCCAACAGTGAAGACTTAAAGTGCTTACAACTCAAGAAAAAACAATAACCAGAATAATGGTTATAGTACTTTTCCTTCTTAACGACCAGCTTCTCTTCCTCATGCAAGGTTCAAGAATCAAGTCTGCATGGGCAGGCTGAATGAAGAAAGCATATGTATTTGCAGTCTGGGTTTGGGAGAGTTTTCATTGCCCAGACCTGCTGGCCACCCACTTCCCAATGTACCCCAGGATATGTAAGGTCAACCAGTGTCAGTTGACCTTAACTGGCTGACAGATGGCCATCCAGCTGCCCCCACAATAGCACAGATAGCACAGGGGAAGAAAATAAGACGGAAAATCTCCTGGGTTGAGAGAAGGACAGTTTTATAAAAAAAGCAAAACCCTTGTACAGAGGCAAAGCAAAATACAAAACATACGCATCATACCAGCAGGCAGGTGTCCAGCCACTTCCTGGGCAGCAGGTTCTCTGTGTAGCAATCACTCAGAAAGATAAATGCCATCACCACAAACGTCCCTACATCTTCCTCCTTTCCCTCAGCTTTCATTGCTGAGCACATCATACAGTAGTATGGACTATCCTTTTGGTCGTTGGGGTCAGCTGTTTGTGCTGTGTCCCCTCCAAATCTCTTAATCACCCCCTTCCTAGTGGCTTTTCTTTGTGGGTTGATGAAGAGAGAGCCTTGACACTATGCAAGCACTGCTTACTAGGAGCCAAAACACTGCTGTGTTATCACTGCTTTGTTATCAACACAGTCTAGTCAGAAATGCAAAGCACTGTGCAGCACATACATGCTGCTATGAAGAAAGTTAACTGCCTCCAGATAGATCCAGTATACTACATATGGAAAATACCCAAAGGAGATGTCAGAAAAGCTGCTCTGGGAAAGACAAATACGAAGGGAACCAGACCAGTGAGGTAGGGAAGAGAAGCACTTCCCAGTGAACGTCTGGACTTCAGGCATCACTTTGGAATTTAAATTTATATCTAAAACCATCATCAGAGTCCATTTTGAAAAGATGAATGTTTTCCCATTGTGATTTTGGTTTAAAATATGTGAGAAAAAGGAAAATGAAACATTGAACAGATATTAAACACTCAGTTTTCTATTAAAACAAGGTAGTTGTAGGATTTCACAAGGCTTGCATTTTCAGGAAAGAAAGTCACTGTTTTTAAAACTAGGAATGTCTTATTGGTTTTGGGCAACAGCAACTTTGAATCAGAGTACTCACCCTGAATAATTGAAAGACAGTTTCTGCTTTCATTACACAAAGGTTGTTGCTCTTCTAAGCAGCAAATGTCCTTTCTAAATTATGTTTCTCCCTGAGAAACCAAAGCAATGAGGAATCCTGAAGGCTCAGCCAACACTGCAAACTGAGCTAAGAGTTGCAGGCACTCCAGAGGTGAACCTGTTTCCTCATGCACACCATCTCCAGAAATTATATTGACTAAAGCACTACAATTTCTTCCACTGCTCTTTTCAGGCCAGTATGACTTGGCTGTACAGAAGAAGTTAAGGAGTTACTTAGCCAAGATGCCCTGACACAGATGGGCAGAGTGAGAATAGCTTCTCTCTGCAGAATCAGGGCAGTGGGCCAATGCAGCAGTGGGATAAAAGATTGCTCGCCTGTCAGGGCTAAGAGAAGGACCCCAGCCACAGCCTGTCCTCTTGCTTGCTCCAGGAGGACTTCAGCTCTGCATCATGGATACAGCCACAGGCTTTAAACTGACAATCTATCTCATACAATTTGCCAAGAGTGGTAAAAGCTAGGACGTGAGGCAAGCCCAGAGTAACAACTCTCTCATAAGAATATGAATGTTCAAAGGGAAATGTAAGCCAGCAAGTATATTTTACATAAAACTTTTAACAACTGTTCAAAGATCCTCTCTTTAGATCTGTCTTTACTTCCATATAAATGCATGAAAGCACTAGATGCCTACACCAGCTAGGTATCCTTCCTCTTGATAGCTCTTTCTGACTGTCCTCAGGACCAGAAAAGAAACTTAACTGAGACTGACCTGTTCCTTTTGCAAGGCAACTGCTACTTAGTTTTCCAAGTGTAAAGGCCAAAGGCATATATCCTGAGACAGTTTCACTGGACCTAACATCTGTTGGAGAGATTCCAAATATGTCAGCTAAAACAAGGTTGTAAACCCTTTTACAATTCTTGTTAAGTCAGGTGCTGAAAACTGGATATTGGCAGCATTTTCTGCAATGCCAAATAAATTTATCTTAAACCTTACCTACATACATTAGAGGGTGAATTTTTGCTCCTAAGCTTAATCAATTACCTACTCAACGGTCCATTTGATTTCTAGTCCAAAATAAGTCTAGTCAGTTTCATCTCTAACTTTTGCCTAAAAGTTGTAATCAAGTCATCTTTGAAAACAAGTTCTTGGATCATTTTTCTTAAATCTCACAGCACATGACAAGAAGAAATGCAACACAATCATAGCCTCACATAGCAAATACCTACTTATAGTAATGATGCCATTGTTTCTCTTTAGGTATTATAGCTGGGTACTACTAAGAATGCACAAGAAACAAAATCATATTTAATTTAATCACAGATAAGCATGTTTCCCCACCTAATGCATATATATACAGGGCAAAAGTAGAGCTGCCCATGCCTTTAACTTTGACAGTTCTTAAATTAACAGTTCATCAACAGGCACCTATAAATTCTGAAGTTTTCATTACTTCATTTTTATCTCCTCCATGTCTTCTACTCTTCTACTCTCTTCTGGTAACAAGGAATAATACTAACAGGAATAGGCACATCTGCCAGGTCAATGGGTGGCTCTGACTTTCGTGTAAGCAGAAAAATTTGGGGGTTTTTTGACCATGGGATGATCTACTCAACACTTGGTCTACTGACACCTGACAGGATTCACCCATTTCAGAGGGGGAAAAGAGTTCTAGCACAGGAGCTAGTGTGGATCATTGATAAAGCTTTAAATCTTGGAAGGGGGAAAGGGACAAAATCAGGCTTGCAAGCAGTGAGCTATGGGATGGTGTACCAAAACTTGAGGAAACCAGCACTAATGGGATCTCCCAATCTGCTCCCAGAGATGTTGGCTACAGTGTACCACACCTGAATGTTTCTACACCAATGAACGCAGCATGAAAACAAACAACAGGAGGTTGAAGCTTTGTTCCAGTCCCAGAGATCTGAGATCACTGGCATAAGCGAAACCTGGTGGGATGAGACCTGTGACTGGAGTGCCCTGCTGGATGGTTACAGGCTCCTCAGGAGGAATAGGCTGGGCAGAAGAGGCAGGGAGGTTGGACTGTATGTAATAGAAGGGTTAGGATGTATGGAGCTCACAATCGGCAACAGCACAGTTGAGAGCCTCTGGATGAGAATCAAAGGGCAAACAAATAATGCAGATGTCGTTGTGGGAGTCTGCTACAGACCTCCCAGCCCAGACAATGACACCAATGACTTATTATTTGAGGAACTAAGGGACACTTTCAAGTCAAGTGCCCTTGTCCTTGTGGGAGACTTCAACTTGCTAGAAATAAACCAGGAGCATCACACACCCAGTACAATCCAGGCCAGAAGATTCCTAAAAAAAGCTGGACTACAACTTTATGGAACAGGTCCTAAGGAGCCAAGTTGGAAAGATGCCCTCCTTGATCTGCTGCTTGTCAGCAAAGCAGATCTCATGAGTGGAGATTGGATCTCCACAAAGTGATTGAGATTAAAATCTCTGTTGACAGAAGGAAAAGTGCCAGAAAAACTTCAGCTGTGGACATGAGGAGAGTAGAATACAGGTTGCTCAGGGAATTAGTATGTAAGGTCCCCGGGAAAATGTTTTTGCTGATTCTGTGATTCCTCAGTGCTGGTCACTTTTTAAACATCACCTCCTAAGGGCACAGGAGCAGGTAATTCCCCAGTGTCAGAACTCAAGTAGATGAAGCAGAAGGCCAGCTTGGCTGAAGAGGAATCTTCTCTTGGAAATAAGGCAAAGAAAGAAGGTGGAAGCAAGATCAAGTGAAGTGGGAAAAATATGGAGATGTTGCTTGCCCCTATAAGGAAAAAATTCGCATGGCCAACTTTCAAATGGAGTTGAAGCTGGTCAGAAATATGGGGGACAAGGAAAAGATTTTTTCAAATACATTAATGGCAGTAGACAGTATAGAAGTATCATCGACCCATTCCAGGATGAGGATGGCCACCTGACAAACAGGGACAGATACAAGGCAAAGGTATTTAACACTTCCTTTACTTCTGTCTTCAACATGGATGATGGACCAAGGAGGTCACAGTGCTCTGAGCTGGAGGACCATGACTGTGAGAATGATCAACTCCCAGTTGACCCTGAACTTGTGAGGGATCTGTAGGGGTCCAGCTGGATCCCTACAAATCTGTGGGGCCTGATGGGATCCATTCTTGAACAGTTTGAAGAATCCTTGAAGAGCTGGTTGGTGTCATCCCAAAACCTTTTGAGCAGTCTTGGGAATCTGGGGAGGTCCCAGATCTCTGGAAGGTGGCAAATGTTGTCCAGATTTTCAAGAAGGGCAAGAAGGAGGACCACGTAAACTACAGCCTGTCAGTCTCACTTGAAGCCCTGGTAAAGTTAAGGAGAAGATTATTCTGGAAGGTATTGAAAAACACCTGAAAGACAGTCATTGGTCACAGCCAGCACAGCTTCATGAGAGGAAAGTCCTGCTTATCAGAGCCAATTTCTTTCTATGACAAGGTAGCCCACTTAGCTGATCAAACGAAGCCAGCTGATGTAATCTTTTTGGATTTCAGTAAAGCTTTCAATACTATCTCTCACAGGATCCTTTTGGACAAAATGTCCAGCACGCAGCTGGATAAACACATCATGTGGTGGGTGAGCAGTCAGCTCACAGGTCGAGCACAGAGGGTAATAGTGGATGGGGTCACATCAGACTGGTGACCTGTCACTAGTGGGGTTCCACAGGGCTTCATCTTGGGCCCTGTGCTCTTCAATGTCTTCATAAATTACCTGGACACAGGACTGGAAGGGATACTAAGCAAGTTTGCAGATGACACAAAGCTCAGAGGAGCTGTTGACTCCCTCAAAGGTAGGGAGGCCCTGCAGAGAGACTTTGACAAATTAGAGGGCTGGACAATCAACAACCATAGGAAGTTCAACAAGGGAAAGTGCTGGATTCTGCATCTGGGATGGGGCAACCCCAGATGTTTGTACAGACTGGGGAATGAGATGCTAGAAAGCAGTGCTGTGGAAAGGGACCTGGGGGTCCTGGTCGATGGCAAGTTGAATATGAGTCAGCAGTGCCCTGGCAGCCAGGAGGGCCAACTGTGTCCTGGGGGG
>JAYRBT010000093.1:44903871-44917202 GCA_036023395.1 Myiotriccus ornatus | reverse complement strand
GCTTTGCCTGATGTCCCCCCAGACACGGTTGTCCCTCCTGGCTGCCAGGGCACTGCTGACTCATATTCAACTTGCCATAGACCAGGAACCCCAGGTCCCTTTCCATGGCACTGCTTTTCTCATTCCCCAGTCTGTATTTTCTTTTTGTCTGTTTGTTTTTAGGGAAAAAAAGGGGCAGACACTGCATGGAAGTGAAAATAGAAAAGAATGTACTTAACAAGTACTGCACTCACAATTGTTTAAATATATTTTCTTCATAATAATAATCTCCAATAAAACTTATTAAAGGCTTAATTTAATTAAAAAATAAATATTACTAAGAGCCTGTCAAAGCAACCTCTGCTGAACACAAAGGAATGCCTTCTGAAGCAACATTTTACCCTGTCAAGCTGCTCTCAAAGCAGCAGGAAGCTCTGCAAAATGCTCCTGAAAATGCAGCCGAGTTACATCAATGTGCAAAGAAATCCCTCACCAGAGGCCAAATAAGAAGTTCTGAGTACACCATTGATTTCAATAGAAACTGGGCTGGAACAAGATTTGGTTTCACTTCAGGGGACTAAATTCATTAGGCATTTAGACACATTTGCAAAGGGAAAAAGTAGTGGGAAAAGCACAAGTTTCCTCACTATTGCACATAGCTACCATGGGTCAGCCAGGACACCAGTACTTCTCACTGGCTGAAGTTCACCCACTCCAAGCAGCAACAGAAGACTCATGCCCTGGAGATGTTCCTTGGACGCTATCTGACTTCCATGTGAACACCTGCAGGGCAACCTGTCACGTCAAAATTCTTTCGAGAGCTTTTGCAAGGGAAATGTTATACAGCAACTCCTTTGTTGTAACAACTAAAGCTGGAGAAGGTATCTGTCTTCTACTGACCTCTCAGCTTGCAACTATCCTCAGACAAAAATGTCAGACTTATTGTTAAATTGACAAACCTGAGGAGATGGTCATCTCTGCTCATTAAAGCATAATAATATACCGTAGACAGGCTTTTTTTCTCATTATCATTTAAAACCTCTTACAACGTGTCATGGTTTAACCCCAGCCAGCAACTAAACCCCCACACAGGCACCGCACCCATTAACGTGTTAAATGGTTAGACTTAATAGGGATAGACTTCTCTAAAAAGCCCAGAGAAAACCACTTAAAACCACTGATTTTATCAACCACATAGTGTGTGTAGAGCTGACTACATAAAAGCCCAATGAAATGAGATTTTTATCCAAAGTTCCATTTCATGTATTTAGAGCTGCAACTGGAGAATATTGCCCTAACATGTTTTGTTTGGTTTCAGGTTTGGGTTGGTTTTTTTTTTCACAGGGGCCTATGTACAAGATGTATCCTGTGTCACAAGACTGAGGGAAAGGGCTCAGAGAAGGAAACCTATTAGTTATACCTGCTTCTGAGGGAACTCCTGGTCCCCCACATTCTGGGGGGACTATGGAGCTGACTTTCAATTTCTGTAAAAATTCAGGAGTTACTCAGCCTCAACAGCACATGTAGCCCTGTAACACCTAAATCTCTGTGACACTTAAATCTCTCTAGAACCACTGGCTACAAAATAGCTGAACGCCATGCTCATCACATGCATAATTTCACAAACTTTGGTGTAACAGGGCAATATTTGACTTACACCCATAAATATGACAATTACATGGAGACAACAAACGTCTCTAAGTGTTCACTCAGTCTCAAAAATGTTCCTCTCTATCAATAATCTAGATTTTTATTTCAAGATGACGTTTATTGATTTTGCAAGGTCAAGTTTTTAAAATCAATTAGGAGATCAAAGTTCCATCCAGAGCTACCAGAAGTGAAGATGTTTCTTGTCGAAATACAGAAGAAACACCCCTTTATCATAAAGCAAGTTTCACTGGTAAAGTCACAGCACTTAATATGACTATTTTACTTTTTACATAGTGAATTCATCACGGGAGCAGTAAGATAAAAGACACTTGGCTTTTGCAGTTCATATTAATACAGTTTAAAAGCCTACAGTAAGCATTTCATGGCAACATATCTATTTTGGCACCTTAAAATTAATGCCACAGTTAAATTTGTTTCTTTGTTTGAGAGAGAATAATCTCCCCATTTACTTATTCCCTCTACACATATCACACCCATTGTTACGTATTGTATTTTCATCATTTTCATTGCGACTTGTGTTGCAGTAGTGGTTGTGCCTGTCACTGGGCAAACATAAATACCTCTTGCTCTGAATCCAAACAGAGACAAATGGCAACAGAGGACAACAGGAGGACCTAGAGCTAAAATGGGACACAATAGTCCAAGAAGCTCCAGCAGCAAATACCACAGCAGAGACCTGAACAAAATGCAGCCATGCTGATGCAAATACTGATTTTTGACAACAAACATCAATTGAACCATGTTTTAACATCTTCATCTCTGTATTCCCAGCCTAGTGCCCCATCTGCTGCACTCAATACATATTGAGCTGGTATCTCAAGTCTGCCGAAAAAATGATGTATACTCTTGCAACTAGCAGCGAAAGACGTGCTCCACTTACTGAAGTATAAGGTAACATGCCTGCAAACACCACACTGGCCTGAGATGAAATTTAGCCTGGAAGGGATAAGAGGAACAGAAATATAGACAAAGGGACATGTGCAGGCTATTTATAACCCATTTAGGAAGACGTTTATTGACCAAGCCAAAATGAAGTTCAAATATATAAAAATGGTCCTTTAAAAAAAGTTGCATTATTTCCCCCAGCTTCCTTGAAATCTGAGACAGAACTAACTACATAATTCAGCTTTGGAAAGACCATGCATAAGTAAAGTACAAAAGAAAAAGATATTATTGGTGCAGACAATTCCCCATTTATTCAGACAGTTCCCACTTTTATTCCGTAATTCAGAGGAATTACAGGATCATAGAATCATAGCATATCTCAGGTTGGAAGGGACTTATAAGGATTGTTGACTTCAACTCCCTGCTCCTTGCAGGAGTATCCCACACATTTACAGCTGTGCAAGAACCAAGAAAGTAAACAGAAATGATTTTGTACTTTATGTACAAAATAGATGTCAGAAGAGCAGCTTCTCATTTTTTTCCTAGGGTGAGTGGTAAGAGAGCAGCTAAAACAAAGTAAGCAATTGGTTTGCTTCCTGTTCACCATCACCTAAGAGGTCTGCAGCAGTGGAGACCAAAGAAACACATCACCATGATGAAGACCATGTTATAACACTGATAGGAAAGACTATATAGTTCTGGAAGAACACAATTGCAATAGGCCAAAACACCAAATCCAACTGCAAAATTCAGTATTTGCACACATCTATGCTTAATTGTACACTGGGCAGCTTTTTGTTTTGCCTGCTCCTCTATGCAAAGTCATAGACACCCTGTTTCCTCTCTGGAGGTGCACATGCAGGTCTAAATTTTGTATTTCATATCCATAAATTGCACTTCAGGTGGAGATCTCAAGCCACTTAATTTTTACATTTATAACTTTTCAAAAATTTGCCAATGAAAAGAATGGAGGGACAGCAAATTTGTGTGACTTACCCATATTCATACCAAAATATCAAAACCTTAATTCACCCAGAGAGACAGGTGGCTTTAACGCAGTTTTCAAGAATTTTCAGGTACAAAACTTGCGGAATTTTCATATTTCAATTGAATTTTTATTCTAAATTTCCCCTATAAAAAGGTGGCTGAAACATCCATCTCTCTGTATGAGAACAGATTTTGTTAGTGCCACCTCCTGGTGATCAAAAAAACCTGAAAAATCATACACTAAGCTGGAGAATCTCAAAAAAGTGAAGATAACAGTTTGACCTGTTTTGGTTTTCTTGTTTTTAATGATTTGACCTGAGGCACAGAATTTTCTTCTCTGCAGACCTGGAAGATACAAAATTCATTACCCATTTTTAGGATGCTATAAATAAGCATGCTTTAATCATTGACAACAGAGGAAGAAAAGGAAGTGCTGCATTGCTGGAAGAGTCATCATCTCAGGAAGGTACATCTGCCTTGATTTCATCCTTTTAGAATTTTCACTTTCAGTAAGCCCCACTGAGATTTCCACCAGTGGCTGTCCATGGGTTTGTGGGCCTGGTGAAGCCTCCCCATCCAGCTTACCTATCCTTTCTTTGCAGCTTTCCAGCTAGGGATACTCTTTGGATGCTAACAACAACAACAAGCTGTCATCATAGGGAAAACAGGTGTCAAAGTTATTGATAAATACAACCCATCACCTCCAATGGCTTTGCCCCAGTCTGACAGAATACTATTGGGTCTATGGAAATTTTAAAAAATATGAGCTTTGCCTAAATCTGTCCCTTCTATATACTGTATTTTGGATGGCTGAAAGTAGTTTTAAAGCTTACTGTCCAAACCCACAAAGCAAAGGATAAAGGGTACAAGGCTGGGTATGAGAGAAGTTAAAATATACTCTTAACACAGAATGGGTAAATGCTGGCAATATGCCTAATACCCTTGAGGGGTTTTACAGTTCTTGTGTAAAGTAGATCCTTTTTGGCATTAAGCCTAACACTCTTCAGGGAATTTTTGTAAGTTGCCTGGGGCCTTTATAACACATAGTCCAACATGCATTTTGGCATCACCAGCTTCTTTAATTTACTTAAACATTTTGTTCTTAAACATAATTCTGAATGTTGAAGAGAAAGACAATAAAAACGCATAGTCAATGTAAATCACTGCCTTCCATCATTTCTGTTTAAGGTTGCCTGAACATCATTTATGTACAGGAGTTGAACCATGTCTGAAACATGACAGATAGTGGGAAAAAGAAATAAACCTGAAATAAGCACTCCAAAGGAGTGTCTTGCAACAGGAATCTGTACACTACCTTTTACATAAAAATGAAGTAAATCTCTTACACATTCTAGGAGAAGCATACAAAGAACAACAGTGAACCTTCTCAAGCCTCACTAGGATTGCTGATCATCCAGTCCCTAAAACCAATCGCAGATTTAAACTCAGGGAGTCTCATGTTCCCACCTGTGCCCTTTTCCGAAGTTCTAGACCAAAGAAAAGAATCCACCAAGACCCATTCTCACCGTCCTCATAAAGGATTTCCCCAACAACTGCCAGAGCTGCAAGGAATTATCTCCTTGCCTTGATGGATCCTGTGTTGTTTTTTTCAAGCATATCAAGGCCACTGAAAGATATGCCAAGCAGAAAAATGTGTCACACTGGATAAAACCAAGATCGTTATCACTTACTTTGCTATACTCAAACATCATCAATAACCAGGCTTTAAAACTGCTGTCAATTGATTATGGAGATCAACTGAAAAAGAAAGTAAATCTTGAGTCAAGCTTTCTGCATAAGGAACTGCACAGAATACTGATGAACATCTTTTTCTCAGACTGCGCCAACTGACACATAAAAAACAACAGTACTAGAGAGCAAACTAAGTATGTTAAAGAGATTTCAAGTGTGATTCAAGCTGCTTACTGATTAACACTTCAGCATACAACACTCCTCACAGACCTGTGTGGTGGTTATTCAAAAGGGAAACAAGCCTCTTTTAGCAACAGGAGACAAATTATTCTCCCTGACCAAGTTCACAGTTCTCACACAGCTTAGCAGCACTAGAGCTACTTCTTCATGCAGAGTCTCTGGGGTGAAAATAAAATAAAATAAAATCCCAAGATTTGATGCCTGTCAACTATTTCCAGGATATGGAAGAGCCTTACAGAAAACATACTCATTTTACACATGAACATTAGCTGACTCATTTTACCAGAAAAAAAAAATTACAGTCACATTTGCAAGAAGATGGAAAATACAATACACAATGCTCTTTCATGTTAAGGAACAAACTTAACACTGCAGGAACCTCAGAAATGGAAGATGACAGCTGTATTTTCAATGGCTCTGGAAAAGACAAGCAAAAGAAGTCCATGTCTACCTGCACAGATTTCTGCATTTCTTACTGGACTGTCCTGTCTGGGAGGCTAATGTCCAGATTTGCTTCTTCAAGTCCCATTTCAAGTATTTTCATGTCAAGCCTTCACAATTATAACACAGTCTTAATCACATGCCCACATGCTTTCTACACTGGTTTGAGTTAGAAGAGTCAAGGTAGAACAAAAGGCCAGACTGGTTTCAAGGCTTGAACTCCCCATGCATGTAGTGTCACCTGCTGCCAGGGAGAAAAGGAAATATATGGAGACGGCTACAGCTCTCATGACTGAGAGCTGCTCACTATTACTGAAAATCCTGCTAGATATATCAGTTCAAATCACAATCACAGTAAGACAAAAAATCAGGCTGACAGGCTGCCTCTCCCTGCCCCGTGTCCATATTGGACCTCTCCGTCAGATGATGGAGGTACACAGTGGCTGGAGATGCAGCAGCTGCACCAATGTCACTAACAGCACCTCAATGTCACTAACAGCCTTTTGGACACAGTAGAAATTCTCCATCAGACAAATCCAGGCTGCTTTAAGACTACAATATATTGTATTACCACTCATAAACTTTGAATGAATGCTTCATAATTATGTTAAGTATGATTTCAGTGATTCAGATCAAGGATTCAACTCCTTCAGAAGGATCCTCTCTCCTGTAGTGGTCACCAATAATGCTGAAGTGAAAAGAGAAGGTGACCTCCCTAACAAGAGAGCACGATCTTAAGCTCTGCCAGGGGAAGTTTAGGTTGGATATTAGAAAGAAATTTTTACAGAGAGAGTAATCAGGCATTGGAATGGGTTGCCCAGGGAGGTGGTGGAGTCACTGTCCCTGGAGGTTTTTAAGATGAGACTGGATGTGGCACTGAGTGCCATGGTCTGGTAACCACGGCAGTGTTGGATCAAGGGTTGGACTTGATGATCTCGGAGACCTTTCCAACCCAGTATATTCTATGATTCTATTCTATGATTCTATGAACTATTCCCACAGCCACCTTCTGCAACTACCTACAACAGCAGATATATGTTTATCTTTAATACCTCTTGTTGAACTTCAAAAACATGTTTTCATCAACTGAGTGTGAGAAAACAGTAGGAGTGTTAAACATATTGGTCCTTTCAGAAAATGTGTTGTTTTCAAAAAGACTTGGGATTTTCATTCCGATGTGAGACATAAGAACACTCAGGATATGCCTGAATGTGGTCCAGCTCACACTCTCAAGTCCATTGTCTGCACATACGAATCAATGAGACAAGCAGTAAGAATAGCTACTAGGTTTTCTGGAAAACAAAAATACTATTCAGATGTGCATAAAGTGCAGATATGCTGGTGCTAAATCCTTGAGTATGTAATTTTTGGGCATTAGTAAACTTAGATCACAGTTCTAATTTGAGCTGCTTGAAACTTACATACTTTAAAAAAAGTTACCTTTTAGTAACTAATTTAATAACTTAATTTCTATGTGAAAATATCTAATATGGGTACATAAAAGTCTACACACCTAGCAAAAAAAAAAACTTAAAAAAATCACTGTACTACCATGTTTTTCTGTACTGGAAAAAAAATCCATCATATACTATTTACTTTTTCATTGTATTATAAAGCATTATTATCCCATCACTGCCACACAGGACATAATGTAACTGAAGTCGGAGATGTACACCATCACATGTTCACACTTGCTTTCTTTTCTCCATGCACAGAAACATAACAGTTTATCTTACTGTGACAGAGGTGGCATCCTTTTTGAAAAAAAAAAACATCTCCTTTCAAAGCCTTGTAGCATTGTAAAAGATAGTCTTCAAGCAAAGTAAAGACTTTGGGCCTGTTGTGGTTACTGTAGATTGTTGTTCTCTTTTAGTGCACTCAGCATCACCTCTGTAAAAAACAAGGCACACAGCTGGATTGCCCCAAAATATTCTGTTCTTTCCTCTATCCCAAACTGAAGTGCCTATTTTGTTTTGGGGGGTTTGTTTAACTATTTTACCCATTATGAAAAGAATGCAGAGAAACTATTCCAAAACAACCAAATCATTTTGGGGTGTATCTTGGTGCTTTTACTATCCCCTGTATTTTAAAGTAAAAATAAACAGAAAAGCAAGCAATAAAAAAAAAAATCAAAACAACAAAAACAACTTTGAATACTGTAAAATTCTGTAACTAATACTGAGACAACTGTAAAACTGTTGTCTTCTTGGGATAAAGGTTTAGCAATAAGTACTTATAAAATACAACTTCCCTCCGTGTCCCAACCAGTGAAAATGAGAAAATATGAAGAATGTGCACAAGCATAAACTACATGAGTAGTTTTAGAAGGTTTACAGTCTTATTTACATACAGGTTATGCTTTATACAGCATAGCAAGGTTCAAAGTCTTAGAAAATTAACTGGACACAACCAAGTAAGACTTAGTTCTTCTATAGTGGGTATGTTCCCAGCCTGCATAATCTTCAACTCTGTAAGTACTCCTGCTAGTAATAATTTTGAAGCATGCAGAATTAATAACCTAAATATATAAACATGGAATCAGAAGTCCATCATTTCTAAAGTTCACAGTATCTTACCTAATCAGCACTGTTCAAAACTAGCTTCCCTAACACCAGCTCTTCAGCTACCTCACAAAACAGTAGACTACTTTACATATGTGGGGGCTACTCAGGGCAAGAAGGAAAGATAGAAATGACAGCATCTAGGAACAGATCAATCAGGCAAAGTACATTAAAATCCCAGATCAAAATCCCCAAACTAGAAATCAAAGAATATGCCTAGTTGGAAAGAACCCATAAGGATCCTTGAGTTCAGTTTCTGGCCCTACACAGGACCATCCCCAAGAGTCACCTTCTCATAGATCACTGAACTAGCTGATGCTCTCTTCACCTTCTCATGCTCCTCTGCAACACGTACTGTACGTGGATTAGCTGTTACATAAGGCTACTTTAGAGATCTCAGCAAGGATTCTCAGTTTTTAGGCATATAATTTTTAAGACAGCAGGAGTCAGGCTCTACCTGTAGTGAAAGAGAGACAGAAAAGTTCCTCCAAAACTATCATGTGAAGATCTACCTCTTTTCACGTAAATGCTGCGAATTACAGCTGCCATTGCCCCCACTTCATGCAACACATCAGTGATCTCGGAGGTCATTCAATGAATATGCATTACCACTGGTCTGATTCAGCAGAGTACTCAACCATGAAGTTAACTTTCAACTTGTTCTGAAATGATACTCGTTTCACGCCTGCAAGCCTTGCTGAAGAGGGATGAACTTCCTAAGTTGTCAAAGGCAAACAGTGAAGAAAAACAGAAAATGGAGAGAAGCAATACATTTGGAGTAAAACAGCAAATATCTGTCTCCTTCTCTCTACTTTCACTTGGATATCAGCACAAGTGTTTGGGCTTTTTTTTTTTTTATTTTAAAGCATTTAATTCTTTTCTATACATTAAATTCTCATGTCAATACACATTCAGTTTTGAAATTAAGATACCAAAACTCCTCCAAAGGAATATCTCCATCTCCAGAATGACCAGAGTCAAGAAGTATTGTAAACTTAAATGTTCTGTTTGACTTCTAAGATCCAAGAGCAGATAGTCAATACCTTCTCATCTGATGCACAAGCACTTAAAGAGAACCAGAGAACCTCCAAATTTTGTGAGGGTTATGCATCATTGATTTTTACAGCATGAACAGTGGTTCCAAAAAATTAATTGCAAATGGTCAAGACATATTCAAAAGTGTTTTACAGTTTTGCAGTCTAGACACACTAAAAACCCATGACTATTGCTGCTTTTATCAGTAAGAAGCTGTTAGGCACCAATGGAAAGCTGTGTTCATACATCCAAGGAGTATTCCTGACAATATTCACAATCTTCTGGTGCTACAGGACATAAAATTACTCTCTGGATTTGTTGAACCAAAATGTTAGGTTAGCTAAGCAAAGGCAAACTACGCTGTCTATAAACAACCGTAGGGCAACTAAGCAATTCTGCACAACTACTTTGTAACAAAAACTCCCTGGGTATAATCAAATCATGAATTACTTTTGTGGAAAATAATAAAATATCTTGTTGGAGTGTCTCCTTTTGTAGGAAAGAGTGGTAAAAAAGTGGATTCCATTTACTTAAACTAACACCATCTGGGGATGTGCTACCAGAAAAGAAATGCTATTACTGATGGCAATAGCAAAATTGGTTTTACCTCAAGGGAAAAAAGTATCTCCAAATTCTTGCTGTTTTGGCTTTAAAATCCATGGGGCTGGAAGTCCTGGGGGCTGTGGGACTTGTAATAAGGGCTTCTCATTCGTAACCACTTGTTTTCTTGGGACTTAGGGCAGAAAAGTAAACAGTTCTGTTGATTTTGCTCTGAAGAGCAAACTTAGAGGTGCCCTCCTCCAAGGGGCACCTCTAGGTGTAGGCTGGCAGACAAGTTTCCAATAGCTGGGCTTTGGGTGCTGCTATTTGAAGATGAACAGCGTGTTCCTGCATGAATTCTGACAGATGAGTTCTGCTGTTCACATGGATCATCCTAGGTCCATGAGGAATACCCATTGTCCACTGGCTCATACTACATGACCTCCCATTCCTTTTTAAGAACTTAATGTAATTAAAGTGTGTTTTTACAGACCCCCAGCTATGACTGATATCAATCCAAACAAAGTAAGAAATCCACTATTATGCCTTTTTAAGAAATACATAAATAAAAATAGATTGCAGTAACAGTTGAAAGAGGACTGCACATGATTGTTAACTTTGTGACTTTACTGGTTACAAGAGACAAAGTACAAGCTCTATATGGTCTGTTAGGGAGAAAGAACAAAGCCAAGCAAAGACTTAGAGCTCTAACACAGAGAGAACCTGCCTCATCAAAAGCTGAAGTTTGCAATAAGGTCAACTGCCTCCACATTAGCTAAATCAGCCATGAAATTAGGTGCATGCTGACCAAGTACAAGGAGGCAGCTGGGACTGGAAGGACTCTCTGACAGGGAATTGTCAGTAGAATGAACACAGCTGCGCCTTTTTCCACCCTCTCCCCAGCCCATGCTGAAAAGCGCATGCAGTAGTAGGGAAGCACCATGCAGAAACTGACAAAACAGGAAAAACAGCAGTTCGCATTCTAGAGGATATACATACAACAACAATATGAAGAGGAAACTGCAAAGCCACAGAAAAGACTCTGAGGTCCCTCAAACTCCAGGGCACTTCACAACAAGCATAGCACAGAAGCATTCATAAATACAACTGCAATAATTCAAAAGTGGACTATTATTATAAGCCTATAGATATACCATAACTTAAATGTAATAACATAGTGGCAAATCTTCAAGGACATTTTTTAAAATATACCAAACATTTTCGAACCCTGATTTTTCATCACTAATGTTTTCCTCCTATTTAAATCTTAGAAGACAAAACTGTAAGGGGTTCAAGAGATCATCTCAGTGACAACCTACCCCAAGGCAGAATCAACTAGATCTAAACATTTCCTGACATAAAAAGAAAGATTTGTAGGCAAAAGCTGCACTGTCAGTGTAAATCACTGGGCTAAGATATGCAGATGGGGTAAGTTCAGCCCTAATTCAGCTGAACAGCTCATGCCCAATTTTCATCACTAGTTGCATCTGTTTAACGTTAAGCACATGTTTAAGTAGTTTGTTCAATCATACACTCTGTGCCTAATTAACCTGTTCAGACAAACAAGCTGATAGAAACAAAACTGAAGTATGGCTTCAGTTACGGTTCTCATTCGTCTATACATTAAGGTTTTAATTATTATGATCTTGCTGCAGCAAAATGCTGAACCGTAACTTTTACACTCAGCATATGAAATTTTCAACACTGAAACCGGTAAAATTCATGGTATATTCATGGTTGAATTTAATGTAAAACTCTCATACTTAACACTTTGCTTACTATCACTCTGCAATGTCTCAGGTTTTTTCCATCTGTGCACTGTCAAAATCCCCAAACAAAACTGCATTCATAGCATTCATGTTTATTTCACAAAACTGCATTCATAGCACACTTTCAGATTAAAAGCTATCTAAGTGTCTATAGAGGTGTCTATGCATAGATATTCACACACACTTTCCAATTAAGAACTCACTAAAACTGAAAGGCCTAAGCATGTTATCTTCAAAGGCAAGAGCAAACTCCCCACTGATATAAATAATATAGATATGCCTTAACCACACTTAAATGGTCATAAAAGATGTATTCTACATACTATTTTTATTGTTATATTTTTATATTGTGGGAATAAAAATTGTAAAGCACACCAATAAAAAGCAATATTATTTCTCTGCATACCTGGCTGAAGCATAAATCACTCTCTCCAATTCAACAAAGGAAAAGGAGAGCTGAATTCTCAGAGTTTATTTTAAAAGCAGAATGTACCGTGTCTTAACACAGGTGACTAGATCCTTAGAAAAGGACATATTAAAAAAGGCAATTGTTCTGCTGGCAAGGGTATACACCATGTCACTGTAAATTGTCCACAAATAAAAATCATTCTTGCTTGTAATTCTTGTCTGCAATTTTAGCTACACTAGAAAAGTAAGAATATAATCCAGAAAAGAATATAACATGACAAATGCATTAGCTTTACTCAACAAAAGCACTTTAGTTTAATCAATGGAAGAATTTTTCTACATAGGTCACACAGACCTACCAGCCCTATAAAACCCAGGTCAATATACAACTTGTGTTGTTAGTGTTGGTCTCCTTCACTATTCTTCTCCAGTAATGTTATATCATACAAGCAATGGTAGTGTTCCATGCTATCGTCTCAGTTTTATCATTAGCTCTTGCTGTGTTTTTTACACTTGAAGAAAGGCCTCTGAGCCCATAATTTCTTTCCTCATCCTAGTAAACTGTATTTTGAGCCAACTGACCTGCAAGTACAAACAAACCAAAGTTCTTTATGAAAGCAGAAACATATTAAATAATTCCTTTACATTTTTTCCTCTAGTCTCATTCCTGATTGTACTTTGAAAATGTATAACATTACATTATGATGCAAATGAGTGCTTTCTTTCTTTATAATACTAAAGCACCTTGGAGAACATAAGTTTCCCCATTTTAAAAAATATTATTTTGTGGTATTTTCAATCTTATTTACTAGTTTTAAGTGGCTTTTCATTAGTTAAATTTCCTTGTCATCAATTTTCAACATGATGTCAGGACCTTCTCACATCAGTGGCCAAGTTGACTCAAATCAAAACATCAGATTACTTAGAGGTGCATTAAAGCATATATAACTAATTAATTGCCAATTGGACATGATTTATATTCTAAAAGTCCAACTTTTCCATCAGATCCATAAATAGTTACCATTTACAGCTACCTATAATAATGATGGGAGCCCCTGGTGGTCTAGTGGTTAAGGATGCGGCGCTGTCACCGCCGAGGCCCGGGTTCGATTCCTGGTCAGGG
>JAYRBT010000093.1:44866483-44881599 GCA_036023395.1 Myiotriccus ornatus | reverse complement strand
ATTCGCCTTTGAATGCAATAGTCAAGTTAATAGTCAAGTTCAGGTGCACAGTTAATTATCATCAGGCTATTTCATATTTTAGGGTGAGGAAGCTGGTGGGCTACTGCCCTACAGCTCCACTGTCTTCCGTTGGTTGGGAAACAGGACCACGTTGGTGCAAACATCATGCCCTATGTAATTCTCTGTCTGAAATGGTTGGAAGAAAAGCATCTGCTCACCTGTCTGCAAGAGCTCAGCTGTAAGCTAAGAATCATAGAGTGAGGGCTCAGTCATTCTCACAGTAAAAAAGTGTTTCCTCATGTTCAGAGGGAACCTCCTGTAATTCAGTATGTGAAAGAAGCACAAGTAGGGAGGCAGGCTAGCGGTACCAACTGCTCTTTGCAGCAGTGCCAAAGGATATCCAACAGCCATGTTGCTGTGGCTCCTTTGCTTTCTGGGAAAAAGATACGTGACAGAGGGAGAAACAAGGTATCCACAGCTGTCCCACAACATGCAGCAACTCTAGAACCAGGAAGCAGTCTCACACATTGGGTTGGCGGGCTGCTGCAGGCTTTGCAAACAAAATGGGGTAGTTGTGACACCAGGACTACAATGAAGCACAAATGCAGTAAATGAAAAGTACTTTCTGAGTGTGACACACTTTCTTACTTCAATTTCTATTATGACACCATGGCAGTACAAACATAAAAGCCTCTTCCTCTCTCCTTCTCCCAGTCAATTTCCCAAGATAGGAGGAATCAGGGGGTTTGAGTTTGGTTGACTTCTGCTCTTTTAATTGATAATGTACGTGTCTTTAAATGGGAGCGTAAAAGTCACCTGCAGCAATCCTGTCCACCTCATATCAGCATCCCATTTTGCTTCATAGATGTGCTCTATAATAACTAATTGTGACAGGGAGTACAAATTCTCTAACTGATAGCACACTCTCTTCCAAAGGCACCTCTTATGTGTAATTCTTGAGAAAAACCACAATATTTCTTCACCAGTTGCATGCTAAGTAAAGGAATCAAGGCACTCATCTAATCATACAGCTTGCAGATGTCTGGCAATAGCATTTTAAAACCAGTCATTTGCAGGTATGAGTTCCTGCCTCAAATGGATAAACCAGATTGTACCTCACCCATAGACCTGTAACAAACTGGAGAGTTCAATCTAAGTATTTCCTGTCTTCCCAGATGCAATATTAGATTTCTGCGCAATAACAGATGTGAAAATTGCGATACAAAAGGGCCAAGAATCCCTTTCATACATGTGCATTACAAACATTGTTTGTTTCAGATGCTTCGATTGTGATTCACTTACAGAGTATGTCAGCTTATACAGGAGAAACAGGAACAGAGACCCCTATTGTCAAAAACAGATGAAACGAAAATCAATAAACAAAATGACTGAGCAATGCAGTACTGTGTATACCTGCCTGAACAGAAATGTAGGCTGGACTACATGGTATCAGTTCCTTCTGGGGACATTTCCTGAGACCACTGGACAGGTGATCCAGTACCAAGACTGGATTCATCTCCTCATGCACTTATTCTGGGTTAAGTGTACAAGAAGTGCTTGAAAAATATCTCAGTTATCTCTGCAGAAAAAATTTTGTAGTCAGTGACCAGCTTTTCCTAATGAGGCTGTTTACACTTTCCATTTCAGCTGTGTATTATGGCAGGGAACTGTTGCACTAAGTTGTAGGCAACACCCAGTCAGCCCTTGCAATTTACTTTGTGCATAGTAATACTGTTTTCAAAACCTGCTGTCTGAGGAGAGCTTAAAATCTCGAGTTCTTTATGAAGATTGTTCTTCAATTCTGTTGTGCACCATGAAAGGTGGTCACGTTCATAAAGGTCACTAACAACCTCACTGCAGGGAGTAAGAAAGGCTGTGATGCCTTCAGAGGCAGCACAACACAGATTTGGTGCCTCAACTGAGAGCTTCAGTTTCCACACCCATCTGCCTGCTATCTTTCATGAGAACTGATGTAGAATAGAAGAAAAGCTTGCATTTGTTGTTGAGCAAAATGCTTACCATCTAAATGCTATATCCTGAGAAGCAGATATAAAGAATCAACAGCAACATATGAGTAGCAAAGGGAGAAAAGATGTTCCTACTTCCATTATTTTTCCTCTTCCACCCTTTGCATTAGCACTACATAGTATATCAGAATAAAGCCTTGTCCTTGCACTGCTCTGGTACCCCTAGGAGGTTCCTGTGACCACAGACATACCATATGAACGCTTTCAAAGTTGCACTTCTGAAAAAACAGCTCTTCTAGACAGAACATTACCTTCTTAGTTAGACTGCCTCAGTATCTCTGCTTCCATCTGTCTCTTTACTTTACCATCAACATCAGCAGACCATTGCTAACAGAAGTGCAATTACCTTATTTATTTTCGAAGACCAACATGTATCATAGCAAAACTCCACTACTCTCTGATTTTGCTGCTGAGAAACCAGGTCATTATCAGAATGTGCTGTTCTGGCCAAAACCAAATAAGGATTGAAAAAACAAAATTAAAAACAAAACAAAACAAAACAAAAACAAACAAACAAAAAACAAACAAAAAAAAAAAGGGGGGAAAAAAACCACCGGGGGTGGGGGAGAAAGAAAAAAACTCACGCAAAGAAAGAAAGAACCAACCAAACCAAAAGCAATACCAAAACCAAAAAAATTACAATTCAGAAAGAAGAGAATAGAAGTGAGAGACTGGAAGGTAAAGCAACTACATGCTTCAGGGCAGGAAAGAATTCACAGAAATGGGAGGCAAATAACACTTGATATTTGCTTCTGGTACTGACTATTATTAGAGAGAGGATACAAGCCTAAATGGACCTCAGCTCTGACCCAGAATGGTAATTCCTGTATCTTAACACAACCACTGACAGATGTATGCAGGGGAATATTCACTTTCACCTAAGGAATGAAAGAACACACAGCAAGATTACTTAATAAACCATGACCAGGGAGGCGATCACTATAATGGAGAATTTAGAAGCACAAGAAGGAAAACAACATCAGCCCTAAAGAGTTTGTACAGCCTGCCACATTACCCTGGAACAGAGCATTAATTTTTCCACATATGAGATCCCTTACGAAATCTGAACAAGAGGATAGCTGATGAGTAAGGAAGTAACCAATGTGTGCAAGCATCAAGCTTTTATAGGGCAAGAGAGAAAAATAACCTGTACCTTTTGAGACACAAAAGCCATAGCTAACTAGTACCTTAAAAGTTCATCAGGAAAATCCGTGGAATCATTAGTTATACACATTAAATGTGTGTTCTTGTTTCAGGGATATCAGTGGGAATTTTGCTAGAGGATGAAACGTTTCAAAGTTCTGGCATTTATTGGGTGAAAGAAAATGTTCATTTAATTTACTTATTCTCTCTATAAAAAAACCCATAAGCACAGCAGCCCATATTCACAGCTACATCAGAAAAAAAAAAAAACACAGGGTACAGGTCCTAAGAGTATAAGTAACATCTGTGTTCAGCTAATAATAGACCAGTCTGAAACAAGCCAGAGGGGTATGCAAATTTTGACAGAGACCATCAAGCCCTCCCATACTCTCCAAAAATCAGCATGGAGATTGGCATGTGATCTGCTAAATCTCTCTCACAGCAGATGATCTCTCTACATTAGGAAGTCCTCCTTTGCTTGAGTTCAAGATCAGAATGTGCTTTGAAGAATAATTGGCCACAACAGATTTCTCTTCTGATGCTGTTATAAATTCCATTAAATAAACTGATAGTTAAATATCATATTTATGGTATTTATGCCTGTGCACTTTTTTACCAACAAATTAGACAGACATGCCAATAGTGATGACAGCCGTAACTAGAAAAGAGAAATAAACTAAATGGTTTCTTAAGGTTTCTTCTATCACTAATATATCTTGTTCTGTGAACTTCTTGAAACCCTTCCATTCTGTTCCCACTTGAATTGTGTTTTTCATACTCTAGTCCTCTGATAATAAATACATTCTAATATTAACTTAATTAGATAAATTTGTTCCAAGTTGCATTCTGTTTTCAGCACCCTATAGTAAATGAACACGTGTCTAGGCTTTGTGTGTGCAAGGAATTTTCCACATAAACTTGACCAATTTGCTACATCAATATTTACTAATATTCAGTGAGCAGGAGCCAGAGGTTGTGGTTTCAGAGTTATGCTCACAACCCTCACGGCAATGGGATTACAGCAAACAGCAGAACTTAATGTGCTTTTGAACTTCTGAATTTTTGTATGCAGTAACAGGGATGATACCGTAAAACAAACGTTTGTCCTGAACATTACCTTAAAAGACTTTGTTAAAACAAGTTGGAGAGATGGGTAGAGAAGAACTGTCTGAAACTCAAACAAGGCAAATTCAAGGTCCTGCATCTGGGTAGAATAACCTCATGCACCAGAATTGGCTGGGGACTGACCTGCCGGAAAGCAGCTCTGCAGAGGAGGACCTGGGGGTCTTGCTGGACAACAAGCTGTCCATGAGCCAGCAGTGTGTCCTTGTGGCCAAGAAGGCCAATGGTATCCTGGGGTACATTAGGAAAAGCATTGACATCAGGTTGAGGGAGGTGATCCTGTCCCTCTACTCAGCCCTGGTGAGGCCTCACCTGGAGTGCTGTGTCCAGTTCTGGGCTCCTCAGGACAAGAGGGACATGGAGCTTCTGGAGCAGGTCCAGTGGAGGGTGACAAAGATGATTAAGGGACTGGAACATCTCTCTTACAAGGAAAGGCTGAGGGAGCTGGACCTGTTCAGCTGCAAGAAGAAACAACTGAGAGGTGACATCACCAATGCCTGTAAGTATCTGCAGGAGGGTTGCCAAGGAGCCAGGCTCTTTTCAGTGGTACCAGTCAATAAGACAAGAGGCAACGGGCAGAAAGCGATGCACAGGAATTTCTGTCTGAATATGAGGACACAAACCTGTGACATGTGCTCTAGGAGGACCCTGCTTGAGCAGTGAGGTTGGACCAGATGACCCACTATGGTCCCTTCCAGCCTTATCCATTTTGGTATTCTGTGATATGGCACTCAAAACCGCGCATAGGAGTTGAGGCAAGGCTGCACCAGTGCAGAGCAAGACAGTCACTTCCCGCAACCAGCTGGCGATGCTTTGCCTGATGCCCACCAGGACACGGTTGGCCCTTGTGTCTGCCAGAGCGTTGCTGATGCATACTCAGCTTGCCAGCCAGGACCCCCGGTCCCTTTCTGTGGCACTGCTTTCCAGCATCTCATTCCCCAGTCTGTACAAACATCCAGGGTTGCCCCATCCCAGGTGCAGAATCCAGCACTTGCCCTTGTTATACTTGATACAGTTGGTGATTGCCCAGCCCTCTAATTTGTCAAGATTTCTGCCTTCAATGGAATCAACAGCTCCTCCCAATTTAACGTCATCAACAAACTTGCTTAGAATACCTTCCAGTCCGGCATCCAAGTCATTTATGAAGATGTTGAAGAGCACAAGGCCCAAGATGCAGCCCTGTAGAACTCCGCTAGCGGCAGGTTGCCAGTCTGGTGTCCCCTCATTTACTGCAAGCGTTTGTGCCTGGCCCATGAGCCAGATGCTCACCCACTGCATGACATGTTTATCCAGTTGTGTGATGGACATTTTGGCCAGAAAAATACTGTGAGAAACAATATCGAAAACTCTACTGAAATCCAAACAGGTTACATCAACTGTCTTCCCTTTTTCTAATAAGTGGGTAACAATGTTGTAGAAGGAAAATAATTTTTTAAGAAGGACTTTCCCCTCAGGAACCTGTGCTGACTGTGACCAGTGTTTCTTAATAACTCTCAGAATAATATTCTCCAAGATTTTACCAAAATAAACACCCTTCCTTCCTGCTTCGTCTTCTCTATGTTCAAGCAGCACTAAAGTACTTTGAGCACTGCATCATTTGGTCAGCTATGTCGGAGGCATTACAGTTTCTTTACACATAGATAGCCAATTTAACTTAATTAATTAGATATTAAAGACCTCTTGCTGGTTTTATACTCCCCATGAGGGAATTTTATTTAATGGAAACATCAAACAATCTTCATAGGATTTCTGAACCGGTTTTCCTGGAAAGTTGACTGAAAAATACCATATTTGTGATACATTAAAGAAGCAGTAAAGATGATGATGCATATATTGGCAGAAGAGAGGAGCAACCAGTGGGAAACTTCCTTTCCAAGACTTGTGGTTTCCATGCTGAAAATACTGGCTCTCTGTCTATGCATTCAATTTCTTCTCAGAACACCTGAGCCAGCAACAGGCAGGAGAATATATTTATCACTCCTCAGTTGAACGCAGATACTCTTTGCTTCTTTTTTTCCTTCTCCTCAAGCACAGAGACTTTTAAAATGCAGAGAATCTCTCAGTAGTCCTCATTCAGCTGATTTGGTTACAGAAAGCCCAAGATGAAATGCAGGAGGCGGCGGACAAAGAGTAAGTACTCAGGTCTGGTTTACCACAGTAAAGGCAGGATGACTTAGCTGTGCATTATGTACCCTTCCTGCTGTTTCCTCTTTGACATCCTCCCAAAGCAATCATATTTACAAATAAAAGATTGAGACCTATTCCCACTTCAAAGTTATCATTCAGCTGGGTTGAGGGAATCAGAAGATCCAGCAAGGGCATCTCCCTCATCACATAATTAAATGACAGCCTTCAGACAAAGCAGCATATTGCAAAGCGATATGCTCCAGTGCAGAATAAGCCTGCAGCCCCCCTCTGAGCCATTATAGATGGCAGGTAGCAGCCAACACAGCTCTGCATTGACTTTAAGGGATCCACACAAGGTAGCTGAGGGATGGAGAAAGGATGCTTTAGACTCTGTTGCTTCCACACAACACACCTACCTGTGGCTTAGAAACAAATAGACTGAAGTTTACTGAGTACTGACCTTTTGTCCTCCTTTCCCATCCATGGAATTTTGATCAGTGTCTATAAATATAAGAAAAGTTTACCTCGAATAAATGCCTCTACAGTTGCAAAAGCAGTAATAATTTATGTCAGCCTGAGCCAAAGTCAGTCATGCACACCATCTCTGGTACAGTATTTTCTTACGAGATTAAGAGTACTTGGCATAGAGAACTGAGCAGATTACTGCAATGCCAGGGAAAAAGATGGATGTACATCCTCTAACCTTCAGAAAATATCTTAGTGAAGTCCAGCACATCTGTCTCAAGCTTTATTTAAGCAGATTTATATTATTTGTATTATTTTCTGTCAAATCATCAGCTTCTTTAAATGGATCTCACCTGCTACTCCTTTTCCTTAAAGCATTTTACAACTAAGCTAGTAAGTTCATTCCTGCTACAAGCTTGTTCCATAAAATACATAATGCATAAATGCCATAAAGACATTAAGATAAATTACAGTGGTCAAAACTATATGCTGCGGACTGGTACACTTGCTAAATTGGCATGCCTTTTTCCATTCCAGTGATGTGTCTTTCAGGTTTCTAGTTTTATTTAATCACCCAAGCTGAAGCTGTACATACCAGCTGCCTATTAAGGATTGATAATTTCACCTTATCTTAATGACAAAATTTTGTTGGAAGTGTTATTTCTGAGAACAGGACTAGAGAATATATTTCTTTGCTGAAGTTAAAAAAATGTTAGCAATGCATCCATGAGGAACATTGAAGACCCCCTTAAAGTGGGTAGAAAATTAGCATGTTGTGGGGAGAAGGGTGTCAGAAGAGAGAGCAGATCACAAAACAACTGTGACTGACTGTGTCAGTCTGTTTTCCAGTCCTGATGACTCACAGTGGTGAGGCAAAAAATTCTCACATCCTCACATCTGCTGCTGAAGAGCTTAACAAAGCTGTAGGCACAGCGATTAGACTGGTACTCTAGCAGGGAAAGTAACCTTCCCCACTTCAGTCAGTCTCAGTAGGTTCTTCTTCCACTCTGGTAGACAGGTAATGTTCTCTTCACATAGAAGATGGACAACAAAAAGTACAGGAAATAAATACATCTGATAAAACTAAAGCTTTTCTTGATACACACCAGTGCCTCCATGATACTTTTTCTACTTTTTATGAATCATAACTGCAGATTCAGAAAAAGCAAAAGGTGGGTGTTGGTTTGGAACAGGCCAGTGCCTGTAACACATATATGAATGTTTGATTGAAAGGGCAGAGATAGCATCATGTAATTCCCTGTGTCTCTTCAGATCAGTTTATTTCTGCAAAATCAATGCTCTGATCCTGTGTAAGAAAATATCACATGTCATTGTAATTAAAACCTATGTAAAAATATTTATGTAAAAAAGAAAAGAATCAAAGTCCAGTGGAAACTAATCCTGGAAGCTATTGGCATTCGAAGTTTGATTATGAAACTCTAATTAAACTCTTGTCAGGTTTCATTAAATAGCTATAATTGTAAATTTTGGAAGTATGTTACATTTGAAGATACGTGTACAAACTCACCTCTTGTGGTAACTGAATCTGTAAAAGCTGATTTTTCTTTATACTGATAAGCATACACATTTCCTCCATTAGTCCACTTAAACACTTCAGTAGCAATACAAACAGATCCTTTATCCCAAGTCCGACCTTCAAATCCACATGCTTTGCAACACAGTGGTCTTTCAATTCATTGTCATTTTCTTGCCTTACTGAATTATTCCCTGCCTAAGACTGTTGCACTACATCTTCTATGTGAGGTATCTGCACCATGATACACAGCTGTTTAATGGTGTCCTACAAGAAGATTTGGATTCATGGATTTCTGGCTGCTTCGTAACTACTTGCTAAACACTGCTTACAAATATGGCTTTGTTTCCACAGCACAGAAATTCCTTACTAGATCACAGCATTCCAATAAATGATTAATCGTAATTTACTCACAGTTAAGTTAGAGTTTATATGTTTTGATTCCTTTTGTTGCATCTGATTTGAAAAATATGTTTTGGTGGTATTTAACAACCAATTGATTGTGTACAGAGCTGGTGAAGGGCCTAAAGCATAAATTGTATGAGGAGCAGCCGAGGGAGCTGGGGTTGTTTGGCCTGAAGAAAAGGAGGCTCATGGAAAACCTTATTGCTGTCTACAGCTACCTGAAAGGAGGTTGTATCCAGGTGGGTGTCAGCCTCTTCTCCCAGATAAAAAAGCGACAGGATGAGAGGAAATAGCCTCAAGTTGTGCCAGAGAAGACTTAGATTAAATATTAGGAAAAATTTCTTCACCAGAAGTGTTGCCAGTCATTGGAATGGGCTGCCCAGGGAAGTATTTCAGTCACCATACTTAGAGATTTTTAAAATACCTGTAGATGCGGCACTTGGTGACGTGGTTTAGTGCTGGACTAGGTTAATGGTTAGATTCCATGTTCTAAATGATTCTATGAATCATAAAAGAGGAATAATTGTTACTTGTTTTCAGCATAAGCAAAGCATTTAAGAGCACTACTAATTAAATTGCCAGTAAACAGTTCCCTTTCTCCTCAACAAGCATTTGATGTATTCAGAAAATGACACAGATTGTAGTTCATTTATGTTAATAGGAAGCATGAAGAAAACTCTGTCAAAAGCTCCATTAGGAAGTGATTGTTCCCTTCTCTTTCCTTTCCCATCATCTCTACAAAATAACGTAGTCCAGTTGCTTTAAAATGTCAGTTTTTATGTATTCTATGTCCGAAAGAAAACAGAACACACACTGAATAAAGACAACTCTGTTTATCATAATCTACCTTTCATTATAGTTCTTTCACACTTGTTTTGAGAGTATGTGTTGAATTCTCTACTAACAAACAGCAAATCTTTGGGGTTTTTTTCAGACATGTAAAATCAGTTAGTGAAAATGTACTCAGGAGCTTGTAATAACTTTTTTTCTTATCTACTTGCATTTCAGCAAACAGACATTGATATAAAAATGTAGATATGCAGTGTTTAAGATGTGGGAAGGAATTTGTGAGTAGCCTGATAAAAACAACAACAAAATCCTTTTCACTTCTTTTTCAAGGCTGTGCAAGGCTGTGTTGGATGCACACATAAAAATTAGCCTTCTTTTCAGGGAAATTTCCTAGAATTTCACCGAAGTTTGAAAAGCAGTGACTGCCTACCTGCTCACAACCTACACTTTACTCTTCACACATGCATATTATCTGGGCACACCTTCAGGATCACTCTCTCTGAACAGAGTTTTAGGGAAAAATATGGTTCAGGGCAGCATAGGATAACTTGCACCTACTCGGAAAATAGCCAGCTTGGGCTGAACCTAATGTTTTCTTACTGTGTGGAGGAATCTAAGAAGGAAAACCTGGATGAGCTTCTGTTTTTGTTTTTTTTTCTTATGTGAGGACCACATGTTTCTACAAAGAAATCTGTTTCTGAAATCTGGGAAGATTCCCATACATTGAAAATATGGCTGCATGTTTCTTATGGATGCTGCATAGGAGATTGTACAATGAACTCAATTAAAATACATACAGATTACAGATACAGAAATGACTTTGCAGTTAATGTCAGCCTGATTGCCAGGGTCTTGTAAAAAGGTTGACAGTCCATATATCTGACAACAGTAGCACAACTGACTCATTAGTCACAACAGGATTCCTTCTTATTTATTCTCCTCTCTCAAGTCTGGAGCATGTACAAAGGACACCAGATCTTCTACCAAAATCAGATGCCATTTTCAAATACTTTGTAACTGAATGCACAGATAACGCACAGTCAGATTCTCTCTCATTCCACAATGTGGATCAAAAATAAATAAAAATAGGCAAGAAAACATCATTCTGTAAAAATGAAGTTCTTTGTAATTCAGTTTCTCTGTAATGTTCCTACCAAATGTAAGGTACCCAGTACCATCCTTAAATAAATTTAAAATTGTTTATAATAGAGAGAAATAGCAGAGATCCATCTTGAGTCTCCCTGAATAAAGAATTTTACACTACAGGCACTGAAGACTTTCTAGACTTTCAAAACATTACGTCTCTTGCTCAGGCACAAAAAGAGATGAGAATAATAGTAGCAGTACAGCATAATCCTGCTTGCTGAAGTCAGAGACTTCAGAGGGTCCATAGCAAAATTAAAAGTAGGACTTCCTTGTTTCAAAGACATTTGGATGAAAACATCTCTTTTTAAAGATGAGTGCCTCAGCAATTATTTCTTAGAACAGCATTAGTATTATGATTGCTTGTGTAAGCTCCCTTGCAGTGCAGCGAAGCAAAACGAGTGCTTGTTGGTACAAGGACACTTCTACTGAGCACAAAGAGAGAGTGTGACAGAGAAATCCATCATGCTTAGCCTGCAGATCAAAGTGCACAAAGCAAAGCATGCTGGAAAAATACCACACATGCAAATAAAAGCAACAAATTAAAGCACAATGGATATGCATGAGCGGATGAAATGAGGAAAATACAGCCTTAAAGACGATCCTTACTGCTTTCAGGAAAGAGTCAATACAACAATCAGAGTAGCATTTTCAAAGTGTGAAGTGATGTGGGGCATCCAGCTGGAGACACTGAAGCCAAGTTTTCAAAATGCTGAAGATGGACAAATCAAAGGCAGGTATAGAAAGACAAAAACCAAACGAATCTACCTATTGCTGAGACCACAAAACCTAAACAATTTTGAACTATTTCCAGTCGAGTCCCTATTTGCCAGCAGCTGAATTTTTGAAGTCCCATGCAGCATTAAGGTGTACATTAAGTTATATGGAGTCAGGTAAGCAATCAGACGCAGTCACTTTATTTTAACATGACAGCTCCTAAAAAAAGGGTGGTACAAATCTTACTCTTGTGAAAAAGCACTGGAATTTACTAGTTATTATGATGATGTTTATTCAGCAAAATAAATTATACAAACGAAAGTATGCTAGGGAAATAACAAGCAGTGAATTAGCATAGGAAAAATCCTAACTATTTAAGAGCTTTTCTTATTGCTAGTGTAATCCTCTGTTGTCTAGACGTAAATTTGAACAATACCAAAAAAAGTGGCCTGATATATATACATACTATGTTTTATTTCATATCATATCACAGAAGTTTCTCTAGTGCAATTCCAGTAATCCAACTGACCACAATGAGATCAATTCTGTGATAAAAAAGGAAGTGAAGTGAATAGGATTGGTCCTTAAGCACACACAAATAAAATCCAAGAAAATAGAATAAGATAAAATAGAACAAAATGGATATTAATATATGTTAGTACACTGCTTATAATAATAAATTATAACAATGACAAATAATTGATATTACTAACTGTGCACAAATGCAGTAAGTCTGTCCTCTCATCAAGAAAACAACAAAGGACTAAGTAATTCCAGTTTGCCTGAAGTGAGGGAGTCAAGGGAAAATATTTTTCTAGTCTTATTTAAGCTTTATATTTCTTCAGTTTTCTCTTCTTTGGCAAATTACCTATCAGCTTTTACTGACAACTTGTTAGGGATCATATAGCTTTACTGTAGCCTCTGAGATGCATGAAAAGGGCAAATGTGAAAAAGATATTGAGATCTTGACATAATGCAGGCCAGCTGAATCCACAGACTAGAGAAACAGAAGGGCTCTCAACTTACAGGCATTAAACCGATAGCTATAAACAGCCACACCTCTGAAATTGATTTGTCAGTCTGCAGCAGACCTGTAATGTTCATAAAATATTTACAGATAAGGGTGCGTGCAGAAAGCCCAGATAGGAACTTCCTGCCAGCACTATGGCTATTACCCAGACAGCATCTTCAAACAAAAAATTTGTATTCAATTACACACAACAGTTTCACAAGAAAAACAGTGACCCTGGCATTTTCAGATTTTAGATCTGCTACACCGGGCCATCCAAAGCATTTCCTCATTAGCAGAAGATACTAAACTTCAAAGAAGAGAAAAGTCATGCTTTAAATGTAAATGTCATGATGACCTGGCAAAGTTGAAGAAGGCTTTGTTTTTTCTAATTAGTTTATAAAGGAAATGGGCTGCCCAGGAAGGTGGTGGAGTCATCATCCCTGGAGGTGTTTAAGGGAAGAATGTACATGGCACTTAGTACCATGGTCTAGTTGACATGGTGGTGTTCGGTTATAGGTTGAACTCAACCTAATTGATTCTGTCTTTTTTAGGTCTTTTTCAACCTAATTGATTCTGTGATTCTGTATTGCTCAGCACATACACTCAGAACTCCCATGTTCTGAGATTTTCTAGGTTGAATTCTTTGCTGTTTCCTGCAACTTGGGAACACTCGTAGTGCATTGGGTCTGAAAAGCTAAGTGACCAACCCACCACTGAAAGTCACTTCACCAGGCAAATATCTCCCAATATGTACATCCTTCCTTCTTGTAAAGGTGACACAACAAGCCAGTAGAAAGGATTATCAGCCCCAAATTATCCACATACTCTTTTACCACAAAGTAAGAAAATTTTAGATGGTTATTTTCAACATACAGCCTCTACCAAAAAAACTTAGATTATTCATTGTCTTGTCCTTGGGATTGTGTCACAGTACAGTCAACTACTATTGACCTTCACAATCACAAAATTTGAGACTAGACAAATCAGTGCTACAACAGACTCTCCCTGATATTAAATTTTCATTTTCAGTGCGGAATGTACTTTTATTTTCAAGAAAACATGTGGCCACAATCCAAGATAACAGCATTTAGGATTAATCAGGATTTCTTTAGATTGCAAATGATTTAACTGGAATACCCCACAGGCACATCAGATGAAAAGGAGTTCCCCAATATCAGCAGACCACATGAGGATTATGCAGCATAATTCCTGTGATGTGAGTCCAGCTTTGATAAAGAACATGTTTGACTCCTTCATGCTGTTGATTGCATGGGAATATGAGACACTACTGTCATGTTCATATCTTTATGGGGTCTCCAGATCTAGAGAATCTGGAGAACTGGCAACAGCTCTGTGAAAATTCTGAAGTGAACGTACAATTGAATCCATTAGCTTGAAATACAGTATTCTGCTACACACTTGGTCCCAGATCCTGTCTGTTCTTTAGCAGGTGAAAAGAGGACAAAAGTAGGGGGATGTGCACGTGCATACACACCCACGCTGATCCATCCGAATTTGTGTACAAATAAAGGAAAAACTGCAAAGAGCTTCTTGAATACTTTCAGCTGTTGCCTGCTGCAGGCTTCTGAGCTTGCTGCACTGACACTGAGCAACAGTGCAGGGTCACTTTCACGCAGTACTTTTGCCAGCATGGAACAAAATAAGCTGCTCACTTGTTAGAATACTTTTGTATTTCAGTCAGTTGAAAACCTTACCATGCAAAATTTCTGTACTGCAGTTAAGTCCTGATGGATGGAGGGACATTCTGTCCTCTTGGATGACAACGAGTTTCCACTGCTATTTCTCAGATGCATTTTGTCTCTCTTAAGGCTATTTTCAGAAAGATTTGTTTGTTCTCACAGGACATTTCTGTCAGAGCGGTTAAAATATGCTTAAATTACCATGCATAAACTTCATTATAAAGCTTTCTAAAAGCACAGGTTGAAGTCTTGCTTGCTGTTGGTGACTGCAAGTTTCTATCTGGCTGGAAAAATCAGCTGCTTCAAGTCCAGCAACATTTTCATGACAACACTGTGCTAAAAAACTTCATTTTAATACCTCAAAAAAATTAAAAGTCCATTTTTCGTGGTTTTCATTTTATTTCCTACTATGCAGTTTATTGATCTCTAGATAAAGGTTTTCTTAGAAGCTAATTACCAGGTTGACAAAAGCCCCAAGGCAAAGCCTCATGACTTCTCCTTTGACTATTGTAACTAATAAACTGCAAATTGAAGGCAATATTGTTTTGAGCCTTAAAGTTTAGCTATCGGGCTTTGGTTCAAGCTGCACTGGAAGCCATAGGCCAAATTTCTATGAGTGTAGGAAAGCCTCCTCTACAGCACTGTTCCCTTACTAGTGTTAAATTCACACCTGGTGAGAAGCAAACACGATCATCCTAGTTTCACAGGCCTAAAAAACTGAAGCACTGAAAGGCGTAAACATGACTAAAATAGTTCAAAGGTAGAAAAGAAGACAGAGTGTCAGTAAAATTGCCATGTGTCCTGTGAACTACTATCAACAACATCCCTCATGTAACATACTGAAACAATGACCATAGAACTGTACAAACTGCTTGCATAATTTGTAGTAAAATACAGTCTCTTGTATATTAACAGCTGTATAAAAGATTTAC
>JAYRBT010000093.1:44839943-44856496 GCA_036023395.1 Myiotriccus ornatus | reverse complement strand
CCCCGCGGGAGCGGCGCTGGGCGCGGGGGACGCGGCGCCCGCACCCGAGAGCGGCCGGGTCGGCAGCGGGCCCGGGGCCCTCCTGGCCGGCAGGCCACTGTTCCGCCGGCCCGTGTGGCAAAGGTCGGTGATCGGCGGCGTGAAGCCGCGCCGTGCAGGATGGGCGCGGGGGCTGTGAGCCCGCGGCGCTGCGGGTCCCCACGGCGGGCCGTGCCCCGGGCGGCGTCCGCAGCCCCCGGGGGGACCGCGGCGCCTGCCTGCCGTGAGTCTGCGGGGGCAGCCCCGCCGAACGCGGCTGCACGGCCGGAGAGCGCCGGTGGTGGCTTTGGAGAGCTTCGCGTGGCCCAAGCGAGTGTTGCGACTGGAAGAGCTTGGCAGTGCCACCCATCTTTCAGAGGGGTTTTTGGGAAGTTGAAGAACTTGGCAGTGCTACCCATTTTTCAGAGGGGCTTTCAGGGTGAAAAGTTTCTCAATGCCACCTAGCTTTCAGAGGGATTTTCAGGGCATCCATTGTAAAGGTAGGAAGGTTTCTCCCCTGCGTGTCAACAAGTTTCCAAAGGGGAAACGATTTGAACACCATCTTCCTAAGGATAGGTGGGCAAAGAGGGCAAAGAGAATGCATCAAATGACTTGGACAAAGAGTCTTCCATAGGGCATAATTTTGGCCCTAGTCACGAACATGTTACTCCTTTTGTTTACTGGTGATTATTTGGAGATCTTCCTTCACATTATTGCTCCTACAGAGAAGTGCTGCTTTAAATACTTCATTAACGTTCTATCTGATGGGTCTCTTTCAGATGGCTTTTTTGCAAATTTGCATTTTGGCTGGAACATACCTATTTCAGTGCCGATTAGTTCAGGAGAGAATTATTATTTTGGAATTCTACCCAGTTATTTATAAGCTGTGATCAGAGCTATGCTTACATTTACATGTGCTTTTTTTCCGATACATTCAGTATTTGAAAGCTATCCATTCTTTTTCACCTCTTTCATAAGTGGAAAGATTCTTGTGAGTTCTGTATACCAAGTGCTAAAGACTTGCTTTGAAAATGTGACTGTAATACTGGAGGAGTGTCTATATGTTTCTGTGTTTGTATATATACAATTGAATTTTCACATACTCCAATCAGATGCCCTTCTGTGAGCTGACATACTTCCTTCCCAGTTACAGAACTGGTTAGGAAAAATTCCCCTTGCATTATCTTCAGTGATAGTAGTTTGAACTAAAGTGTGTGATGTGATTTTATAGGTGGATCATTCTGAAATTAAATTTCTCTGGGAGCCACAAAGTCTGACAGTACAGGAACTGTGGGGACGATAATGACCCGAATCCCCCGTAATACCCAGTGGGAATTCACAGTGAGAGAGTGGCAAGCACGCAGATGCCTCCTGTGTCCTTGGTCTTCTCTATCTGCTACACTGTAATTAACAGTCCAGAACTCAGGGGAGCTCTCAAATATTGGCAAAGAGAGTCTTTTTAAGAATTCTGTGAGCTTTGAATTACATTTTACATGTAGCTATCTGTCTGCTGCATTTTCGGTATTTCTTTGAGGTGAAGGTACACAGGAACAGTGAAACCATTGTAAAAATGGAGTTGCATCATACGTTACTGTTTTACTACAGCTTGAGGAAAGTTTTTAGTATACCTAGAGTCCACAAACTCTTCATAGTTAAATTTGCATATTCATTTTTATATACACCAGGAAATTGTACTAAGGGTTATTAATCTAGTTAGTTTGGAGGAACAATCTAGCATTTATGAGCAGAAGAGTAGCACATGATTTTGAAAGAAGTACATACCTTTAGGCTTTTCAGAAAAGTATGGTGAATGAGGAGTGGAAATAACAAATTCAGCAAGCTGTGAAAATATGCTGTGTAAGCTGTCCAGCTGTGCTGGAAAGTATCTGATATTCCTACACCATCGTAAGAAATCATGATTTTTGCTTATCATTATCGAGCCATATTCATCATCCAATTGAAATATGTTTACCCTTACTAAGCTCATAAGTTTTCCTGATTACTTATTGTGTGCATCTCTAACAAGAGACATAAACAGGAAAAAAAACCCTGCTTCAAGAGTAATGATGCTGTGATATCTTTTAAGCTTTCAACCCTTTGCCTGTGGTTTATGTTTTCAAAAACACTGGAATTTATAGCGGGGGGGGAGGGGATAATTAAGTTTTATACATAAGGCATCTTGAGTGTCACATTTTTTTGGTGAAAGCACCTGAATGCATTTTGCAAAGAAAACAAAACTCAAGGCTCAAGAGATTATTTTTCTTACCTTAGCAGACATTCTGTTTCAAACCACCAAACTGATGTGGAGAGATCTGTGACTATGAGAGTAGCAGCCTCACACAGATACCTGCAAAAGCAGACGTATCTTGCATCTTTTTACTCTGCTGGCCTTAATGACCCCAGATTAGCTGAGCTGACAAAAGCAGTTTAAAAGTCAACCTGCTTCAAGTGCTTCTTCAGCCTTTCATATAGAACGTTACATTGTTTCCAGTTTCTTCAATCAAGTCAAAATAAACCAGAAATGTCCCTGAAATTTACTCACCCTGAAACTCATGTCCAAAGGGCAATTGGATGCGGAGAGTTTAAGTCACACTTCGCAGGATTCTCACGGAGCATCTATTTTTTGTCATTGCTTGTCTCCAAGAGGTCACTGCTGCAATACAGCCAAACCAGTTGTGAAAGTAAAAGGCTAATTATGTAAAAATACTTGTTCTTTCATTAGTCTCTGTGTCATAGCCTAATAGCTCATAATGCTGGGCAATACTTCAGCAGAACAACGTTTTTCTTGCAGTGGAAACTAAAGTGTAGGTGATTTGCCTACCTACAATCTGAGGCACTGAGTTGCAGTAGCACACTGTCCTAGAGAACATCTTTTGATGTTCTCAGAAATTATATACAAAAAAGTTGCAATTTCTTTTTAATACTTATTCTGAAATTTATCAGATTTTTTTTTTTTTTTTGGTAGCAGTTCCGTAGTGGGGGAACATGATTGTGAAGTATTCAGTTTACCTAAATATACAGGTTAGTTACCCCCGGCCTAGAGTGTATGAAGTAGGCTTTCTTCTACAGCACATGTGCACTGAAATTCTTCAGGTAGTCACGAGGAAGATGCGAGAAATGCAATATTTAGATACAGCCAGCAGTCACAGGAGACTGTGGATTGCAGGCATCCTTTCTTCAACCTGCCATGGATCATGTTCGTCAGAGGTATTTCAGTGCGAGGCAGTGACGACCACTTTTGTCCTCTGCCATTAGCTTTCTCCTCTATTCTCCTCCTCACATATGGACGTGTTGGTCATGCTACTCACCCCAGGAAGGGACCCTGGGTGCCATGGCCATGCAGGCGGGAGCCGGGCGGTGCGGCGCAGGGGCGGCGGGAGCTGTCCGAGGTGGCTCGGAGGCAGCCCGCGGACCGGGAAGACGGAGAACTGCAAAACGCGGAGCTGCAGCAAGCGGGGCTGTGAGGCAGGGGTGAAGTGACTGAGAAAGGGTGGGGGTCAGGTATTCAGGCTGGAGCATGCCTGAATACTAGACTTTTTTCACTTCTGAAATGAAGTTTATTCAGTGTCTGCAGCATCAGACGCTTTGCTTGTGCAGTTCCCTTGTTGAAAGATTGAGGCTGGCATCAGACCTCCTTTTCTCTCATTTGAGAGTGAGATTAAAATATGCATAGTTCCTGTTGTAACACCAGCATTGGAGAAACTTTGAGTGTTGTGACTATAGCTTTTTGTCAGGATTTGATGAGTGCAGCAGCCGCTGGATCTTCTGGTTTTGGTACCACCAGCTTTATGGTACCACCCTGGCAGTACATGTGCCAAAAATTTATTCTCTTTAATGTTAATGAAAGTTATTTTTTAATATTAAGTAGCAATATCTCTCTATAGGATTTTGTTGTTGTTGTTGTTCCCAGATAAGTCAGGTGTATTCACACCTGCTAAATGAAAGGCTGTGCTCCCTCTGTAATCAGACACAAGGAGATTTGACAGCTGCTTTTAAAAGTGGTATTTCCACATTACCTGGAAGCCCAGCAGTGCATTCTTACAAGAATGAATGTCTCACAGGATGAAGACAACAACAGATCAAATAGTAACTTATCACTGTGTTGATGGCCTTTCACCATGGAAAAGGCCACTCTGAATCCAGGGAGCTCACCTTACACCTGAGTTTCTTTTGTAAATGTAGCCTGCAGCCCCTAAACCCTGTAAACCTCTTTCTGTTTCTCATGATAAGTTGCTTCTGTCTCTGGAAAATGTAATTTAAAAATCAGAAGCCCATTCTGGATATGGAGTAAGGTTTCACTGTTTTTTATTTCCACCTCCTTATACCTTTACCAAGAAGTGGCCCGCTAGCTTAGTTTAGGCTGTTTTCAGTACCATTTCTCGTTTCCTGCACAATGCAGTGGGAAGGTTACAAACAGTGAAACAGATCAATCATCTCTTACACTAGAAAATACACTAGTAAAAACAGCAGGAAATAAATTTAGGGGAATATAATAAAGCAAGAGAATTACTACTTTGTGAATTTCTGACAAGTGTAGTTGTAAAGCAAGCATTGGGTTCCTTTCTTAAATTCTGAAGCATAACATTTTACTAATTTAGAAGTTATAACAAATGAAGTCCAGACATCTTGAATCAATGGTGGTAGCATGGAAATTTGACAGAAGATTTCTGGTTTCTTCTTGGTGTGCCTTTAATCAGTACAGATGACACTTTTTATGCCTCACTAGACAGCAGTGTACCTCTCTGTGCTTCTCTGCCTCACTTGCACACAGTTTGATATAGGATGGGATCTGCTCAGAAATATGTGAAACCCAGCAATTCTGAAAAAGTGTCTGAATTCAATTTTAAAGACAGAAAGTATAAGTGCAGAAGAGCTAACAGTGTCGTCTGAGAGTTTCACATACTACTGAGGATCAAAAACGCTCTAAGCCAGAAAAATGTTCAGGTTGAGACTACTCACAAATAATGCTTGTGTTCTTTGCAAATTTTTAATTATTTTTTGTTTCCACAAATTCCTCATAGGATTTGAGCAAGGCCTTTGTACTTACAGACCCACATCATTGTCTCATGCTGTGAGATCACATCTGTATCTTATGCTGAAGATAAGGGCTATATTGGAGTGAATGTTCCAAATTTTGTGATCCTTTCGTGCTTTTGGAGTGGGAAACAACCTGGCCTTGCTTAGTGTGAGCTAATTTTCTAGGTCATTTATCTGATTTCTCAATACTTTGATGTCTTTATTAGTTTCAGAATAACGATGTTTCTGCATGTTACTATCTGTCTATCTTTAGTGTCCACTAAATTGCCTTTCCAGCTGCTTATCTCAGTCACAATCATTCCATTGCCCTTCCAGCAGTGGGATAGCTAGAACAGTATGTCCTGTTTACTGTCCTTTTCTCTCATCAAAGAAGCTGTAACAAGGGTCAGAATCTGACAGATATTTAATTACTAGCGTTTCGCCTTTTTTATACCATTGCCAGCCCATTAGTCCTGTTCCAGGGGTCTTAAATGAAGATGTATTTTTCCTGATCTGCTCTATTGAGCTGATATCTCTTGGGCTATCTAGGATGTACAAAGGTGCTCATATAGCTTTGGGATAGCAATCAAATGATGTGGAAAGAGAACAGAAGATCAGTGGGTTTTTACAGGAAAGGGTGAGAACTTAATTTTTTTGGGGTGGCATTGTAATGGTGCCAAAGGTGTTGTAGTGTGTTAGACCATATAAGCAAAATGTTAGATGCTAGGACTGGGCACATGACAGTATCTAAAATCAGTGAGAAAAGGGGTCCAGACAAAAACACTGTTTTATAAAATGAGTGAATTTGGAGACATGAAGGAGGCAGTAAGCCTTGTAAATATCTGGATGACTGCAGAGGAGAGAGGTCATAGAAAGAAGGGTCACATTAGAGGTGGGTTGGGTGGAGGAGAATGGTAATGGTTTTAGAAATGTCAACTGAAAGGAGTTGTAGGGAAGGTCTGCAGAAGAAGAAGGACAATTACTGTTTTCAAGTTACATTTCAATTTTACTGTAAAAGACAGGAATATGAGATAGAAAGATACCGCCTGAATTATCATATCTACTGCTGCTTCAGGTTACAACATTTTAAGTAGAATTCTGTAACATATCATCCTCCATCTTAAAGCTAGTTAGGCTTATTGGTGCTGCACCTCCTCCTAGGATCAGTCTGATTGTTGAAAGCCTGAAAATTTCCAGTCTAAAGGTATTAAGTTTCAGTATGCATCCATTAGTTAAAATATTGCTCATTCTCTGCTATTCAACCATTTTCTGTACTTCTACCTCACTCATCCCTGTTGCACAAACCAAGATCTTTAATCTCCTTTCAAAAGGTGGGCTCCTCATTCTTTTTATCACTCTACAAGTCCTTTGCATGTGCTGCGGTTTGAGTTCACTCTTCCTAAAACCTTAATGAGTCTCATACAGTATTCCCCAACAGAACAGGTGCTTTCATCAGAACACATTCAAATTCATGAAGAAATGTAGTTTGTATAGGTGCAGGGAGAGAACTGTCATTTTCCTCAGATTAATTAATTTATGACATAATCTTGATAATGTGCTGTTTATTATGTTAAGGTTATAAGTACAGTACTACACAAATCTAGTAAGTCAACAAGTTTGTTGAAAAACTGTGAAAGAAACAAATAGTATCTCTGATACAACTTAGTTTATTTTAACAGAGTTAAGGACTAACAAAGGCATGAATTCTTCAAACTATCTCTTATTTTTCGGGTATGGACTTTATGTTCCTTTAGGTAGGTTCTCTACAGCAGTTCTAGCTAAATGAAGCACAATCATAAAGTTTTTTCCTGCAGCTGTATATTTTTATCTTGGCTTTCTCAGGTAATAATTACATCTGCATATGGAAAAATCTGGAAGATATGTACACATGAAATTAATCTACAGCATGTTTAGATAAGTGAGAGGAAAGTGAGAATCTAGTGGGAGACACTGTTACATAATCAGACTGGTTAGCCATCTGCACATGGATGTTCTGGGCCAGCACTGGTTCAGTGTTCACGGGAAGTGTGGTCACACATAGTCACAGGAGAATGGCCACTATTTCCCTTTTCCTGGCTGAGGGAACTAACTAACTGCCCCTGATTTGACTAGGGGTGAGGTAGATCCTGTGCAGGGCTGCATAGCTGAGAGGCCACTCTGTGTTATCAGTGACTTCTTCAGGCTCTTGCAGCACACAAAGTAGCAGGAGTTAGATGGGTTTGCTGGTTGCAGTAGCCTTCACACATGCTCTTAGTAAAGGGAGTACACCCACACTGGAGAAGCTGGTTTTTCTTCCCTCTGGCCAGCACTCCACCTTGCCTTCATTCCTGAAAGTCCATCACAGGGAGTCATTGTCTACCTGAACTTTCCTCATACTGCAGTCAGATGACAGTGTTGTTTGTGAAGGAATTTACAACCTCAATAAGTTAATCAGAGAGAGGATCAGGGGGTTTCACCATGGTTGAGGAATGGCACATCTTCCTCTAGTACATTCTTACTAAATACTCTTCAGTAGACCAAGATCTGACTTGGGAACCTTCTTCTGGAACATTTCTGAGAGAACTTTTCTTCACAGGTCTTTGTAAGCAAGCTGGTAGTATGGGCAAGCAGTATCCAGCATCTAGAGAGTTAAGATCAGTTGCCATGCAATTATACCCCTGAAACTCTAAATCCTACCTCAGAAGTTGTCTGCAGTTTTTTAAGAATCTTCTTTTTTTTTTTTTCAATCAACATTAGTATGTTTATTGGAAGGTACATTGTCAAGTAGAGTATAAAACAGTAAAATGCATAACAGAAAGTATTAAAAATAATGCAAAGAGAGCTGAATTAATAAGCTGAAAGACTAAGTTTATAAGTATTACTATAAGTAATGTATTCTTCTACATCCTCTATTTTAGTGTTCTGTAGTTGACACTGTGTATTTCTTTGTAGCTAAGAGACAGCCAGTGATAACAGAAACTCTGTGGAGGGAACAGGGAGGGACAAAAGGGATTTATGAAGTATTACTAAAGGACTCAGAATGTATCAGGCACTCCAAAAATCTTGCCTGCCTGTGCCGCAATTTGATATGTTTATATTTATATTTGTTTATATGTTTATATTGAATGTTTTGCATTGTGTTTCAAATCAAGCCAGTGAACTTTCATTGCTAGCCAACAGAATTATATGCTGTAAAGTTAATCCAATTAAGACCCACCAATATGATAAGAGTAATTGTGCTTTAGTGTGTCATGTGTACAGCATATCATGTGAAATTATGAAGAAGTTAATCACTTAGTTAGTCCATGATGCTACAGTACAATTAAATAATACCAGGTTTGAACCATGCGACATTTCTTCTACTTTCCATGCTGCATCAAAGCAAAATTCCTGTATTTCCCCCAGTGTTTATCAGCATCAGCCAGAGTCACTAACTTCTCCAGTGAAAGGGAGTTTTCACATTCTGGGACTGTAGGAAAACAGGAAAAATAAATAGCACAATTCTTTTTTTCAGAGATCTATATTGCGTACTTCAAAAAAGATGATTTTGCAAATCACATTATTTGTTCTGCAGAAATACATGCTGGATTTCTTTTCTCATTGTCTTTATGGTTCATTCCTAAGGATTGTTCCCATAATGAAGTCAGTGGGAGTTGAAGGTGATTTGCTGTTTCTTCGGTATCGTGCACACTGATGGAGTGAGAACTCTCTGCCAATTAACACTATGCATCCCAGACCACTGTTCTCATCCATGAGTGCAAATAAGATGTTCGGGACTCCTATCTGTTAGATACCAATTTTATCTTGTTTATATTCACTTTCAGGGACAAGTAGGAGTAGGCATGTCTATGCGTGGGCTTAATTTTTCAGTTTGTAAATTGTGAGTTATTTTACCTGTGAGTGAAGGTAAAGAATGTAAAGGAGCATACTGTCATATTGTCGTATTACCAAAGATGTAATCAAGTTCTGAAGAGCAATTAATCCACAATGGCAATGATGGTAAGCAAGTAAGTACAGTCATGATATATTGTGTGTCCTGAACTGATTCAGGTACTCAGGTGTTCTGAGTTTTCAAAGTCAAGATCTGAATTGTGTTGACTTCACATAATTATAGAAAAAACGCTTCAGGATTTAGCCATCACTTCCTGAAAAATTGTAAATGGTCTCCATGTTTGTTTGCTCAGGTGGCTGCTGAGCACCCAGCACATTCTTCCAAGTTTACTATAGCTGTAGGACAATATGTGACACTCCCCATTGTGTGACAGTGTAGCTGAGCCCAGAGATTGTGCAATTTGTTTGAACAGAATGTGTGGCTTTTTTTCTTATTTCCAAAGCTGTGTTATGAACTGCAGCACAGTATTTGAAGAAAAATGTAGTAGCCCTATAGTTGTTCCCAAACAAATAACTTACCTTTTTCCTTAGATAGCATTTTGGAAAGAACAGCAATATGCAAAAATACACTCTAGATGAAGGGCAGATTGTGATAAATAACTGTTCACCAGATACCCAAATGTCACAGAGGTAACTTTGCAAATGTGCAGAACCCTCAACGTAGTGGTCTTCCAAATCGCATTTTACCTGATATCTGTGATACATGCACAGGCCAGACTGATTCTGCCACCTTATTACACATAGCCATCATCTCCCAGGTCCTGGACAGCCTCAGGCTTGGCAGATGTGATGGATTGAGTGCTACACGCAGTGCAGCCAGTTGCAGGTGGTAGCTAGCTCCTTGCATCACCTTCTGCTCACCTTTGCCCGGGTAACACAGCAAAAAACAGTTCATCTCATATAGAGGAAGCATGTATCCTCCCAAGTTTTTTAAGTTGAGACTTCTGGTTCTCCCTGAAAGATGGGTGCCAACAGATTTCTCTTGGTATGCCCATTTTTCAGTGCTTTTTTTGTACTCTGTTTTTCTTCTCTAGTTCTTCTCATACTCACCCCTCACTTCTCTTAGTCTGCCTTACAGCCTTTCTTTGAAGGATGTTCTGTCTGTTACCAAGCTTGTAGAAAGACTAGGTGCTACCTGGGAGAGTAGTGACAAGGAATCAAGGCATGTTTGTTTCATGTAGGTTCAGACAATAGAATTGTAGCCTCTTCATATGTTACAATCCCAGAGACCCAGAGTGCACCTTTTGCTTTCTGTGTTGATGGCTGCTTGCAGAGAAAATGTACTCACCATGCAATGCAGCATGTGCTGTACTATGCGCAGTTTTAAGGATATATTTGCCTTAGAAAATTAAATTAAAGACATGAGATTGTGCAGCTTATTCCATGATCATTCTTCATATCTGCCCAGTATTGCAGAAATCTGGACCTTAACCAGTATGTGTCATTAAGCTCCAAGTAAAGGATTGCTCTTATGGTAAAAATCATAACCAAACTTAGCCAGGTAGGTCAAGAAGGAAAAGCAAGGAGAGGGGATAGAAAAGAAATAAAAACAATTTATCATGGACAAGAGGAAAAGTGGAGTGGTTGCAACTGAGGAATGATAAAGAGGGCAAGCAGGAAAGCGATGCTTTGCTCTTCAAAAAAGTAGTAGTAAATTATTCCATAAACAAACAAACAAACAAAAGATAAATTAAAGGAAGAATCCTAATATATCAAAGAGACTTTGCCTACTGTAGTGTGTTTTGTGGTTGTTAGAAGTAAGCACATTTTTGTTTCGGAAATGGTGGTTTATCAGCATTCATATAGAGAAATTGAGATTTGTATGACTTTCGTCTATTCTTATTTGGGGCTACTACAGTCAATGTGATGCTAAAAGCAGTGATGACCATGTGAAATGTGTGTATGCTGGGCTGTACTTTTTTCTATGTGTTATAATTCCCAGGAAGAAATTTCCAGTTGAGCTTGGTTATTGAGATGATGATCAAAAAGTTCTATCTATTCCATTTCAAGTCTATAAGCAATTTTATTTTGCTAAATTTCTAGACTTCTCTTGTTGCTGTTACAAAGTAAAATTTCTTATATTCCCATGCTAAATTCAAGCATCATATGCTAGATGCTAGCATAGACATGCTCTGTCTGGTAAAGAAATTACATGAACAAGGAATTGAGAGCAATAATGTAATTTCAGGAGATTTTTGGAATGAAGAACTCTGTTCTCAGCTATTGCCACTGCATAAATAATAACCTCAAAAAAACCCCATCAAACAAACAAACAAACAAAAACCAAAACACACACAAAAAATAAACAAAAAACACCAAACAAAAAATCCAAACCCAAAGCAGATATGAATATGTATGTGGAAAAGCTTAAGGAAGCCCTGCTAAAATTTGGAGAGCACATAGGAAGTTTTTGTAGTGAAATCTAAAGAATTGGAAAAGAGCACACAAAAAAATGAAAACGAGGATGAATCTTTGTACCTCCTAGCAATCCTGCTGAATGTAGGATGATCCAACTTCCCGCTGGTCAAATATGTGTCACCACCTAGAATGAAAGGCAGATGGGTTAGAACATGTCCTAGTCACACCTGCTCAGAATAAAGTGGCATTATACAAGTTTCCATAAACATGCAGTCTGGTCTTGCTGTAATTTAAGCAAATGCCTACACTAAATTGTGTGAATTGTCTGAAGACATGGAGATTACCTGTATGGTTAGATTCAGCTTTGAATTTACTCTGGTACTTTCAGGATCAAAGTTTTAGCAACTTCAATATATGTAACCATTTTACAAATGGAATTTTATCTCACTTCGGCTTATCTTAAAGTGCAGGGTAATTATTTTCAACACATCTAATTCAGTCACTAGATTAGAAATAGAGATCATTGTGTCTTATCATTCACTGATCAAGGCCATTTGCATAATATTGCAAATATCTTCAAGGTTATTAGGATTCAAGATTCTTACAAGGAATTTAAACTGTCCATGTTCACTGGCATAGATTACACCTGAATCAGAAACCTTAATAGTTGCTTAAAGCAGCTCATTTACTTGGAAGCTTAACTTGTTCGTTTTCCATCTATTTATTAACAGGAAAGACTTGGTAGGAGTTTCCAGTCTGCCCAAATTTTCTTTTTAGCTTGATCTTGCAGGTGCAGATAGAGCACAGAAAAGATAGTTCATTATCTTTTGTCATCATGGAGGCAAGGTCTTGAAGGTAACTAGTAGCTGCATCAACAACCAAATAGGGTGTGAACTACCTCAAACCACAGCCATGATGAATCTTTAGGGAGGTTTTTTGCAAAATTCCTCACTTCCTAGAACAGAATGTCAGTGAGTTTCATATTTAGGAGAGAATTGGATATGAGATCCCTGTTTGTTTCCTTCAGTATCAACAGTACAAACCAGTTTTCCATGGTTTTGCCTAAATTTGTTTCTGAAGCTGCTGGCATTGTCTGTCTCCACAACATCAGTCAGTTAAAATAAAAATGTATCCTCTAAGCCCATGTAATCAACCAGTACACAAACTTCTTGAGCAGTAAATAACTTAAATGCCTTGTACACCATCAGAAATAAAACTGGGGAAGAGGTGGGTTTGGCTTGGGCACTAGCAGCTTTCCTGGGCCCCTGCAAGTTTACATGAGCCACTGAGGCTGGTAAAGGTAGACTGGTAGCACCTTCTGCTGTTTGTAACAATTCTGCTGCAAAATATACACTCAAAATAACGAGGGGTGTAAACAATTCTATTAGGTTCATTCATACAAATAAGACCTTTCAGCACTCAGAGAGTAATGAAGGGTTCTGACTTTTCTGACTTGCTGTTTCACTGGATCCAGTTAGAAATTGAAATCTCTTGATACTCAGTTTATGCAAGACTGAAGCATTACAAAGTTCCTGTAAAGCAACAGTTCTTAGTGCTTTCTAAATGCTGATGAACACATTTCCTATACCAGTTATTTTAATTGGAAGATCAAGTTGAAGTGGAAACTAAAGGTATTGCCTGTCAAATTGAAAAAATATTTCTTTTGGCCTTTATTTTCTTTTGGTAGAACTTTTATCTGTGATTTCTTGCAGTAGCTAGAACTACCTGATAATTCATTTAACCCAAGGATAAGAGGAAGTACAGAGGTGCCTTATGCCATGGCTCAATCATTGATTGAATTTATAGTCTGGTATTGTAGGTTGGCTGTGTGGTGGAATGAGTGCGAAATATGTGAAGTGTATTTTTGTTGATGAATTTCCTGGAAGCTATTAAATTAATTTAGTGATTACAGTCACACTCTTTTCTAATTATGTAGAGCAGCAATTACTGAAACTGTTGCTGCTGGGTAGCCTTATTTTTACCAATAAAAATCTTCTAAAGTATTTATATCACTGCCATTTTTTAATGTTTGGTAGTGTTTATATATTCTGTTGATTTTTTTTAATACTAGTCAGGTCTTCTAGAGAAGAAGACTTCTAGAAGACTAGAGAAGGCAGGTAAAGAGTCACTGCTGGACTGGACTGATAATCAGAAGACATAATCAGATTTTTTGAAAGACATACCTGGAGACATCCTTCAGATTCAGAATTATATGTATTATTACTTTGCTCATCATCATAGATATCATTTGCTTATAGAACAGAAAAGGAAACATCTCCTGTCCGGTTTACTTTATAAGTTCCACCATAGCTGTAAAAATATGTCTACTGCTTGCTCTTTTTTTTACTGTTCTATTTTCCCTCCTTGTTCCCCATGTCTCTACTATAAATTACATCTAATTTGTATCACATTTTTTATGTCCCTTTTAGGTATTGGAGTTGGCGTGCTGGTACGCGAATATGGCAAATTGTCTAACTTGGATAAAGTCTACTTTGCCTTTCCTGGGGAACTGCTGATGAGAATGCTCAAACTCATCATTCTGCCATTAATCATATCAAGTATGATCACAGGTATGTCTGGAAATACACTGTTAGATGATGAGGTTATCATTGTGGGTTAGCTTTCTTTCTAAAGAAAATAACCTCTGAAAACAATTTAATGGAACTCTATAATGAGAAATTCAGATTTCATACATTTAGATTAAATTTTTCCCTATATAATGAGGATGGATTTGGAAGGATTAGTGCTGTTATCTGGTAAGTACATTATAAAGAGCTGTGACATGATAACTTTACATGTTTTTAGATTCTTGTATCTCTCTTCCTCTTTTCAGGAGTGAATTAAACAGTCGCAAATTGCAAGCCCAAAGCTGCAACTGCATGTTCTGAGGTAGAGAGTTAACTATTTTAAGCAGTCTCGTGTTGCCATTTCACGAGAAAGGCGGGGCTAATCTCATGGTTTACTATCATAAAGAGAAAATTCATGACCTATGCTTACCATGAGGTACCTTGCATGAGCTCTGGCATTTGCTGAATCCTTCTATGAGTCCATTAAATTCACTGACAGAAATAAATTACAGGGAAAAAATCCACTTGGTTCAAAGGAGTTGTGAGTTTTGGGGAACTACAAATGTGAAGGGAGACTGTATGGCCAGGAAGGGGTTGTGGAAAGAAAAGAAAAGCTTCCATCTCTTGGAAAAAGCTAGCAAGCCGTTGGCTGGAACCTTGCCATGGCATGCTAGAATTTGCTAACAGCTCACCCAGTAGAAAAAATTTAGAAAGATTTGGTGGAGACTGCTTAAAGCAAAGAGACTGAACTGAATGTCGAATAGCCTTTCTTTAAAAATAGTAAATAAATTTTAAAAAGGGAAAGAAAGCCAAGCAAACATATCTTTATTTTGTAAACCTTTAGTGAAGGTACAAGGATTGTGACTATTTTCTTTTAGCTTACTACAGTGAATCAAGGCACATTGGTCACTATATTGTCCCTTTTCATCTCCATAAGGCCTCTGTTTTGGGAATGTATTTGTGTCCAGGTGTTTGTTGGTTGATTGGATGTTAATGAAAATGGATCAGACATCAGAATACAGAAAGGGAGAGCATGCTGTGATCAGAAAATGAAAGGGGAATTTCAGTCATGCTATGAAAGTGCTTTTGAGAATTGGATGTTGAGTACAAACTTTCAAGCTCCTCAAAGTTCATGGTCAAAAATATCACTGATTTCACAAGAGCACACCCCAAAGTGGGCCTATGACAGAAGCATCCTGAGGGAAGCTGCCAAGGCCTTTCAAGCATATCTGTAATGCAGGGTGACAGGAACCCAGTGTTAGAATTGAAATGGAGAATGCCAAGAGCTGCAAGATCCAGAAGGGAAAGCTGCCAAAGGCAGAGTGAGAAATGATGGCACAAAACAGTCAAGAGCTGCATCCAAAGGAACAGAGATGAAACAGTTGTTAGTATGTAAAGGAGAGGAAATCTTTACTCTGTGACAGGAGATCCAGGAAAAGTTGCCAAGATAAGATTAATACATTTCTTTTTTTGAACAAGCTTTTATTTTTGTGTTAAGCTGGGGTCATGTCTTCAGAAATAATTTATATCATTAGGATAACCATGAGATGAATTATTTATTAAATGTATTTCTGTCCAGCACTTGCAAGGGGAAATGGCAATCATCCTGTTAAAAATATTAGGCTCTTACTTAATGTTTAATGTTCCAGTATGAGTAAACTGCATTTGTAACTGTTAACACAAGCTTGGATTTTAAAGATTGCAAATTACAGGAGTTAAATTCATATAAAGAGATGAGAATCACATGCTCTGATTCTGACCTTGGCATATCCCATTTCCATAAAAATAAGGACATGTTTTTTCTACACTTCTATGTTCAGTTTCTAGGAAAGAAAAAGGAAAAAAGACCGATAAGGAACAGAAGGTACTTCAATAGAACACGTAGGGCTTTGCTGCTGTTGAAAACAAAAGCACTAGCTGCCTGTACGCAAGTAACACTGAAATGTGTGGCAAGCAAATGAACTACTCATTTTTGTACATGTTGGTTTTCACTGTTTACCTGCATTCATCCTCAGGAAGTTGATGAAATATTTTGCCTCTTTTAAAAGAGATATATTAACCTTCCAAGCATCAGAAATGCAAATTTGAATTGAATAAGAGACCTATGTATAATCATGAAGCACACTAGTAATTTTTCTTCTTTCATACAGAATTGAAGGGACCTCTTAAAATCCTCTAGTCCAATCCTCAACTAAAAGAAGGTAACCAGCTAGACCAGGTTACCCTAGACCATGTCCAGGCAGGTTTTGAAAATCTTCAAGCATGGGGACTCCACAATTTCTCAAGGCGATATGTTTGACCAACCTCACAGAAAACAGTGTTTTCCTGTTTGGATGAAATGTCGTGGGTTTTTTCCATTTTTGCCTATTGTTTCATGTCTTGTCTTTGGGCACCACTGTGAAGAGTCTGGCTCTGTACTCATTCACACCTATCAGCAATTTATATATATGAGAAAGATCCCTCTGAGCCTTCTCTTCTCCAGAATAAACAGTCCTTGCTCTCTCAGCCTGTCATCATGTGAGAGATGCTCTAATCCATTCATCATGTTTGTGGCCCTTCACTGGACTCACTGCAGTAAGTCCATCTCTTTCTTGTACTGGGGAGCCTACAACTAGACAGAGTCCTCCAGATGTGGCCTCACAGATGTGATGAGCCAGCAGTGTGCCCAGGTGGCCAAGAAGGCCAATGGCATCCTGGCCTGCATCAAGAACAGTGTGGCCAGCA
>JAYRBT010000093.1:44802335-44830492 GCA_036023395.1 Myiotriccus ornatus | reverse complement strand
GTTGTGCACAACATCATGCAGTCTGTAGTCCTGAATATGGGTGGTATTTCAGTGGGTAGTTGTGAATGACTTCTTTGGTCCTGATTCTCTTGTTCATACACAAGGAGTGTGGTATTGCATTTCCTGGAGAATTCCACAGAATAGCAGAAAAAGAGCAAAAGATTTAACATTTAGCTCTTGGAAGGAGGCAAGAGTAATTCCTGTTAAACCTTATTTGGAAACTTAAATTTCAGGGAGAATATGAAGAAAGTGAGCTTTCAGGAGATTAATCACAGTCAGGGTAGACTTTTCCTACAAGATCATGCGAATAAAAGAAGCACAGGCTCTGAATTCACGAGCGTTATGGTGATTCCCCTTCCACACCTAATGTCTGAAGTGTATACAGAAGGGTTTTCTCTTCAGAAAGTGAGCATAGGCGAAGGACAAAAGGACAGAGGAAAACTGGCTTTGATATCCTTCCTTTTTAGAAGCCCTGAGAGAAGCATTCTTCTGAATCCATGTTTGAATGTCCCAGGTTCATAGGACAGCAGATAGGACCTTTCCTTGCAGTAAAAAGGAAACTTTCTTATTTGTATCTGTCACCCAACTATCAAACTGACAAAATTTACATGGAAAAATGATGAAATCTAGTCTTATATGTGTGAGATACATTCCTGTCTTGGCAGTAGCTGATTAGAGTTCCCTTAGCTCATGGAACAGAATGCAAATTTGGATTCTCTTAGATACACAGTGTAATAAGAAAATAAGCAATAAGCTTGCTACACATGTCAACACTGGAGCTAGAATTTGATATTCATTTCTCGAGTAAAAGTCATGTCTCTATTCTAAAGATACAGGCCAAATACTGTTTTAGTATTGATAGTGTTTCCCATTGCAAGTAAAGGAAAGTATGGCAATAAACTCAAAATTTTCACCTTCCTCTAAGGAAGATCTCTTTTATGACTTGACGAACAGCTCTTTGATGATCAGCGGATTAAATGAGAACACTCAGTAAGAGGTAAATGGCATTCCAAAAGCACATTGGAACGGGGAGGTCATGCCACAGTTAGATGCAGCTGAAATTTTGATATTGCTCCTGTCTTAAATTGGAAACACTCCCAGTTCCATTTTCTAAAGCCAAGGAACTTCATGCATTGCAGGCAGCTCTCCATTTATAAATCAAGGGTACTGTGTCAGCACTGTTTTGTTCTTTTTTTTCCCCTAGTATTTTTTAAAGAGTAAATCTTACCTTTTTGCAACAACACATGTTGCCATGTACCCCAGCAATAACACTGTTTTTACATAAAACAATGTGGTCCCCTTAGAACGATTGCCCACTAAAATTCTCTATATGCATTTTAAAATTCTCCTATATTTCTCTATTTTCATATGTCTGTTGCAAAATTCAGTAAAAAAAATTTTACTATGTCTATGACCTAATGACTGCATATTGCAGCCAGAACAGCCAAAATGAACATGAAGAATTAAAATGTCTATACCTGGGAGAAGTAGAGAATTACTTCATGATTCCTCCAGTGTCCCCAGAAATGCCTCAGTTAAAGCAATAAGGATGATGGCAGTTTGGAGCAGTTTCAGAACTGCATTTTGCCCTTGAATCAACATCACAGTCATAGATGAGAAGGTGTAAAAGCCATACAGTTCTACTCTTCAGGAACTTTTGTTGTTATATTTTTATTACGATAGGGAATTAGGTAAGGAATTAGTATCAGAACCCTGAGAGAATTGTGTACAGTTTATGTGTGCCATACTTGAGTAATTTCTCCTCAGAAATGCAGTTAGCTCCTAAACCTAATCAAGAAAACCACCATGGCTGGCACTCATGTGAACTTGGAAGGCCCTTGAGCCAGACTGTTCCTTCTGGCTCTGAGTCATACTTAAGAACAACCTGCTATCAGTGCTAGGAGCTGGCTAAGTGGCATCGATCTTTCTACAGAGAAAATTCGCATCAAGTGTAGCAGTCTTGGCTAAAGGAGTTTTACTGATTATGTATAATGATCAGTATGTCATGCAGATGAAGTGGTGAGGTGGCGGAAGAAACAGATCCTGTCAGCTTCCACCAATCTTCAGAAACTTTGAGAACAGCTAAGAAGTACTGCAAGAGATGCGCTTGATGTTGACACTGAAATTTGTAGAGCAACAGAAAAAAGTGCCAAGGTGTTTAGGTATGATTGTTGCTGCTGAACAGAGTCAACCACAGCACCAAATTGTAGATGTAATCTCTCATAGCATGTTGGAAAAACCACCTGTAAGCATAAATCTGTGGGCACAGTTGCACATATTCCACTCTGTAGAATGGTATAACAAACACTAAGGATGTAGGTGTTACCCTGTAGAGGGCTAATAAGATGATAAGCACTGGAATTCAGAAAATCCCTGTGATTGTTTCCAGTCTGTAATAGAACCCTTTTCACTCTTACATCTCGCGGAACCATAGGATTGGTCTCACAAGAGCATAGTGAAGAACTCTAGAATTACACCTTGAGCCGAAGCCATTTGGCCATTTATATAGGTACATTTTTACAAGCTTCTAAAGTGAACAGACTTTATGTTCAGTGGCTAGTGGTAAAAAATTCCAGAACACCATGTTTCAGGCTTAGTTTCGTTTAAACTAGACTATTTCCTTAGATAAAGTATCTCTATACAGTAATAGTTCAGGGAAGCAGTTTTAAAAATACAGAACAGAAAAATATAAGGAAGGAAATTTTAGAGAGGTTTCAAAAGTTGCAGATGACTAAAGTTGCTATATTTCAGTCTTAACAGGACTCTTGGTTTTGATGCACTTAACCAGGTAGACAGGGGTTCTAAAATGAAAGCTGGAGAAGCTATGTGTCTTCAACTTTGGTAATACAGCATATTCTTCATGCTAAAATCAATAGTTGAACACAACACAGGATTAAACCAGTCTGTTGTAGTCGTTCAATTTTTCCACTTCTGATTTTTTTTAAGTTTCACAGTATTGTTCTCCATTGTGGTTTTTTTTTAAAGATGAAAGTCCTAGGAATACTCCGGTAATTGAGCAAAAATAGCAGCTATAGAAATAGAAGGAAATTAAATTTGTAGGCTTTATGGTTATACCAACAAGAAGTTTCAAGTAAAAAACCACAACAATATAGAGAATAAGAAAACTCATTACAACATTAGGAACAGCTGGATTGGTGTTTTATTTTTTCCCCAGCATTTAACATGGGATGTCTGTGTATCTTGCCCGAAAGTATGTGTCTTCTCCTGAGGTCCCTGTACCATCCTCATTTCGATGCCTTTTAATATTCTGTCAAACAAAATTATTAATACTAATTTGTCATCCTCCCGTCCTTTCCTCAAAAAAAAAATTTTTTTTTTTGAAAAAGAGAAGAGGATACTAAGAGCTTCGAGTTGGATCATAACATAAAAAGTATGGAAGGTGAATTGCGGAAGACTAGGTAATTGATTCCAAAATTTGACTTCAGTTATTAAAACCTTAACTCTGTTCTGCTAAAATGATATGGGCAGAGAGGTAGATAGATTAACAGATTTTAGTACCAGTTGGTGTCTCTTGTGATCATTCCACTTTTTGTATCACAGCCACAAAATTGCATTCCATGTTTCAGTGGCTGTAGCTGAATTAGAATATCTCTTATAAGAAAATTTAAGGAACTAATCTGAAATACTGCAGTTTTAAAATGCCCGGGGGTGGAGGAGAATCCGTCATGCCTGTTTAAACACTATACGGTAGACTATATTAACAGTTTATCTTCTCAAACCTGTTTAAATTTCAAACTTGGGAATAGGCTGAGGGAAGGAAAGAACAAATAAATTAGTTATAAGAGTTTAGCAGTAATCCACTGTAGATAGCCAATTACACTGCTTTTGTGATCTAATCTGGAATTACAACCCTGCAGGCTTTCCTTTTTGAGTAATGTGTTTGCCATCTAAGTTTGAGAAATAAGTTCTTATGAGCTGAAATCATTGTTAGTTGGGTGCTTTGTTTAATATATCTTCCATTAACTCTTTCAGTTATGTAAAAAAGAAAATTGTAAAGCCATGATGTTATATCAAAGGGAATCTTAATTTTCAGTTTGCTTGAGAAGAACACCAATAGCTATCAATTACACTACCAGTTGCTCAGTAATGACAGTAAAATATATCTGAAGGGAAATGTATTTTTATATATCACATTTTCCTTTGTGTAACAAACTAACATGAAAAAAAGGAGCTTAGCAGCATAAAACACCCAGTGCATACCTGTGTCTGTGGCACAGTTCAGTCTCTAAATAGAAGCATCATTCTGAATGCAGTTTTGTTTCAGAGTACAGCAGCTTACAAAAAAGCCCAAAACCCCACACCTGTCACACTGGGACCATACTTATCCTGACATAATCATGCCTGCCTGACTGATTTGTATGTTTTCATGGTTACTAGCAAAGCAGCAGTGACATGACAGTGGAAGCACAAACTGGATCCTAGCACAGCTTGCTCACCAACAGGATCATTACCCAGTTTAGAAAGACAGGGGCAAAGTTTTTCCCTTAATTATAGCTCTGTAACTCCAATGAGCATAACGGTATGCAAATGGTTTTCATTTGGAGCAGAAGAACGTCTGTTGTGGGAACTTACTGTCATATTAACTGTAGAATCTTTATAACTGAGTACTCCAGGGAAATAACCTTGCATGATTATTAGACTCTTGAGTGAGTCAGCAAGACAGTCAGGCAAAGAAAAGAAATCTTAAGGCACAAGTTCTAGAATAAAATTCCATGATTTCTAGTTTTTATGAACGTTTCTTTAAAAGATATGGAACTGGGGCAGTACCACTTTGCTCTCTTTTAAAACCTAATGTGAAGTCTTCCAAGTTAATATATCAGCGGGGGAAGTTTCAATATTGACAGCATTTGAAAACAGATCTGCTGCTGTCTACAGAAAACGTTATTTATTACTCTCCATTCTCAAGAGTTCTCAGTGCCATCATTTCCACAGCTGAGCCCAAACCAATGCAAAAGTTCTCCTTTCTACCTGTTTTTTTCACAATTGCCAAGGTGAGAAATACCAGTGATGGTCCACATTCTGTATCTGTTCTGTTGTTTGTGCCTCAAACAATATCCTTCGTGCTGACAGCCTCCTGTGATGGCCAGGGCAGTACTTTTTCTGCGCACTGCTCTGTATTCCTTTGCCATGTGAATAGTTCTTTAATTATCCTTATTTGCTGTACAAGTGAGATAATCTTTACATCATTCTTTCTGCATATATGTGTAGCTCTTCTGTACTCAGTCTGATGATGCGCTATCCCATGGATGACCCCAAAATAATCAAATAGATTATGAAATAAAATAACATTCATTCTCACCTCCCAGTACTGTTTGAATTTCAAATAACAATTAACAGAACTAGTAAGGCATTATATGAATACTCTAAGCACAAGTTGTCACTGCTGTTAATATACCTTGTGAAAGGGGCATCAGCACCTGGTTAAAGTATGCTGCTAAGATCCTTTTTGAGCTCAAAGATCAGTAAGTTATATTTGTAACTTGATTTTTTTTTTTCTTTTCAAACTATTTCTTCCCTGCATGCTTCCCTGAGGTTAAATATCCTCCTGGTATTTTTGCTTTCCTATACAAGGCAATCTGGCCAGTCTTTGACAAACTAACTCAATAAATGTAAAAATATAAATGGATCACAAGTGTATAATGAACAGATAGCAGTGAATTATTAACTAATGTTGTTATAAACAGCCAAGTTTTACAGTCACAATGCTCATTTTTTCCTGGTTACTGAATCATATGTGTACAGATATAACTGCAAATCTTTTAAACAATTAAAAAGTACTTCACCAGAAGTTTGATATAATATTGTTGCCAGAAGTTAAGTTGACCTCAGTATAATAGCTGCCTCAGCACTTTCCCTACCTGCATTAACAAAACTGCCCTCTGCTCTTGGCAATGACATATACAGGCAGAGAAGTGTGAACAACCCAGACTTCCTAAAAGCTTTAGTCAAAAAAAAAAAAAAGTAAACCCACTAATAAAGGCAAAACCACCAGGAATCATCCTTACTTGCCTGATGTGCCTTTGAGCAATCCAGGGTAACAGTCCTGAGCAACTCCCCATGGCTTTTAGTTTTAAAGCAAAAAGTTACAAATCTGAAAAAAGTGAAGCTGTTATTTAAGTGGAAGTGGAAATAGGTTGTAACATACTCTGATAAGCCAAAGAAGTCTAATTCATTCACAAACATCAAGGAATCAGGAAAGCTCAATTAATTTTTTCTCTAGAAATACCCAGGGAAAACAGATTTTTGCAAAGAAGCAGAAGCAAATATGTTATTCTGCTACAGGTATTTTTCAGAAATGCAACTGGCAATTAGGTATTTAGAAATATCTTGAATAAGGAAAAATTTCATACATAGAAATAAGAGACAATAATTAGTTGTCTCTACAAAAATAACAACTTTCTTGTAAGACGTTTTTATTGTTTTGTTTTTGTGGCTATTTTTTTGCAGGTGTTGCTGCTTTGGATTCCAACATTTCTGGGAAGATTGGTTTGCGAGCAGTCATATATTATTTCTGCACTACAGTCATTGCTGTAATACTAGGTACTCCATGATTCTGTAACTTTTAAAATCATCAGCATTGCCTAATTACAAATGTACATCACTGTGCCATTACTAATTTACCAAGACAGGATGGGGAGAGGAGGCAGGGAATCATACCAGGCAACTTAACATTACTTGTGGCCAGATACAGAGAGAAGTTAGTCGCGCTGTTCAAGACTGGGCTGTGTTCATACCCAGTATGAAGCCACAGGCAATTTCACCATGTATTTCAGCTCAGGGAAGATTAGGAGCTGTCTACTGAGATGAACACTGACCAGCAGTGGGAAAGCTGAGTGAACATCAAAGGCCAACCTCAACTACAAAGTGAATTTCCTCAGTAGAAAAGTGCCGGATTGCTCCTGATTTTCAGGTGCAAGAATATATAATGTGTCACACCTGAAAGAGTGACATAAAATACCGCTTCCCTTGTCATCTCATCTCCACCTTAAAGGGTTTTACCCACTCTGTTGCTGCCAGGCTCCACTCCTACCTCTCTGAAGTCCACATCTCCTTTTAAAAGAAGTTTATTCCCTAGAAATGATCTTGAAATGTTCCATATTTGCTTAAAGAAGCATGTGTAGTCAGCCTTCTTAAAAAAGAAACAAAATAAAACTGCTTATCTCATATGTCTGGGAAATTTCTGTGAATACAGAATAGGGTGGAAAATTAATAAAGACTAACATTAATATGTATCTAAGTTTGAAGTTGTCCCAAGTCTTTGTGGTATGTTAAACCAGAGGCTTTCCAAAGCTGATCTGTGATGTTACAGCATTACTTATTTCATAGGGTAGAGCTACGCAGATGCAGTCCTGCTTTTATTCACAGCTGTCTTTAGAAAGACCTGTTCCTGACTGGTTGAAGCATCATCTAAATGCCTCTTTCTCTCTTTACTGTGATTTAGTAATTTCATTTGCTTTAGGTTTGTTGGGCTTGGGGCGGGTTGGGGGGAGGGGAGAAGGGGAATAATGTGCCTTTGGAAAAGCCTAGTATTTGATATAATTAAAAAAATGCCTAAAATGAAGCCACTAAAGTAAATGAAAAATTTGTTATTGATTTCAGTATTTACAAGGTCAAATCTAGTATTTCTTAATCCACAATTATTTATTTCTTTTTCTGAAGCCCTTCTCTTACATAACTTTGTTGATAACTGACTTTACCAAAACATTTTGTGACTTTGGCGTCACAGGACGATTCACTTGTGTTCATATCTGAAAGCTAGTAACAAGAAGAACTATAGAAGGGGAAAGCAATTAAAAATATTCACTATGCAAAAGTTGAAGAGTAGTACTCTTCAACTGAGCCACCTTCTACTGAAGAGTACTCAACTCAACTTCAACTCCTTGTCTGAAACCCAGCTAAAGTAATTTACTCTCTTGGTGAGCAGTAGGGATTTAGTATCATAAATACTTAAGTGCCCAAAGCTAAAATGCCCAGGTCCAGTGGCAATACTGCAAGTAGCTCCAGTACTGGGGGAACCCACACATTTACTTACACCACCTTTCCTGCATGACCACCCAGGGAAGGCGTTCACTGAGTTGAGCTCACAAAGAATTTGGTACACAAGATACACTGAAGAAGAATGCGTCAATGCCTCTGCTTGCACTCTTGCTTCTCCTTTGCAGGAATTGTCTTAGTTGTGACCATTAAACCTGGAGTGACTCAGAGAGCAAGTGAGATCGACAGGGTAGGCAGTACCCCAGAAGTCAGTACTGTCGATGCCATGCTCGATCTGATCAGGTGAGGCTTTAATTTTTAGTTCCCATATTGCTTTTGCAGAAGTCCAAGCAAACATAACTAAAGTTGGGATATGCAATACAATAAGATGCTTTCTAATGTTGTTTGGATGAATAAGAGGAGAATAATTTGTATTCCAACACCTTAGATATTTAAAAATACATTGAAAGCATCTTGTTTAACACCACAGACTTTAGTTAATAAACCAATGACGAAAAATCTCTCCTTCACAGAAATTGATATGCAAGATTTATCTACTATGAAGAAAAGATCTATAAGGGATTGAATGGTGGATTGCTAACTGGCAGCTTCCGTGTCATCCAGCATAGACAACCACCTGAAACTGTAGTGCTGTATTCCCCTCCTCAAGGCGGGGTGCAGAGTAACAGATGCAGTATGTAAGGGTTCCACCGTCAAGTTTGCTGCATCGCCAGTATCTAAGGCAGCCTTACAAAGAGTCTTTCCCTGTCAGCCTCCTGGAAAATTACAGATACTTTAAAGTGGTTAGAAGGGGGAAATCCCTAGAAAAGCCTGCAGAAGACGTGCAGATTTTCAGAGGAAATGCGTTTAAAGAACTAGAAGAAAAATTCACAAAAAAGGGTTGCATTTCCAGTAGTGGCTAGGTAGTTCCCTCAGGAATGTTTCTGTGGATTTTTTTTCTCCAGCTGCAATGAGTCTCTGTTCTCTGGGCTATTCCTGCCCACTGTTTTCTTTCTGTAGAATTTTTACTTTATCTGTCATGTAAGAATCAACTGGCACGTATCTAAAATTGGATTTCTCAGCATTTTCTTTATTTTAGGAAATATGAATGGCATTTGCAGATGCAACTCCATATAGCCACTATCCTATATATTATCAAATGTCTGGTGTCATTTGGGGCAACTCTACCCCAACACAGGTCAAGGTAAACCTCTTTGAAAATAAATCAGTTTCTCTGAGGTTTATGTATGAGATAGTTGACAGTCCTCAGTCCCAAAGCCCCATGTCCAGTAATTCACAGCTCTTCCCAGTCTCTGTCCCCTCCTGCCTGTGAATGACCACAATGACAGCTTCTTGGATAGCTCATCTCATTCCTCATGGTCACTTGCCCAGGAATCAATGAGATTAACTGTCTAATCAGTTCCATTATAAAACCTAATGTAGCCAGTCTGTTACCAGTAACTTCCACATGAACATTTCCATGGATATTCACAGGTCTGATGTAGTTTCCGCACAAAAAGTCTTCCTGTAGCAAAAAGTGGTGTGAATTGTAATTAGTAGTCGTTTGGGGTTTGCTATAGTTTATAGCTCAACTTCTTGCAAAAAAATTTAAGACTGTATTTAGGAGTTAGGGACCTGAAATCCTGTTTTAAAAGAATTAGAGTTAATTTTCCTACATATTTATGTTCATCAGATTTAAGATTCAAATCCAGACAGTCCTTTAAAGATAAAGGAAAACGCCAGGCTTGTACAAACTACTCTTGCTTTTGAATAGATTTTGGTTTAAAAAATTGAGAACTAAAAGCAGAAGATTGTGAACATTCTGTGAGGTAGAAGAAAAATTGTGCTTCAGTGTATAAAATGCCTTTTTCTGCACTGGACTGGATATTCACTAAATATGTAATTAATGCTGCTTTTTTTTTTTTTTTTTTTTTTGCAATTGTTTGAATCTGAAATTGGCTGTTGGAAATGAGGCACACAAATGGGTTGAATTAAATTTCCTAATTTTTCAATGTGTGAAAATGGTTCTGGACCCTGAAATAACACAATGGAATCTTCCATTAGCCAAGATTAATTTCTGAATCCAAAACTACAATAGAGCACACCAAATATCTGATTCTTTCAGTATAGCCTTTATAAGGAGTTTTTATTTTTCTTTTCTGACTATTTCTGACAAATCCTATAAAAATGGTGTGTCCTGTACTCCTCATGCAAGTGATGGAGATGATGTAACAGGGAAAAAATACATTGGGTTTAATATATCAATAGAAATATCAAATACTGAAAAATAAGCCCCAAAATTCAACAGTAGGAAAACAGTCAACTGATCACTGGGACTCAAACCCTTAATTTCTTTGGACTTTATATCTGATGATGCCAAATATACTGCTTTCTGCTTAAAGGAAATGCAATCTGTTTTTTAAGCAGCAAATTTTGAATTTTGTCATTTTGTTTATACAAACAACTTTTTCTTAGTATGCTATAATGTTGAATGCTTCTGTGCTTTCTACCAGGAATATGTTCCCGGAGAACCTTGTTCAGGCCTGTTTTCAACAGGTAAGTTTGAACATTCCTCTTCACTTCTGTGGTTTTTCATTGTTAACTACAAATTATTCTCTTATGTCCCCCAAAAATTCTATGTCAGGCAAAACTATTTCTGAAAAGTCTAGGAGTATCTAATCTCCTATAAAAAGGTGAGGTTTTAAGGCATCTTGGTTTCATTTCCATTATGATAAACACTCTGTTACCAGCTATATAGTCCTTAATATTCTGTTGCAAAAGATGCTGTTCAGAAGCTGGATGCAAAAACCAAGCAGTGTATAAAACAGGATTTTTCCTTTTGGGACAAGATTTAGAAAAAACTTCCTATGAGGATCTGTTTCCTTGTTCTTAAGGTCTCTGAGTGTCTGATGATGTCTGCATATTTTAGCCCTCACCCTGATGTGTCTCACATGTAATGTCCATTGCTAGACTAAATAATCCAGATTAAGGAAAAGACAGAGTCTGTTTGAGACATCTTTCAGGATAAGTGAGAGTTGCAAGATGATAGAGGAAAGTCTTGTCTATGTATTGGATTTCTTTTGGGTTCAGTCATCTTTATCTGTAAATAGTCAACTGGTTTTCCTGTGATGCTCTCAACTTTTGTTTTTCCCAGCAGCTGCCTACCAGTTTATCTAAAATTTGTATGTAAGATAGTTAACCTTTCCCAGGAAGAGATGTCAGATGTGCTGCTGTGCACAATTCCATGTATTTCCCCTTTATAAAACTTCTCCATGTAGTATTTCTTATGTATTAATTACTGTCACCCAACCGTAAGGGGACAGACAGGTTCTTCTAGAGATCCTTGGCAGAATGATGGTGGCACTAAATTACATTACTGTTAAAGTTTTATTTTCTTAACAGGATATTATAATTAGTATAGCACAGAATTTATAATCAGAATAGCACAGGATTTCTATGAGCAGAATCAGTGTAGTACGATTTTATTATAGCACCACTTAGCTTATGTTTTCTAATCACCTGGACCTTCTGCATATTTGGCCAAATCTTAATACTCATAATACAACCATTCTGTAGACTTGAAAAATGTCTCAAATAATGTGGGTTGGTCACTCAGTCCCCAGAGGAATCAGACAATGGTGGAGGCATCCCTGACCACCAGGTCTCACTGTCCAGCCGCAGCTCTGGTCCAAGTTGCCCTTAGGACTTGTACCTGCTCGGTTTTATGGACAGTGCTCTTGGTGCTGCTACTCCTCTGTGTTCTGGGACTGGGGTCATCTGCCTGGATGCATGGAACCTTTAAGGCCAATAAGGAGAGGAGTGGTCAGCCTAGTGCCCAGGAATCTGGAGGTCAGTGGGGAGAGGAAGAATAAGTGTCTCTGGTCTATCTACTTGATGCTTGGACTTTGAGGACCTGATAACGAGGGGGAAGGGAACAATTATGTGACTGGTTCTACCACAAAGAATGGCTGTTTGCCTTGCCTTAATGACGGGGGTGGTTGTATCAGGTGCATCTGCTCCACAGGTGGGGTGACTGTCAGCAAGTCTCTCCAGACTGTCTTAGGAAAAAAGTCTCCTTGCCATTGTCAGGAGCTCTATCTCATGGCCCACAAGACCGCAGCAGCTCCATACAGAATTCATAACATATCTGTGAATCACTTGTTGAATCTATAGCTTCTGAGTTACAGAACCCTAAAGGCTCACATGAGTTGGGAAATAATGTCTTTGAATATGATTGCTACCTTCAAGACAGTTTGTTTCATTTTTCTCTTATTTTTGCTGGGCAGAGGCTATGCCTTTGTCTGTTCTTCAGTTTCCTCATGTTTCTAAATAAGTTCTTCTGTTTTTTTAAAAAAAACTTTTCCAGTACAAAACCAAACGTGAAAAAGTTAAAGCTACGATTGCTGTGGATAAAAACATCTCCACATTTCCTGACCAACCTGTTACAACTGCTACAACAGCAGCGGCATCAGAGGTGCGACCTTTATCATTGTATTCCTTTATATTATATGAAGTGGGGAGAAAGAACACAGACTAAATTGATTTTGTTCATGTGGTTAGTGATGAAGAAAAGGGAGGAAGTGGCACATAAAGGACTTTAGCAAGAGCACAAAAGTTCAAAAGTGCTAGAGATCATTATGAGGATCTTCCAGTAAGTTTAAGAGCATCAGAGTAGTCCACAGGTAATTAAGCAATCCAAAGATAATAGATGAAGATTGATTGAATCGATATCCTTATGAATTTTCATTTTTATGAGAAATTAAACCAGTCACTGTAGAAAGACTAGATGTATATCAGCACATGTTCGAGCAGCAGTGACGTAGTTGTAAGCACAAAAGAAGAAAAGGAGTCAAAAATCATAAGAAATTGTTTTAATGAAAAGCAAAACAATATAAGGCATTTGTTAATTAATAGTTTGTTTCTCAGAAAAAAGAATGTACAGAGACAAAAGTGAAGAAGAGGTTTAACAAGCCTCTCCTTAAAGGTGTAGAAGGCTTGTGGGTGTTGATGGTTTATAAAGCCTAGACTTACACTGGAGGAGAGGGAGAAAGGAATTAATAGAATGTGAACACAGAACTACAAACATTAACAAATCAGTACATATTTTATTATACTCCTTCCGAATTTCATCTCCTTCCAAAATTCATGAACTAAATCCTGAAGCAGGATGTAGTGAAGAATTGCACCCTTTCCTTCATGTGTTGATATTGCACAAGCTCAGAGGAATGCATGAATACCTACCTATTTAGTAGGATGTTTATGTTATGTGCATCCAGTTCTGCTCTAAATTATGGAATTTCACTGATGTACCAGTTGTTACTCAGTGGTCAATTTATCTTAAGACACAAATCCTTGAGTTGCTCAGAAATATCCACAATGATTCTACATCTGTGGTTTTTTCTCCACAGTGAGGAGTAAATCGAGTGTAGGGAAGTAAATCTTGAAGCATGAATGTGCATACCTAGACCTTGCCATCATTCACGTCAGAAGTCTATAGAAAGGACAATATAAATTAAAGAGGTGCTTTACTTCCTGCTAGGATTCGATCAGATCCTTGCATGGCTTTAAAATACGAAGTGTTCAAGTTCAGTTTAGTTATAACTTCATTCCTGAACTTGCCCACTTGGCACTTTCAAAAAGGGAATAGAGTGACTTGGAAAGAGCTCCGTGTCTTTTCAAAGAAAAATCTAAATGTGTTTTCCTTTTAGAGAATCCTTAAAGTAAGTTCAATGTTTTCAGATGGTACATTTTTCTCTTTATTCTAATCTGTAGAACAAAACCCAAGAATACAAAATCGTGGGCATGTATTCCAATGGCATCAATGCACTGGGGTTGATTGTCTTTTGTCTTGTTTTTGGAATGGTTATTGGGAAAATGGGAGAGAAAGGACAAGTGCTCTTGGATTTCTTCAATGCACTGAACGAGGCTACAATGAGAATAGTTCAGATAATTATGTGGTAAGTCCAAGGTTATACTGGCATTTTCTAACAACTTCTTTAAGTGGATTTTGTCATTGAAGAGGTAGGACCAGACTCAGACTTCATGTCTGCTTTTGTGTAGTGTTTTACAGCAAGCAACTTTTGAAGAATGGTTGGTAAAAAGAATTGATTCTTTTGAAGAAACTGGAGACAGAGCTTTCACTTACTATATACTAAAGAAACAGTTCCACTGATGTACAAGAAACCTGAGGTTTTTAGACACTCTTGCTAGAGGTTTATATAAAACCAGTACAACTGCACTAATTATTTGAGGACTTTGAGGAGTACTTTGAGGACTGTAGAATCATTATCACCCATATGCCCTTGTCAGTATTGAGCATTATTCCCTGACAGCAATTATGTTCACAGGATCTAAGTTCCTTTAGGAAAATGAGTTAATATACAAGCTACATCCCAGGGCAAAATCCAGCATGGTATGCAAAATACAATTTAGCATCATTTACCTCCTGCTAATAGGTTTCGTGAGACAACACTCATAATATTCTCAGACAAGAAAAACAATTTAAAAATGTAGCAACTCACCTAATAATGTTTGGTTGGACTTCACAACTATTCACAGAGCTCTTGTCCACACAGATCACAATTATAGTATCAGTACTATAAGCATACACAATCCCTTCAAGAGTTTGATCTCACATGTGGAGTGCCTTATCCCATTTACTACAATACTCTGCTCATTTTTGTGAAACTCCACAGAAGGAACACAGTGGAGCTGCTGCTAACATAATTCCTGATTTTGACTTGAATTTTCTGTAGGCAGTAGTTCATGCAGCTTTTCATGTCTGTAAGGCGTGGCCTTGTGTAAGTTTACTGGCAGATGGGGAGCCCTCCCTCAGGCAACACACTGAGGATCATACTATCTCATCAAGCTAAACTCACTCTATTCGGTGCAGGTGACACAGATACAGCCCTCCCCCCCAGTGCTGGAGGGCAGCTCCTGTAAGTACAGGAGACCTTTCCCACCTGGGTGTGATTGCAGAATACACAGATATAGGTCTCAGCCCTGCATACTTCCACCTCCAAGGAAGTTTATGTCTATACAGAAATATATGCTGCCATGGGGTATTAGCCCACACCCCATCCCAACTTCTGTGTATTCTGTGACACCAAGTTATGTAGTACTTGTTAGACTACACATAGATTTACATTTATTCTGTTTTCCTAGTCTTTTTTCATCACCTCTGTTGTAGTCTTGCTGCAGGTGAATAAAATAAGTTGTATAACAGAGTATTAAAAAAAAACCCTGCAGTTGAGTAATAGAATACCAAACATATTTTCCATCTGTTTTAAGAAGGTATAGTGGGAGAGAAAATATTTCATAGTGAGCATGCAGTATTTCTGAGAATGCATTTTTGATTGCCTTATTTTTGCTTTCTAGGTATATGCCAATTGGTATCGTGTTTTTAATTGCTGGGAAGATAGTAGAAGTTGAGGACTGGGAAATCTTTCGTAAATTGGGTCTTTATATGGCTACAGTAATAAGTGGGTATGTAATTTCTTAAAGATGAAATTGTGTGTGTTTGATTTTTAGTGCTCAGTTGATTACCACTTAGTTATCTGTTACACCTAGTCTTCTAGGTCAGAGACAAAATTCTTATCAGTGAAAATTATGGAAGGATGTGGGAGGATAGACTGAATGCATGTTTAGTTGGATGTATGTTTTGTTTTAAAGAGTTGCTGCCTTGAATTCTAAAAAAAAAAAAAAAAACAAACACAAATACTTTTAATACTTTTCTTGTATTCATTGTTTCATCTTCTCAGCTCGGTGCTGAAACAAATAATATTGTATTTTGGAGAGTAGTAATGCTTCTGTTAGATACTAGAAGAAGCTGGAAGAGAGTGAGGTTATGAATTATGGCTTATTAGGGGTTGCCAGCCTATCAAACATACCCAAATGTCTGGATTATGTTGCAACCTCCACGAGACTTCTGGGCCCAAGGTGTACCAGCGTAGGCCCAGCTTTCCCTGCCAAACACAAATGCATAGTAAATGCAATGCACCGTAAATGATGCCAAAGAGGAGACTGGTCCCTTCCCTCCCCAGTGCAGATCAGGCTGCTGACATCAAAAGAAGCCCTAGGAGTTGCAATGTTTGCTAATTACTCCTTCAAGGCAAAGTTAGATGGTGAAGCTGCAAAAGGAGAAGTTGCGATCTGAGTAACATAGCTAAGCATCACTTTCTATTCTTTTTCTAAACCCTTGGCTATGTAGAATAGTCTGAGTAGGGGAGGTTACACCTGCACAACATGGAGCCTTGCAGGAGTAGAGCCTTAGAACAACTTAACTGCTCCGAATGATATTGGTTATAATACAGGTCATTTTATGTCTCTGAAGACTATCCTACAAAGGAGCCTTGTGACAGATAAATGGATATTACAGGCCCAGTAAGTTAAATGCATTTAAATTTCTATTTCCAATTCAGTGAAGCATACCTTCTAGGCTGTCTTGGTTCATTGCTTTAACATCCACTCCTATAATTCCTTCAGTATGCCAAGGATTTATATGTCTTTTGTATAGATGCTAGATCCAAAGTTGTTCAAGAGCTTCTTTCCCCACATTATGCATACGCATGTTATTCTTCAAGTGTCATTCACGTGCTTTATGGCAAGCAAGAAGAGAGAAGGGTAATATTTTAGTCTTAAATGCAAACTTCTTGATAAACAGTCAAGACAGAGCACGTTTTTTTTTTCATAAATCTGTGCTAGATAAACACATTTATTTCAAAGCTGTTGTTTTGTTTTATGCATAAATAAGTATGTTTGGACTAGCTATTTGAAAATCAGAGATAAAATGACTTCCTAAATTAAAATTACAGCTCCAGAAATAGCACTGAATCATGACTTTTTGAAAATGTTCTAGAGATGAGTGCAAGTTGTGTTCATCTAATGCATTATGCAGTTTTTTGTAAGTTTTTGATGACACTTGGAAATTAAGTCAGATTTTTAAAGGTTACAAAAGTTGATGTTTACCAAGAGACTCAGAATCAAGAGTCTAGTATTTTCTATACAATTTATAAATGAGACCCTGACAACAAGTTAGATAGAAGTCATTGACAGAATGACAGTGTATCACTTCTGCACGTTTTCTACGTTATTAAATCCACTTGACTCAGAGGAGGAATATGTTGGATGGATTATTACAGACTTTTGACTTCAGTGTTACATCAGGTAGCAAGTTTTACAGCTTTAGATGTGATAGCAAGTTTTGTAACTGTTTATCCATTTATGATTACTATTTGTACTGTGACAAGGCATGTCTTCTTTAGGATGTGTGTGAAGACACAGTGCCTTCTCCAAAGTACTTCAAAGTAAACTGCTACCACATAGTCTCCTGTTTAGCTGGTGGCCATGGGCTTGGCTTGACAGGCACAACAATTTTAAGTAGGTTCCCGGGTGCCATCAAAAAAATTGTATGTAGTGAGGGTGCCCACCTTTACCTCCTTGGAGAGAAGAAGTCTCTGTTCCACTGAATTACCTTGCACATGACACCATTTTCCCTCAAGGGTCCTCAGGGAGATCTCTCCAGCGTTTCTGTCTCTTGAAGAATGGCGTCCCATGGGGGCTGTTTAAGGTGTTTTGGAGAGCAGCACATTCTCTGCGAAACTGACCATCAGGGTCATGTTGTAATCAGATCACAGGAGCAGATATGACAACATACATACAAGGCTATGGGCTGCAGGGAAAAGGTGCTTGTTCTACGTTTTCCAGTCTGCAAGAACACCCTTTTTCTCACTTCTCAGCAAACAGTAGAAATGTTGCTTGTTGTTTTGATTTCTTAGATGGTGCTGTTCCCACCGTCTTTTTGTTTTTCATTCTTATTTGTTTGACCTTGCCCATTTGCAGTATGTTCTGTTCATCAGCATCTTCTGTTTATTGTTGTCCCTTTAAACTTGATCCTGAGAATTACAGATTGTTTTAAATATTTCTTGTATTCCCTATCAAGAAAGTTGTACAAGATCATGCAGACTGGTGTTTCTTATCCTCCTCTTCCTTTAGCCTTCATATCCAGCTCATCTTTGATCTCACCTTCTTCTCAACTTTATTATTCATGACCTTTCACATTTTCAGTCCTACCAGCTCTCATCCACCACTGTATGCAGCACATCTCAATTTTATGTCTCACTCAGGTCACCATGAGGGAACAGACTTTTCCCAGTGCCTTTGGTCCAATTTGTCAGTAAATGTCTTAAGCCTCTTAAGTTTACCGGTTGCAGTGTCAGGATGAGGATATGTTAGCAGTTACAGCAGAGGAAAGTCAAAGTAGGAAGCATAATATAAGTGCCAGAGGGAAATCAGCCTGAAGTGGGGAAAAAAGCAAAAAGGAAGCTGCAGCAAGGAGACTCTCCTTGCCCATGCCTTTGTCTCTTCTGAAAGCAGCAAGGCAGCTGCGTCCTTGGATGCTATAAGGAATGGCAGCCTGGGATTCTGAGTGACAAAATTATTCCTATCTTAAAACTGAAAGCTATTAGAATTCCTATATTCAGTTATGATTACGATTTTTGGTCTACAAATTTCTACTTCTTGCTGTGAATTGCATTTTGTGCATGAAAATAAATATTACTTCAAATTTTTTCATGGAAATTAGTAGTAGCAAAGCAGATACACACAAATACTTTATTTTGAAAATGACGTGTTCATGCTACTACTAAAAATGTGAGGATCTAAATTTTTCAAAATAACTGAGTCACTATGCTTTTAGACTAAGACATACTTGAAATGTTTACCCTCATCAACATTTTACTAAGACACCAAATGGCACCCATACCACTTTATATTTTTTTCTACATATTCTGCAGAATTCAGTTTGTTCTCAGGCACCATGGTATAAATGCTTAGGTTTCCTTCTAGAGTTACTTGCAAAATTTTATCAATACATGTTGCATGCAGTTATTTACATTCCACTAAATAAACCATATCTTCACATACAGAATGAAAACTTTAATGCCTGTTGCTTTTAAAAAGGTAATTTTCCCAAGGGAAGAAGTACATAGATTTTGTGGGTGATTTTTGGTGTTGTTGTGGATTTCTGTACTGTGACTACTGCTCTCTTAATTGTCTATTTTTGGCAGAACAAATGGTACCATGATTTATCGCTATCTTTATCAACTGCTCTGAAATCATAAAGCATTATTACAACACAGTAATGTGTACATGAACATATTATGAGGACAGAATAAAAATTCCAAGGTCATACAAGACAACAGTTCTGGGATTTATGTTTCCATGCTATAATTTCTTTTCACAAGAAGCTGATGTTGCTATAATTACTTTCAACCTTCAAACATAGGGAATATTTCACAGATTCTTCACATATATTTTGTTTCAGATATACTTCAAGCATTCTGTTTGCCTCTAATCTTAATGCCCACAACCACTGCATGCATCTGCCTATGGAGTTACTGCATAGTGTTCAAAATTAATGCTCAAGTTAAAGGATGAATTTGGCCCTGAAACCTACACAAATATGCAGGCACCTGAGCAGCTAAACTCAGGAGGGGCAATGAGTCAACACACTTAATTTTAAAAATTAGTAGTTTCAAAGGATAATATTTCAGTATCTTTTAATATTAAAGATGCTGAGACTACTTATATGTCATTCGTAATATCACTACATTTTAATTATAGACCTTACATGGTTCTCCTCAGAGTAGGTGTGGATTTTTCTATAGGTTTATGATTGAAGTTTCTGCAGAAGGATGTAGATTTCAGCTGTCCCTGACTGGAAAGCATATTTACATTTAATTCCAAAACATGTTCTGTAATAAAGGCTGATAAACTTAGAACAATAATTTGGTTTGGTTTTCTGATTTGTCTCTGGTCTGCATTGTAAGGATTTGAGAGAAGAGTAGAGTGTTTTGGTCTTATTTCAACTCACCCTCTGCACTTCATTTTAAGTATAACGTATTAGTTTAGGCTTCTCCTTTTGATCAGTTTAAAATTATTTCTAATAAATTAGTTTATTCATCTTCGGCTTAGGAAACAGAGACAAATCATATATGATCTCTCTCTCTCCCAAAAGGAAGCGTAGAACAACGTTAGTTTTTGCTTTTTATTAACATTTATTAACAATATTACTTATTCTTTCCAAATTTTGCACATAGGTGTCACTGAAGTCACCTTTAGTGTTTCATAAATGTTCTTGAGGATATTATTACCATCTTAGTAAAGCGAGACACTGAGATGGATCCATTTGTTTAACTAGTCCATTTTATTTTACAGACTTGCAATCCATTCTGGTATAATTCTGCCACTGATCTACTTAATAATAGTAAGGAAAAATCCTTTCCGTTTTGCGATGGGGATGGCTCAGGCACTTCTGACAGCCCTCATGATTTCTTCCAGGTAAACAAAAGAAACATCTTTTCTGTAATGTTCCTAAAAGTAATTGCATTGTTTGTGCTCTGATTTTATTGCTATGTTGTTAAAAGTCCTGGTATCAGCTCGACAGTTCACAGTGCCTTGGAGATTGAAGTATTGCTTTCATCATTATTTCTGTGGTACCCAAAGGGACACTATAGATTGTGCTGGCCAAATGAGGGTCTGCCTCTCCCAGGAGGAGGCAATTCTTTGCCATTCAGCTCATTAGTCACAGACTAGATAGAGTTGAAGCTGTTGCACAGTTTCTGTGACTACATATGCCAGGGCAGTTGGACCCTGTGATTTTGAGAAGAACTAAGAATTTTTGATTTCTTTCAATAACTAGAAGATAAAAGTTACCTTGCTTTTCTGAGGTGCAGCCTTTCTTCTTGCCTTAGATATCCATTTGAGTCTTAGAGCAGGTCATGCTCTGAGAAAAAGAAAAGACAAGGGAAATAGTGTGGTTTTGCCTGCGCTTACTTTATGTGTTTCATTATGTGCCAGTTCAGCAACTTTGCCTGTCACCTTCCGCTGTGCAGAAGAAAAAAACCTGATTGATAAAAGAATCACCAGATTTGTTCTTCCAGTTGGAGCTACCATCAACATGGATGGCACAGCTCTTTATGAAGCAGTAGCAGCCGTATTTATCGCACAACTGAATGACTTAGAACTGGATATTGGCCAAATAGTTACCATTAGGTAAGACTAAAGCCATTACATGTTTTTTGTGGGCAGTGAGGATTTTTGTGAATGGTACATTAACTTTGGATACCCCACAGGAAAGTTTAGACTATCACTGACAGCACAGGAAATAACAAGCATTCTCATTTCTTGTTCTGAGGCCTTACCAGTGCAACCTGATTAGTAGATGGGTGGGCCAGGGCATGCAGCTGGTATTCAGCATTGTTCTGGAAATTGCTGTTATTCTTCCCTGCAAACACTTGCAAACCCAGCTCAGCCTCTACCTCTGATCTGTCCAGTTTGCTTGTTAGACATATGTTGCCTGTTAATCTGCAGTGTAACCATAACAGTATCTGTACATGACTTGCCCCATCAGCTTGACACTGGACTTTGAGTAGATACAATTCAAGAGGAAACTGGAACGTTTGGGTTTCTGTGTTTCTGTGAACAATATGTATTCTAAATGTCTTTTCTGGGCTTTATTTGGGATTTAGTGTCACAGCTACGGCAGCCAGCATTGGGGCTGCAGGCGTCCCCCAAGCTGGACTTGTCACCATGGTGATTGTACTGAGCGCCGTTGGCCTGCCTGCCGAGGATGTTACTCTGATCATTGCAGTTGACTGGCTTCTGTGAGTTTATGGCACTTGATATTTAATTAGTTTGGTTTGGGTTTTTTTTTTTATGTTTACATGAGTTGCCTGGAAATATGTGAGTCTGAGAAAGAAAGCAACAAAATCATTTAGGACTATTGCAGGAAATGGACAAAGATTATTCTTATGGTCAGGCTTGTTCAGAGTTGAATGCAGCAGTGGCTTGAATTGTGAGAGAATTCCTACTGCATGGCATGGCAGTGAATAATCTCACATTCAGAGGTGCTATCAACCTTAAAGTAGCAAGCCACATAAATCATGAGCATAATGCTCAGGACAGACAAACTTGACAGTACCAAAGAGTGCCTCTGAAATGTCAGCAGACACCACATTATGCTAAATACAGGCACAATTCATAAAAATCAGATGTAGCCACAAGCATAACATATTGGTTGATTTCAACAAAGCACATAAAATCCATACACCGGTGAAGAGGTAGTGGAGGACAGCATGAACTAAGCAAAGCTGGCCCTGGACTCCACATGCATGCACAGAGTAGGCTGTACATGGGGCTGGGCTGCTGGCACTACTTAGCTAGGGCTGTTTTTTACTAAGAGCACTGGCCCAGCACCTTGATCAGCAAACACATGTAAACTCGGAAGGCTTTCCTTATGCCTGATCCCAACCATCTCAGAGGGCTTCAAAACCCCTCAGTCCCATTTGGCAGCTCTTTCTGGAGAGAAGCCTTTTCACCAGAAATCTTTTCTGTTTGAGTTGCACCGAAGTTTTTCTCTGCTACGTTTGTAAAAGCCCAAAGAATCACAGAGTGTATTCTGGAGTTCAGAAGGATGTTGACACTCGGTTTTGTCCCATGATTCACAGGGTGACAGAATTCACAAGTCAAGGAGTATGATTTTTTGCCTTTTTGCCACCTAAACTGTGTGAGTTTTAGAGCTCAGGCCAACATCTTATTCATCTGCAGTAACTCAGCATGGGTGATATTTCATTTGTATCAATCCAGAGATCTTAATTGTTCCGTAATCTTTGCATGTCTTCTTCGGCTCATATTTACACTCAAAGGAAATACCTTCCTGTTCTTCCCCAACCCTTTCCAGTAATTTTCTTGAAGAATTTCTGGCAGCAACCTATGTATTCCACAGATCTATTTCATTTATTTGATTATATAACTCAATTTTGCAAGTAGAGAGAAATGCCAGTCTCCAGAAAACCAGGGCTGTTGGATGGATCCAAGAATCAATTCAATATTTGCATAAGCATAATTGCTCCAAATTATGCATAAGCATAATTGCTCCAAAACAACCAACTCCAGCCACAAGTACATTCTCCCAGTCATCTCTCTGCAACGGGGTCTAATAGTTTTGTTTGCTGTATTCCTGGTGGACATTTAACTTTGTTAAGGATAGTGCAGATCAGTACAAACCACTGTCTTAGAGCAGTTATCCAAAGAATCTAAGAACAGAACAAACGTATATTCGTTCTTTTCCCAAAGTACTCTTCCAGCCTTCTGCAAATTGCAGCTCACAGAGTTCCTGAGCTAGAGGTGTTTTTTGTCATCTTCTTCCCTGAATGTGTCATTGTTTTGGGACCCATGTTTCCATAATTCCTGTGGAACATGGGAATTCCGCATTGTAATAGTGTTGTACAGAGGCATATTTAATTTTGTTTGTTCTAATCAACATCCTAATAATTTTGTTTGAAGCCCTCTATTTCTTTTGTGGAAGTGAGAGAGAGAGAAAAAGAGAACAGTAATTCCCATTTTCTCATAGCAGTCTTAACTTGATGGATCTGATCTTGACTCCACTTTGAAAGTCTACAGTTTATGTGATGCTTAGGCTCAATATGAATTGTGGAAGCTACCTGTTCTGCCATGAAGCATACAAATAATTCAAGATGTTTCTCGTTGGAACTGAGGTGTTTTTCAGACTAAGGTTTCTTGCTGTAAAAAGCAAATTAAAGATTAATTTTTTGTACCAGGGATCATTGCTAGTGCATTTTGCACCTCAGGAGATGGAATGCACATCATGATGCCACGTAGATTATTAACACTTTCACCTTTTGTACCTACTGCCTAAAATGTATTATTTTGCAAACTATTTGCTAGTAGTGGCTCATAACAACCCACCAGTTAATTCTGAACTTACCAAAGTTTTATTGCATAGGCTTGAGGAGTTCTTCCTCATGTTAAATGAAGAACAGAAAAATTAATGGATTACAAGTATTATAATCTATGAGCTTCCAGTTCTGTTGATTTGTCACACTGGTCCTACCAAAATTTTACTTTGCCTCTCTTCCTTTCCCTACCACATATTTTTATTTCACGTGGAAGAAAATGTGGGAAGTTTTTTTAGCTCTGGAATTCAGCAGTTCTAGAAGAAGAATATATGTGAGACATGCCAATTCACTTCACTGTTTTGGCAACATTTTGCAAAATATTATGAATATATCAACCTCAACATCTCTGCATAGACAGACAAACCTATTCTGCTACAGACCCTTTGCACTGTTGTGTAGCTGAAAAGAAAAACAGGGAAAAATAGCCTTCCACTGTCCATACCTTACTTCCACATAGATTTTTAAACTTTGTTATGCTGCACGGGTATGTTGCTCCTCTGCCAAGTAGTGGCAGATTTTTAAGGCCTGCAAGTCACATTTCTGTTTGGAGAAAATCAACAATGCAGAATTACCATATTCCTTTAAGTGACTTGTTTTACACTTTCACCTTTTGTACTTACTGCCTAAAATGTACTATTTTGCAAACTATTTGCTAGTAGTGTCAAACTTCATCCCTTTAACGATGAGAAACTAGCAGAAGATAGCCTTTTCCCTCTCCAGGGTTTGGGTCAGAATACTGAATATGCTGGGCTCATTTGGCTGAAGACATGACTGTTAGAATCACAAAAGGCACAGTGTAGTCTGTGCTGCACCCCAGAGTCTCTCACCACAAAGGAAACAGGCTGCATAGCATACTTCAGGGCCTGAGAGGTGATCCTTGCAACATTTTGTAAGGGTGTGCCACAGCAGTGAAATTACTGCTCTGGGCAGACAAGTGACGTGACTTGCATTTTTGCATGACTTATACACAGTAACTTGTCATGAAAGTGACTTCAGGCTTCTTCAAATACATATGGGCAAAATTCTATTTCTTTTTTCTTGTAATTGAAGAATTACCCCAAATTTGCATTGGGAGAGAAACAGTGCTGGATTTGCTAGAGTAAGCTTACTTTTACTTAAAGGATTTTCTAAGTAATGTACTGAATGGTTTGTCTGACAACATTTTTATTCCACAGGGATCGATTCAGAACAATGGTGAATGTCTTGGGAGATGCCTTTGGTACAGGGGTAGTGGAGAAGCTCTCTAAAAAGGAGCTGGAGCAGATGGATGTCACCTCTGAAGTCAACATAGTCAATCCTTTTGCCTTGGAAACAGGAATACTTGATAATGATGGAACAGAGACCAAGAAATCTTACATCAATGGAGGCTTTGCTATGGATAAGTCTGACACCATATCCTTCACACAGACATCTCAGTTCTAAAACCAGTAGCTTTCAGGTAAAACAGGAGCACTAAAGTACATGGCCATATGCAATATCTCAAAAAGGTTAAAGGATAACTGAGAATGAATTACGTCTCACTAGCATTTGATTTACTACACAGATTCTGATTCATCTTACCAGTTCTGCCCCCTTCTCATCATCTTTCTCAACAGTTTGAACTCACCACTCTTAGTATGTGCTGATAGTTGAAGAAAAAGACAGTTGTAAAATACTTTTTTTTTTTTTTTTTTAAGAATATACACTTTTGCTGGGGCTATGAAATGCCTCCTTGGAATCAGCATGCTCATAAGTGGGTACCTTAGCTGGAACAGCCAAATGTGTTTTACTCAGGAGTAGCACAACATTTCAGACCTTACCACATCACAAAGCACCTATATGAAATACCTTTTAACATCCTTGCCTTCTAAACAGGTCGCACTGTACTTGACACCTCCTGTAACTTGATCATTTGCCAAATTGCTAATTTCTGCAGCTGAGGGGATACTACTTGCGTGATTCAGGAAAAAACAGACCAGAAGGGCCTTGAAATAAGTACATTTTACTGTGAACAGAGTTTAATTTTTCTTTAATTATGAAATAATTGGGCATGGAAGAATTTCTAGTATTTATGTAGCTAAGTTTCCCCATGCCTTTCATGTGAGTGCCAGCCGCTGGGATTGGCCTTCAGATGTGAAATAAGTTGCTACAAGTTTGCTCTTCTGGCATTTGAAGAGCTTTTGTAAAGTGATACTGCACCTATTTAGGTCCACTTGGATGGCCTCCTAGTACCTTTCCATCAGAAAGAGAAAAAAGTCTGTTTTCTGTTGTTCACCTTTGATTCTAACCAAACAATAGTCAGCCCAAAAGAAGCAGAGGTCATGAAGATGAGAATGCCCAGTGCAAATTCTAAACCTTTCCTCCTTGGAATAAAACCAGATATATTATCAAGATATATAGGAGTCAGACTGTTTTTTCTAGAAAGAAGACACTCTGACTAAACTTTTTTTACACAGACCGGTTGGTTTTTTTGGCTCCTTGGTTTAGTTTGCCAGTTGAACATGCAAGTTTATAGCTGCAACACTACTACAGTGCCAATATGATGGCTAAACTGTATCTTATGAACCATTTCTGGACCCAGAAATTAATGTCCTTGTGTGGCTTGCTATAGAATAAGAAGCACTGAGAACTTCCTCATAAGAAATCTCCATTTTCTAAAACATTTTATACAAGATTTCCATGGTGCAAAAACCACTCTCTCAAGGGAGGAGTTGCTGTAACAATTTTTTTTTTTGCCTTGCATATTGAAGTAGTTAGCCATTTTATATAGAAACTGAAATTCATATACAGTTCTTTGTTTGTAAATAAGCTTGTGCTAAACATAATATCTCACTCATATGCTAACAAAAAACCCCCTCCAAGTTCCTGCAGTGTTATATACTCGATTCAATCCTACACTTTTGTATCAAAACAAACCAGAAGCGTGCCAAAGAGAACTGATTACGAAAAAATATTTACTGTAGATTTTGATAAATTGCACCTTAAATTAATGAGACATAATACTGTATTTAAATTAAACATCGTAAACTATATGGAAATGTTTAAGTAATGGTAAGTTTATACAAAATAAAGAAAATGTACCGATTGAGTAAATCAATCTTTTACCTTTGCAGAAACAGTATGAGACAGTCTTTATTTGTGCAGCTTTGCATATGGGACAAAAAAGCCTACCAGTTTCCATGACTAGCCTGTAATCTATGCTTTGTCTTTAACTAGCTTTTTAAGTCACCCTTTTATGATCACCTCATTATGTAGTCACCCTGTTAATGATGTACTGTGAACAGTGTTCTAATGTGTTACAAATAAATAATTTCTCTCTTTACTTGTTTTAGCCTGCTATCCTCTCCTTACTGTAGACTACTGAGTTCCTTTAGGTATAGAAAGAAAACTAAACCCTGTTGAATTCAGGATTTGTATTATCTTCAGTAGTGACTCAGCTGTAACTTTGGCAAGAATTACACTCTTCTACCATTAAAATAACTCCTTAAGAGCAGAGTGCTGAGATTGCAAGTCCTCTAGCTACAGATGATCTGGATTGAGAATATGCTATTAAACACACACGAAGCAGGGGTGTTTATCTAGTAGTTTTTTATATGGATCGGTTCAGCTAAGCAGGGGTTGACGGTGCTGTTTTGCCATCCACTCACCACCAAGAGACCAAACCACATACTGAAGATACTGTTAAAATGAAGGATGCTCTTCTTGACACAGTATTCCAAGTATGTACCTTCCGTATATGTGGAAACATCCTGTATGGGCAGTGTGTCCTCTTCTCCATAGCCTCCTGGTCTGGAGGCTTTGCAGAGCGGTGGACAGTCTCCCATCAGACAAGCACCATCAGGTGCACCTCCTGGTTGTGGGGGGACACCCAGACATCTGGGCTCCCTCCTGGTTCTGGGAGGCCATCTGGACATCTGGGTCCCCTCAGGGTTGTGAAGGGTACCCCAAAATCTGTATCTCTTTGGGGAGCTGCCCAGACAGTTCTGTCCCCTCCTGGTTGCAGTTGGCACCCCAAACATCTGGTTCCTTTGGGGTTTTGCAGTGCCACTTGCCCCCCATTTCTAGGAGCCCAGAGAAGGAAGAGCAGTCAGCGGACACCACCAGCTCTCTTGCTGACCCCACATCCAGCCACCTGGGTCTCCCCAGCATAGTGGGACTGTCCAGGGGTCCCCAGCTCAGGGCGTGTGTCTGTGTGTGTGTGTCTCCATGCCTGATACTAAAGCCTCCCAAGTTCCAGGAGCATGATCTCTGCTCAGCCCCCCATTCCTGACCCATTGGTGACTTGCAGCACTCTGTGTGGCTGCATCACTGCCCTCAACTGTGCTGTACAGGGGCACCCCAAGGTGGGGCGACACTGGAGGGGACAGAGGAGGTTGGGGTACACCTAATACTGTCTCCTCTAGCCCAAGGTGGACTGTGGATGAA
>JAYRBT010000093.1:44786208-44798571 GCA_036023395.1 Myiotriccus ornatus | reverse complement strand
ACCAAGGCTGCGCTGAAGGAGCTGGTCACAGCCAACCAGCTTAAGGAGAAGGTAAGGTCCAGCGGAAGCACACCCATTGTTATCCCAAACAGCAGGGTGCCCTTGTGGGGTTCCTGGCTACATCCCCTGCCTGGCTGGGGCTATCGAGCCGCTGTGGCATGCAGGTCTGTTGGCTGCATCCATCCTACCTCCCCTTCCTGCAGCTGGATGAGCTGAGGGCGATGGTGGGGAGTGCAGGGCAGAAGCAGGCAGAGACAGCAAGCCCTGACCACAGCTCAGACACCGAGGTGCTGAAGAAGCTCCTACACGACTATGAGATACTCCAGGAGCGGGTGGACTCCCTGGTGCCACAGCAGGTGCAGAGGTCACTGCCACAGAAGAGCCAGGTGGGCAGATGGCAGCATGGGGGGCTTGAGGGGGGTGAATCAGGAGCCTCTTGTTGGGTTGTGTTCACTGTAATGTGGGGCAGCCCCTTGCTGTCCCCCCATATTGATTTGGACAAGTCAGCAGCATGGAAGTCAGCAGGAAATTAAAGCCTTGATACAAATGTTGTGCTAGCACTGAGGGTTTGTGGCACTGGCTGAGTACCCTAGATCTGTCTCTCTGGGGCAGCCAGACATCACTGGCGTGGCACCATCTTGTCGTCTTCCTCCCTGCAGCAGGATGAGGAGCTGCTGAAGAGCATCCAGGCCACAGTTGTGCGGGTGGAAGGGGACTGTGAACAGCTTGGCTACGTCACAGGGAGCCTCCGGGATGACCATCGCCAACAGCAGAAAGATATTGAGGTGGGTGGCTGAACACCCTGCAGGGCTGGAGTATCCTCCAGGCACACCCCAGCCTGGGAATCACCAGAGATCTGATCCCCCATTCACCTGCTCACAGTGCTCTGTGCATTCAAAGGGCCTTTTCCAGAGGTTTTTGGATAGCAGAGAACATGGGGTGCTTGGCTGGCCAAGAGGCAGCTCTGACCCTGCTGCGGTGTCATGGAATGCTTTCTGTATTGGAAGGCTCTGTTCCGGTCCCTGGAGAGTCTGGAGAAGAAAGCAGACAAGGAGGACCTGCTGCTGCTGGTACAGTCTTGAGGGGCCTGTCACCAACCAAGGAGTCTCAGGCAGGATGACAAATGCCCCTTGTCCTTTGGGCGCTCAGTGGCAAAACTGCCTTTGGTGTAGAAGGGAGGGTGTGAGTATTTCCAGACTGGCTGCAAATCCCTTCCCAGGTCCCTCTATCTCCTCTTCCTCCCTGGGTCCCTTCGGCTGGTGGGATCAACCCCACAGGGGTGATGGGGTGAGCAGGCCATGCATCCCTGAAAGGGCCACAATGTCCCTGCAGGAGCAGTTTTATCTCTGGCCCCAGTGGACACTGGCCCTGCCTGTTGTACCTCTGCCCTGTCTCCACCACTGTCCTGCCTTTCCTTCCTGCTAGAAAGAGGACAAAGCCGCCCTGGGCAGCAAAGTCAATTGCACCCAGTTTGAGGCGAGCATGGAGAGTCTGGAGGAGAGGATGCGGGAGATGCTGAAACGGGTGTTGGGCCAGGAGCAGCGCTGGCAGGAGGTCCACCAGCAGCTCCGTGATGTGCTGGACTCCAAGGTACAGGGTGCCTTGTCCCCATTGCACAGAACTGGCTCCTTGGGGATTTTGAAGCTCAAGGCAGCATCCCTCTGAGGATTCCCATCCTGGCTTTTCCATGGGGACCACCTGTTTCATCGTGGGGCAGCTGTCTGAGGGTGTGCATCTGTCCACAGCTGGATCGCCTAGAGCTGGGACCTTTCCAGAAGCAGCTGGAGGAGATCTGGGGGAGGATGATCAAGGAGCTCAAGGACGAGATGTCAGTCTCTGCAGATGACGCTGCAGGAATTAAGCAGTGAGTGTGATGGGCATGGTGTTGGCTTTGAGGACAGCACTGGCCTTGTTTCCTCCAGCTATCCCAGCCAGTGGTACCCTGGCATCTGACAAGTATAGCCAGTGAACCGCAGGGATGGTGACAAAGCATGACTCTGCCTTCTCCATCCACCAGCAGCAGATGTGCTGCATCAAAGGAGGTACCAGGAGGGGCATCTGCAGAATGGAGCCCTCCAAACCAAAACTGGGATGTGGGTGCAGAGGTGCAAGGACGGGGGACAGCAGGTCATTCCCACAGGCAGGAGCACAGCACATGGTGCCACAGGGCCGGGTCATGACCTGCCCTCCTGGCCAGGAGTAGGAGGGTCATGAGTGCTGACAAGGCAGTGACACTGGGGCAAGGGCTGCTTCAGATGGCAGCATGGACACCTGCACCCTGCCCCTCACATCCCTCCCTACCTGCCCTGGGCAGCCACACAGTTCAGAGGTGCCAGCATTGCCAGGGTGAGCTTGTCTCTTTCTTCTTTTGCGGGGAAATCAAGCTCAACACCCTGCAGTTCCTCATGCAAACACTGTGACTCCTTGTAGCGACATGCCCGGCACCTGCAGCTGCCTGTGAGCTGCTGTCTGTATGCAGGCAGCACTGCAGCCTCACCAGGAGCTCACCAGACTCTTTCCCCCCTTAGGCAGCTGCTGGTCCCTTACAAGTGCCTATCCTGCGACCGGGACCTCAACATGCAGGTGCCTGGCCCGTGAGTAGCACCCAGTACTTATCAGGGGGCTGCATGGGTGGGATGGGGGGATGGGTGCTGACAGTGCCCTGTGTCAGGCATGGGGGCTAGGGTGTCTGCCTTGGGATCTGACTCTGCTGAGCCCCCTCCACAGCCCTGTCTGTCAGCCAGGGAATGAGGACCCCTCCGGGACCTTCTCCCTGAGGGCAGCAGGCAGGGGGATGCTGTGTGGTACAAGCCTATGGGTTTTGGGGTGCTGTCCCAAGCTGGGATGGCTTGTTTGTCCCCCATCACCCACCCATGGCTCCTGTCTTCCCCAGGCACATTGACACACTCCCATTCTATCCGCCACTGCCCATCAGCCACACTGCACACCCCACTACCATCATCACAGAGGAGCAAGCACAACAGCATGGTTACAGGTAGGGCACGTGGGGACCCATCCCTGGGCCCTGGGGTGCAGGATAGTTCCTCTGCTGGCGGAGGCAGAGGGAACCAGGGGGCCTGGGCAGGGCAGGGAAGCACTGGGGGCCACAGAGGGCCACCTGTCCTTGCCCCAGGTCTTGGGGATTTTAGAGCTCCTGTTGTGCTGCCCCATCCAGCCCTGGTCTCAGTGGCACTAGTGCCACATGTCATCATCACAGTTGTATCTGATCTCAGCCTGACCTCAGGCTTGGTGGGGGGTTGATTTAGCACACTGAGACAGGCATGAGGGTACCACAGAGCTGGGCACTGATGATTTCTGTGCCCTGGCCCCCAGGAAGCTGCCCAATGGCAGGTCCCACCTCAAGTTGCAGACTGGCAGGGGCCAGTACACGTCCAATGCACAGCTGAAGGATGTCCTGTGGCTCTCCAAAAAGGTAGGGATGGTAAAGGGAGGGATACGTCAGGGAGCACCGAGGCTGGGAGGGAGATTCTGAGCATCTGTGGGGATTCGTGCCTTAGTTGCCTCAGGGGAAGCTGCATGGGGAAGGTTACTTGGGGGTGCTGAACTGGGCTCAACATTGCAGCCAGCCACTCTCTCCTTCCCAGCCTGGTGTGACCGAGCTGCTGGGCACAGATGACCGCACTGATCACAGTCAGAAGCGCAGGCCTAAGGTGGCAGTGAGGGCACAGGACAAGCTGGGTATGGCCCTGTGAGGGCACTGGGGAAGAGGGGAGTGAGCTCCAGCTGTTTTCCAGCAGTGGGTGAGCAGGGCTCTGTGTGCCCGACTGAGTAGGTGGAACTGGGGTCTGAGGTGGGCTGAGGAGAGGCAGACACAGGACAGATGGGGAGGACTGGTGGATGGGGGTGTTTGAGCTGGAGGGCAGCGTGGGGATGGCCCTGGCCAGTGTGGGACAGCAGCCTGTCTGCTGGAGGGCAGGGGCAAAATCGTCCTGCAGGGTCTTTAGCCAGGCAGGTGCCCCTGCTGCCTGTCCTGTCCTGGGGTGGCAGATCTGCCCCCAGCCAGGGCTGCCCCTGGGCTGGGGGGGCTCACCCCTGTCCCTTGGCCCCAGGCCCTACCGCCTTACTAGAGCACCGCCCAGCCTCGGACCCCAGCCACTGACCCCAGGCACAAATGGCATTTGCTGCAAACCTAGTCCCCCCAGATGAAGCACCTGGACAGCCAGCACCTGGGCTGGGACAGCTGCCCAAAGAAAAGGGATTTCTTCTCAAGTTAATTAAAAAAACAAAAATTAACCTGTTGTTGTTTCGAATTTTCTAAGCAAGATTGATTTCAAAACTACCCTCCCACCCCCTGCCTCAGAGCTGCCGCTGCAAAGCTGGCCAGGTACCACAGGGAATGGTGAAGGTTCAGTGATGGCAGGAGCAGGAGCGCATGGGGGGCACCCCCCAGGCTGGGTGGTGTGGGAGGACTGGGGGTGTGCCCCCAGAATGAAGGCAGGAGAAGGAGTGGGCCAGGGGATGTCCATGAGCCAGGTGGAGGGTCTGGGCTTGTCCCCCAAACCCATGGGATGTCGGGGCGGGGGGAGCAAGAGGTGGAGTCCCTGGGGTGCTGGTTGCCCACACGGGTGTTGGTGCAACAGGCTCAGGGTGCCCCTGCAGTGCAATTGCTCTTTGGTGGGGCTGGGGTGGGCAGCACTGCGTGACTCGAGGGGAGTCGGGGGGAGCCCAAGCAGCACTGCCCTCTCTCCCACCCCAGACCCAGGGGGGCTTTGACATCATCATCAAGCCCTGGGAATGTAGTGAACAGGTGGGACCCCAGCAGGGGGTGCTCAGAGCCCCAGGATTCCCATGGAAGGTGCAGCAGTGACCCCACTGTCGCTGCTGTCCTCACCATCCCTGCCATCTGCTCTGTCCCTCATGTTTCCTCTGTCCCCACAGGTGACAGTGACCATGCAGCAAGTACATGAGTTCCTACACCACTCATCCCTCACAGGTCCTCAAAAAAATATCTCTGTTCTCCCACTGAGGAGCAAGAGAGTGAAATGTGATTAATATTGTTAAATTTCGTGTTATAAGGAAAATTAAATGGGTCTGGGGGGTGGTTGGGGCCATTTATTGAGTGGAGGGTTTGCTGGGGTGGTGGAAGTGTCTGTGCGTGGGAGGTTCAAGGTCGGTTTTGGGGGGATTCAGGGGCAGAAGGTGAGCAGAGCTGGGCCCTCACCCAGCCAGAGCAGTGGCCAGAGTCGCTCACCAGCAAAAGTGGCTGGGGGAAAGGTAAAGATTTCGGTCTGGCTGTCAGCATCGCGGAAAGCCACCCGCCCACCGGCATAATCCAGAGCCACCTCGATGCGTCAGAGCGTGTAGCTGTGGCGCACATGTGGGGCTGGGCCAGGTGAGAGCCTGCAGCTGCCCCAACCACTGACCCACAGCCCAAACTCCACGTTCAGGGCTGAGACCAAAGCAGCCCTTACGAGATACGAATTCCCGAGCCACCCCCAGCGCCCAGTCAGGACCGGGACGAACCTCCACAGCCCAGCAGTGCCGGCCCCCCACAAAGGCCTGCCGACCCAAAACACAGCAGAGACACTCGAAACGCTCCTTTCCTGAGGGAAGAGTAGCTGGGGGTGATTCCCGGCGGCGTGCGGTCCGGCCATCTGCTGACACCAGGACTTGGGGGTGAGCTGTGGCTGGATCCAGGGTCACAGTTACTGGAGGGGAGAGAGGTGTTAGTGGGGCTCTATGCATTGGGGTATTAGCTTCAAAAATCACACCAAAGCATCAGCTCCAGGTTCTGCAGCTGAGCCACAGTTCTGGATGCTGGATCTGAGCATCAGCCTTGAAGCCTGACTCATCTCTCCGATATCCCCTTGAGTCTTCCTCCAGTGAACAGCCCAAGCTGTCTGGAAATAGAAGATGACCCCAGAGACTTTTACCTCTGGTCCTGGCCCTGGGGCTGCCCCACATCCACCCATTCCCTGCAGCAAGGAGAAGGCCAGACCACCAGAGGTGGGAGACATAATCCCCTTCATTCGGAGCATCACCCGCCTCCACACATAATTAATTGTCCTAGCTAGGGTGCCAATTAACCACCAACAGCCCTCTGAATCTCCCACCTGCAGTTTCCTGTGCCTTAAGGCTGCTATAAAGAGAATAAATCCCTGATTTTCTTTTAATTAATGGAGGATTTAAAGTGACACTTTCCCTGTCCAACCAAATTTGCCAACCCTGGGGTTCTCTTTCCTCCCAGTCCCACACTAGGTTCCCATTTCTGCTTCACAAATCCCCTTTTTTGCCAATTTTTCCCCTACAAGCACCTTTAAACTGTGTCACTGCCTCTGTCAGCATGTTGGTTTTCCAGGTAACATCCTCAAGCTCTGCTTCCAGCTCTGGCAACAACAGCAGCGTCGGCTGCACCTTCCTCTCTGTGCACCTCAAGGGGGGAAAATTAGGGTATTTAATGCCAAGAAATCCCTAAATTTCCTTTCCCCACCACTGGAAAATCCCAGGGACATCTTTATTTCCCTTGGCAAGGGTCCAGCTCCTGCAAGATGTGATGGCAGATTCCCCCATCTTCACCAACTTCTGGATTAACCACCAACCCCCTCCAGCTCAAAAGCAAAAATCTCAGAGGAAAAGAATGCAGGGTGAAGAGGAGATCCCAGAAACTGAGCATTTTGGCACACAGCTGGTGTTCCTGGCGATGCTTTTTGGCCCCGGTACCTGCTCAGGGTGGTTGGGGCATCCTGGAGAGGAAGGGAGAGAGATGCTTAGGACTGTTTTCCTGGGAATAAGAGCCAAGGTGGAGTGGGGGAACAGAGGGATTTGTGGGGAAAGTTTTGGCTCACCCGTAGCAGATCACCATCTGGTTGCTGACACTTGGCCTGGAGCTCAGCACGGTATTGCCGGATCCAGGTTATCCTGGCAGCTTCACCACACCGCTGTTCCTCCAGCTTCCAGCACAGGCGACGGAACCGGGTGAGGAAACGTGATTCCTGCTCACTCAGAACCCACCAGAGCTCTTCCAGCATTGCCAGTAGCTTCTGCTTCTCAGCACTGACTCGAGTCAAGGGCATGAAAGAGAACCAGGATGCTGCTGGAGTGGAGAATGGTGCCCCCACAGTGCACCTTAACTGCAGCAGCACTCACCAGCATCTCCTGTCTTGTCTCCTTCACTGCCTCACTGAGACTGGCAAGTTGCTCATACTCCTCTTGCAGGCTTTTTACGGAATCTTCAAACTGCTTCTGCAAAAGGGAAAAAGGGGTTTGGGCTCCTGGAGGAGGGGGAAAAGGTGGTGCTGGGACCCTTAAAGCACCTGCAATATGGCCAAAGCAGGTGGCCCATTCCTCATCCTCCTCTCCAGCTGCACTGAAGCAGATATGTTCATGCATATCCATGTTATAATTAATTTTATAGTTATGCTCTATATATAGACTCATCTCATCTGTAGAGATACGTAAATATATACTGATAAATGGACATTACAGGCCTCCACACCAGGCTGGGAAATCCTATCTCTCCAAGTTCTCCTGTAAAAAAGTTGCCACCACCCTTCAGTTCCCATTCCCCTTTCCCCCCTCCTTGCACCCCTAGCCAGGCCCAAACCCCCTTGGGGACCCCCATTTCTCCTCCACACCCGGAAGCAGAGCAGGAATCCTCCACAGCAAAGGCACTGGGTGACAGCAGCAGCTTGAATTCACCAATATTTAGTTTTGGTCCCAAAGCTGCCACACTCCTGCCCTCTTTCATACTTAACCCTCAGCAAATTGCAGCATTTCAGCTCACTTTTGACTTTTGGATGCTCATAGTATTTTTTTTTTTTTTTTTTCCTGGAAAGATGGGGGAAAGCTTTGCCCCATCTCAAAATACATATTTTGGGGGCAGAGTTTTAAGGGAAACTCGAGTTTTAGCGTCTCTCAGGAAGGAAGACGCGTCTGAGATGGGGATTCGCTCACCCTGTACCAGCGAGCGGCTTCTCCGAGGGCACGGCGGGCTCAGCGCAATGCTCAGCGCACGCAGCGCAGACGAGGATTCCATCCCGGTGACTAAAAAGAGTGAGGGGTTGTTGGTGCTTCCGGCAAAGCTCCTGCGGCGCCGGCGTGTCCAGCTCCTGGACGGCAGCCACCACGTTGGCCAGCTGCCTGTTGGGACGGAAGCCGCCCTGCGGGAAAGGGATGCGGCACTGCGGGCAGGAACGGCGCCCGGCGGCATCCACCGAGCAACAATCGACACAGCGGCGGCAAAAATTGTGGCCGCAGCTGAGGATCATGACAGGGTCGTGGAAGAAGTCCAGGCAGACAGCGCAGGTGGTTTCCTCCTGGAGGTATCTGATAGCACTCCCCGCAGCCACGGCTGTTCTTGAAGCACACTCGGGGAACTGCTCACACAAAGGGGCCTGGCCAAGGTTTTCCTGGAAGCGGCGACGGGGCGGGACCCTGGTGTCAGCATCCGGGACCTGCCGGGCAGAAGCAACGTAGGGGTGCTCCGGTTTTTCCACTGCCCCAGTGACGAAACCGCCTCCAAGGACAAGGCCAGCACGGATTTAAGGACAGAAGTGAACACAGGCAGCGACAGCGGGGGCGGAGAGGGGGGCGTTAGGAGGGATGAATTATTTACAAGGCAAATTTTTGCCACTCCGGCTGCAGCGGGGGAGGCAAAGTGCGGCCAGAGGGTGGCTGTAGAAAACAGGGATTAAAGCAGGTCCATGGAACTCATGTGGATATCAGCTGGGGAACGAGGGGCGGGGCAGGGCGGGGGAGTGTTAAGGTAAAATTAAAACCGACCCTTGTCGCTCAGCACCCAAATTGGATGGGAAACGTAAGAAGCAAAGGGGGAAAAGTGAAAGAACTAGGTTCAGGATCTGTGGGGGAAGGTGGTGTTAGAGCAGAAATGCCAGGAGGGTGTAATGTTAATGAAGTGTTGCAATAAAATTAATTCGGAAACTGAACCAAACGAGGGTCTTGGAGCTGGAAGCTTCACTTCTATAGAATAATAAAAGTATGTTTAGTATATATTATCTAGCATAATATAAATATAATTTTTATATATTTATTTTAACTATCAAAAGCGTTAACTGTTTCAGTGTATTTTATGTAATATAGAGAAAAATATATTAGATATACGTTTAACTGTAATTGCAAATTTTAGCATAGAATTATAAAAATAAAACCCTCGTAAAAATAATTTTAAAAATATTAACCAGTTATGAATAAGGCTGATGAAACACACTTTGAGGTGCAGTGGGGCAGAGCATGATAGAACGGGACAGGATGAAACGGGAGGAACCAAGACCATATCCAAAGATATCTCAGGGCAGAAAGGAAGGAAAAAACACCCTAAAATCCTTTTTTTCTTTTTTTTTCTTTTTTTAAGTATGCTTTTTTTCTAGGAAAGGCCTTAAAAATCAGTTAACGGCAGACCAACTTCATGCTTAATTAATTCTTAATTATTTCAGGTACTTGCTGTCCTTTTTTAAGAGGAATCTCAGCCTACACGAGGCTTCTGTAGCAGGAGGAAAAGCCAGGGATGTGATAGATAAAAATATTTTCCCCAGAAATTGTTATTTTGTACATTTTTGCTATCTCTATGCATGTACGTAAATGCAAACCGCTGTTTCTACCTTACTTAAGGAGGGCGGGGGGGGAGTGGGGAAGGGGCCAATAAAACAGCTCTTGGAGCTGCAGCGCCTCGGTGCCCATGTGCATTGCAACCGCTTCGCTTTCTGGGGTAATTTGTACCGTTTTAGCAGAGTTTGGGGGTTTTTTTCTTGGTGACTGGAAGCCCAGCCGACCGATGCCGCAGGAAAGCCGCCCTGGGGCAGAGGCGCAGGCGGTGGTGGCGGGGCTGCACTGAGCGGTGGCCGCTCACCCGAGTCTCTAAGAGCCGCGCCAGGGAGTGACTGTCGCCTCGCGTCACTGAAAGACCTGCACCGCGGGACGGCTGTCGAGTGTCGCTAGAAGGCCTGCACCGAGAAGAGGGCGAAGTGTGAATAGAATGTGTGGAACAGAATAAAATGAATTGAATTAAAGAGCCGCAGCGGGGCGTGCCCACTGCCCCGCATCCAAGAAGGGGCGGGGGCACCGAGGGGCGGGCGAGGCGCCGCCCGGATCGATCCTCCTCGCCCCACACCCGCTTCTCGACTAGCGGGGACTCCCCGCGGCACCGCGCCGGAGCTGAGAGGCGACAGCCAGAGCCGGGAAAGCGGCTTCCAGCGGCGGGTAGGAGCGGGGCATGGTGTTCTCAGTCGAGTCCCCGAGCTCTTAGGCACCGGGACAGGTCTGCCACTCGGCACCGAAGGACCCGGACCTATGTATCCCGCTGCCGTCTCCCTAGCCTGCGGAAGCAATAAATGCCGTAATATGTATCCTATCCACACACTCATAAAATTTTTTTTTGAGTCTTTTTTCCTATTTTTTTATTTCATGACCTTCATGTTGAGCAACAGCGCAAGACCACTTGCTAGTTAAAGCAGCAGACTAACTGCTGGCAGTAAATTTGGGGCAGAACACATCTTGTTCTGTGGCAAGTTCTGAGCTGGGTGGGAAGCTCGACAGGAAACCATTTGTGTCCCGGGGAACACGGGCAGCACCCGGGACTCTGGGCTGTGGCAGCATCTTTCAGAGTCTAGCTACTGCGTCTGTCCTTCATCTCCCGGCAGTGATTCCCTGTCGGGTGCCAGCTGGCTCCTGGCCTCGCTGGGCTTCTCCAGTCTCATCCTGCTTCTCCTCCTCATCCCACCACATGCTTTTTCTGTCTGCCAAGAGCTGTGGGAGAGGAGCCATGCCAGGCTCTAGGGTTGCCTTCGCTGCAGGGAGACTCATGGAGTCACCCGTGCCTGGGAGAAGGGAAGGACATGAGCAGTGAGTGGGTGCTGAGCCTGCTGCTGCCTTCCCTTGGACAACCTCCTCTGACTTCTGGCTTCTCCCCAGATAACTGAATTATCCCAAAATACAACTGAATTCCTTCAAAAATAATTCTGAGTTCCCCTCAAGTATCTCTGAGTTATGACAAAAATAACTGAATTATCCCAAATACCTCTGCATTCCTCCCCAAATGCCTCCAAATTCTCCTAAAATAGCAGAATTCTCCCCAGATTCCTCTGAACTCCTCCAGGGCCTCCTGCAGAGCATTCCGCTGGTGGCAGCAGAAGCTCAGGCTCTTTTCAAGCTCTGTCGGGAGCCCAGAGGGGAAGTGAAGCCTCATTTTGCTCCAGGTGGGAAGATAAATGACAGGGATGGATATCACACGAGGGATATTTGAGCCCCTCTCCACAGGTGGGGTGACAAGAGGGGAAGTGGATCTCAACATCCTAAAAATAAAAAGGGGGAATAAAAGGGCGGGGGGCAGGGTCAGAATCTCATAGGCAGCACTTTGGAAGGGCTTCTGGGTAAGGAGGGCTCTCACCTGGGGAAAGCGCTTGGCCTCCAGCTGCCCAATTAGCCCATGGAGCTGTGTGATCCCCTCAGCCACCCACGAGGATTTTTTTGGCCTGGGCAGCTGTGAAGGCATCGTTCAGCTCTGCCAACCACCCCAGCACCACCCACTCCTACTCCACCAGCAGCTGGCACAGCCGCTTGAACTCGACCTCGATGTGGAGCCACTCAGCCTTGCTCCTCTCCTGGAGGAGACAGAAAACCCCTATGTTATCCCAGAGCTGAATTTTCCATTTCAAGCTAAAGGACAAAAGCACTGTGGCAGGAGCCGGGGAGCTGTAACACTGGGGCAGAGCTAAGGATGTGGCTAATTAGCGACTGCAGCATAATTAAGCACTTCAGCCCATGGTTTTCCTTCTTTCTCCTTCGCTGTTGTCTTTCCTGGTTATATTCTGTCCAAAACCACATCAGGCCCTGGAAAGCATGGGGGAGGGTTAATTCCATATTAACAAATGTCCCTTTAGGACGCAGTCTTGGATGAAAATGCGCAATGCCATGAAAATGCAGTGGTTTAAAATGTGGATAATAAGAACCTGCACATGGAGGTGGTCAAACCTGCCAAGGATCTGCACCAACCACTTCTGCTGGGTATGAGGCTTTGCAGGGCACCGGGATACCTCATGGATGTATGGATACCCCCTGCATGTTTCTTCCAGAGGGTTTGGGGGAAAAATAAATACCCATTTGGGGTGTCAAAACACCAAGGGGCCCCCTGTAGCACATAAACCCAGTGCCACTTCTCTTTCCTCACTCTCCAGTCTAGAAACTCTGCCAACACCTTCCTTAGGGATTGCACGTGAGACTGGATTTTCTCCTGAATATAAAAAAAGTAAAAAATTATTTTTAAAAAAAGTGTAAGTGATCAGCCCAGATCATTTTTATAATTCTGCCTTTAAAATCTTAAATTATTTGGAGGGGGAAAGCTAATAATCTTAAAAAAAAATCCCCCTTGGTCCCTTCCCTGGAAAACAG
>JAYRBT010000093.1:44775203-44785567 GCA_036023395.1 Myiotriccus ornatus | reverse complement strand
TACAAAAAAATCCCCCTTGGTCCCGTCCCTGGAAAACAGGGATCAGCTCGCTTTATGTTTCTCCCATGAAGAGAACCAGGCACTAGTGCGTTGCTTTCCACCAAGAAATTAAAATATTTTCATTTTGCATCTTTTATCAGGGAAGGGGGGGGAGGGGAGGGAAGGGAGAGAGCAAAGCCTGATAAGTCTTAGGAGGCTGATCTCCCCTTGCAGGTCTCTGCAGGCCCCCCAGAAATCTTCATGACCACAGTCTGTGGTGGTTCACCCATTGCCTCCAGCACCCAAGCAACCCCAAGGGGGTTTTGTCTCTTCAGCACCAAGAAAGGAAGCTGTGGCTCGTCTCAGCATGCAGGTTTTGTGCCACTGATCTGGCCCCATTGCCCTCCCAGTGAGGAGAAGGGAATGCTGGGGGCTGGCAGTGGCACGGGGTGAAGCTGCCTGCCCTCAAACCGCCCTTGGGTGTTCCTGTGCTCAGCTCCCAGCACAACCTGCCCCAGTGGGAAAATCAAATTTCCTCACTCACAGCTGTCTTTAAACATGTTTCATCTCTCCCAGGTTGTCTCATTTCTAGCCATTGCTGTCTCATCCCTCACCTGGAAGCTGCTCTCAGCCTTGTCCCTGCTTTGCCTTGTTCAGCTCCATTATGCAGAAGGGGCCACACCCAGATTTGGGCCTCTAGGGGGCAAAATTTAACCAATTTCTTCCTAGTGGTGACGTGCAATAATTCATATTTTTTTGCACTGCCTTAATTTTCCTCCCTTCCCTCTGCAGTGCCTGTGTCTAGAAAGTAAGTCGCCCTGAAATGGGGGAAAAAGGTGCAATCAGAGGGTGCAGGAGGTGTCCAAGCACGTCATGGCCCCATCTGCAGATGAGAGATTGGAGGACTCCTCCCTTCTTGGCGATAAAAGCTGGCAGAGGCACAAGACAGGACCGAGCTTTGTCTGAGCCTGTGCCAGAGAGGGGAGAAAAAAATTCCAAGTGGGAACAAACCCAGTGGAGAAGCAGCCAGTGGAGGAAAAGCAACCTGAAAACAGCACCAGTGACACCAAGGAAAACACCAAAGAGGTTTGAGAGAGAGGGGAACTTGCAGTGCTGATAGCTGGTTACATCAACCTGCTACCTTTTTTGGGGAAAAGGGGAATTCTTACCTTTCCCTCCATCCCATCAGCACAGGAAGGAAAGTGGATTTACCCTTGCTTTGACCTCAGGGTCTTTGTTTCAGATTTCATGATGTTTTGCAGTGGAGGGTCATGGTGATATTTGCTCATAATAATCCGTCTGGGGAAACCTGGGTGAGAAACAGGATGGCTCCTGTTTTTATCTTCATTTAAGGGTGATTTTCTTACCTTTTCCCCACTTTTACTCATCCCCCTGCTGCTTTAATCCCTCTTTCTGCAGATTTGCTAAGGAAATAAACAACAAATTAAATGAAACAACCTGTTCATTTTCAGTCGTTACAGTGTGGTTTATTCAACCATTTTTGGGCTTTATTTGGGCTTTATTACTCATTTCCAGGCCCCTTTGCATGCAAAGCCCCACACTGGGTTCTGGAGGATGGATTTTAGGCCCTTCAATGCCAGCTCTTATCTCCCCTTCACACATTTTCTCGGGGGCCAGCAGGAAATTTCTCCCCCCTCAGAGGATTTCTTTGGACGTGAGAGGTAGACGTGGCTTATCTCAATTTTAAGGAGTTTCCTCACTCAAACAAACCTTGTCAGATTTGGTTGATGAATGGTGGAGGCAGAGATGTATTTAAGACAGATTCAGCCCTGAGACAGCACAAGGAATGGGGTTTTGGGTTATAATAATATCTACAAGGTAGATGGGTCCATCCAAATGTGCTCCTCATGTTCCCTTCATAGTCATTGGGAAATTAATTGATTTAACCTATCTCCATGGGTCTTTCCATAAATGAACCAAACTCTGTTACAACTGTTAGCGAAAAAAATTGGCATTTTCTTAGAAGTATTTTGATTAAATATGGTGATTGAGCCCATTTCCTGACATAAAAATGGGCAGAAAGCTGATATGTGCCTATTCGTAGGATAATAATTTGATTTTATTCTTTTTTTCTTTCTTTATCTTTCTCTTGCCTCCAGCCAGGACCGCAGGACACTGCAGGCATAATGGCTTTCTTCCTCAAACCACGGCCATGCACATGGGACCTTGCCCTGGACTACCACACTGCCAAACAATTTGAAGGTAATCAAAGAAGGAGCAAAGTACTAATTCCTGGTGTTTTCTGGGCTGCATCAAATGAGATGTCTAATGAGTTGGAGATTCTCCAGCTCCACCTTCTGTGTCCCTGGGTTCTCCATCTCCAACCTCCATGTCTTGACTCCTCCATCTCCAGCCTGCCCCAGAGATCCTCCATCTCCAGCATCCATATTTTGTCTCTTCCTTCTTACAGCCTCAACTGGAGAGCCTCCCTTTCTTGACTTCTCTGTCTCCAGCCTCAGCTGGATAACCTCCAGCTCCAAGCTCCACCGCTTCACTCCTCCATCTCCAACCTCACTCCTTCTCTCCCTTTCTCCTTGAAAAGTCAGCAGTGACTTTTGGGTCGGGTTTTTGGGTGCCTCATCCACACTTAAATGTGGCTTCTGACCCCTTCTCTGTTTTGCTTTTCAGTGGATGTGACCCTGGATCCAGCCACAGTGGGTCCTGAGGTGATCCTCTCCGAGAACCTCAAGGAGGCCTCTTGGGGCAGACCTCAGCACCGGTGGCCAGAGGGTCCCGGCCGGTTTGACACAGATCCGTGCATGCTGGGCAGCGAGGGCTTCACCTCGGGCCGTCACTACTGGGAGGTGGAGGCCAATGGGCGCTTCTGGGCTGTGGGGGTGGCCCGTGAGTCGGTTCAGAGGAAAGGCCGGGTCCTCTTCAAGCCCAGCGCTGAGATTTGGGGCTTGCAAAAGTACGATGAGCTCTGTGTTGCCCTCACAGCTCCATCCAACACCTCCATCCCGCTCCTCAGTGGGGAGATTGGAGTCTACCTGGACTACGAGGTGGGACAGGTCTCCTTCTATGCCGTTGGCAGCCGCCAGTGCATCTTCACTTTCCCTGTGGCTTCCTTCAGTGGGGAGAAGGTCTTCCCCTACTTTTGTGTCCTCCTCTCAACCATCAAACTGTCCCCCAAGGGCTGATGCACTGACAGGATCCTTCCAAAGCTGGTTGCACCATGGTGGTTGAAATGCTCCTTGATGCCCTTCAAATCTTCTATTCCAGGTCTTGGAGTCATTTCCACCTCAACTCATGGTCCTACCTTCATCTTAGATGTCTTTATTCTGGGTTATGTCTGGGGATTTTGAGTCTGAGCTCAGCACAGCTGGTCTCATCTCAAAGCCACTGTCATTAAATTCATCCAAAGCTTGCTAACAGGAGCTGGGATTCACTGAACTGGTTTTGACCTGAAAACTTGACTTTTCCTCCCAGATAGCCTTCTCTGATAATTCCTTTACTAACCCCAATGCCCATCACTGGCCAGGCTTCCAATGCAGATTAAAAATTTTATTTTTTGTAGGCTTTGCATTAATGCCAGCTGCTGCCTCATTTTAAAACTGATTTTGTCATCACAAGGATGTGCTTGCACTCACTTCCCCCACTCTTTCCATGCTCGGGATGTATTTCCAAGTAATTAACATGCAATTGATATAAATGTGCTCAGAATATAATAAATTTTTTTTCTAAGAAGCAGAAGATGTCTGCATTTGACTTCTCATCAAGTTGCCTTAGACCTAAAAAGACCCCCTAAGGCTGCCCTAGCCCCCCAGAAACCTGTAGAACTGCCCTACATGGGTCTCCAAAGGTTGCCCTTTCCCACCAACACTTTGTTGGTCCCCTGATACCCTCAAGAACCCGTCACCCAGGGGATTGGAAGCCTTTTTGAGGTTTTCTTTCACGGTGCAGCAGGTATCTGGGTGTGAGAAGGCCTTCCTGCAGCACCTGAGGAGCTGACACAGAGGTTTTTAGCCCATCTCAACCCACTGCCCTTGCCTGAGCTCTGCAGCTCAGGTTTATTGCAAATCCAGCTCCTCTCAGTGCTGCAGGGGGAGGAGCTGAGGCCCTTGTCATCCAGGTAAGCACAGAGCCCACCACCACGGATTTGAAACCTGGAAGGACAGAGGAGACAATCTCCCTCAGACATGCTCAGCAGGAAAAAGGAGAAAAGTCACACGTAGGCTTCCCCCCATTTCAGTTCTCAGGCATCCTTGTGGGCATCAACATGCCAAAATATCAATATATATTTCTTATATAGGAGTAGAAATAATTCAGCATCAATATGTCAACACTGATGCTGACTTATTATTATTTCTAATATGAAACCCAAAGCTTTGCAAGAAAAAAAAGAACTTATAATAAAAAATCTAATCTCAGTATTTTCTCACCAAACACACCACTCCCATATCTTAGGTCAAGGCGAGAAACAAGATGCAGCGTTGCCCTTTCCAAACATCACTGTCCCATTACTACCCCTGGATGCATCTCAAGTGCCAGAAGAAATACACATTTCCTGGCAAGGGAAACACCAACCAACAATGTAATGATGAAAAACAGGGACTCACAAGGGCGATAAAAGTGAGTGGTTCACCCACTGCCATGGCTGCTCCTCATCTTTCCGCAAAAGTCCAACCCAGTGCTCTGAGATGCCTTTATATCTTATCACAAAGCTCTAAAAAAGAGAAAAAAAGCTTTTTACCTCCTTCCAGCCAAAAATCTTCATTTTACCAGTTGCTTGTGCTTCTCTAGGACTTCTTTGGGGCTTGAACCTTTCAATCTGCTAAAAAAATGTATTATCTAGCTACAGTTGGCAGCAGTTGGCTTTGCTGAGGAATTTGAAGAGACCCATGATGACCAACCCTCAAGAAAACCCTCTTCCCCAAGTTCTTGCCCCAGATCTCCAAGGAAGATCCTGAAAGACCAGTCAAAGAAACCATGGAGGTGTCAAATATGTTGGCTTGGGTTTTTTTTCCCTAATGCTAAGCGTGTCCTCTTGTCTCCTTACCAGGTCTTCCATGCTGTCCAGCATGGCCAAGGAAGCACCAAGAGCTGAGCAGTTGTCCTGGCTGGATGTCCAGTTCCCCTCAGTCTCCGAAAAATAGTAGCATTTTCCTCTATATTTGATCCAGTCGAAGGGGCACTGAAAGTAGGGCTGGGGATGAGGCTGAAAAGCCTGCACTGTCATTAAAAAATAGAACAGTGTTAAGGAGCAGCACCTTCCCCTTGCCTCTCTCGAGTGGGGAGTCATCCTCCACCCCATGGTCTTTGAAGGTCTTGCATCTGCCTCAACTGTGAGTAAAAGGAAAAATTAAGATACGAAGAGAAATCGTGGGAGAAAATAAGCTCAAATCATGGCCCAGCTTGTGGTGTTGGCTAAGGAACATGATAGCTGCACCTCCAAAAGAAAGAAACAGGGTGCTAGCCTTCAGAACACCACAGTTTTAAGAGGAATTTCAGAATAGTCCTATCCCTAAATATGCCCTTGGGTATTTCTCTCTATCATTATTACAAATGTAGTGAAAATGACAGAAAATAAATTCTCTTATTCCTGGAGGCTTCTTAGCTTGGTAGGACTCATGCTAACACCTCTAGGCCCATTCTTCTCTGAAAACCATGCTTATGAGTGGCTGGCTGTATGCATGAAATGGCTCTTCCTGTTGATTTTCTACGGATTTCTAGATAACATCAGCTCCTACGCCAAGGGGATGAGTTTGGTCTTCTGTAGAAAGGCTGCTCTGAAATGTCCCTCTCCTGGAGAGGACAGCAGGTTGGGTGGGCTCTGTCTTGCACAGGAGAAGTAGAAGTAGATCTGGCACATATGTAACAACCCAAAATACCTCAGAGACATTCCTCGTCAGATTAAACCTTGACATTCACCTGCAAAAGTGATGGCTGTGACAAGTAGAGCTGTGAAGAGCGCTGCCAGCATCACCTGGCAGGCGACACGTGCCTCCGGCTTCATCTCCAGGCTGTGACCTGCAGGAGAACAGACCTTCAGTGCCTCTGCAAGGGTTCCCAGGGGAGCAACATGTTCCAGGTCATGCCCAGATGATGACAGGTTGGTCTCTTCCCCATGCCAGGGGGACTTGGTGTCATCTTGGGTGAGAAATATAAAAAAATTCTTCTCCACATGGAATTTTTTTTTTTTCCCTATGGGAACTCTATGGGGAGTCTCCTCCAGAGCTCCAGCCTGAAACTCCTGAAATGCACCATAATTAAAATCATGCTTTAATTTCTGGGTTCTACCTCTTCATTAAAGTTCAGTGGAGTTTTTTTCTCCACCTTAGCTGAGACACTGTGAGTCTTGAAAATTATCCAAGCCATGGATATCCTCCATCTCTGGGTCCTGTGATCCAGAATATGCTCTTTCCCTTCACTACAAGCAAAGAAAAATCTGTTTCCTAGCAGTTTTACCTAAAAATTTAAGTGGTTTCACCACTTAAATGGGACTACCTCCATTTTTTGTTTAAGCTTTCCCCTTTTTGTCCCTATCTATGACATGAACCAAATCTCAAGGGACAAAATCTCCTTTCCCCTCTTCCTCCTGGAAAAACATTATTAGAAAGTAAGTCAGAAACCAAATATGCCAGCTAATTAAAATATATATATAAAAGAAAAATATCAAACAAAAAAAAATCAACAAATAAAAAAATGAACAAATACACTAAATTAAAAAAAATTTCCCCAAAAATCTTAGTCCCTGGTTGAATAGATTGACATAATGGAAAAGACTCCCAAAACCACTTTTTTACTTTATTGTGGACCAAGAGGATGATGGAGATGGGAGCAAAACCGGGAGACCTGAAACAGGGCAGTGTTGAAGGGAAAGAAGAAATTAATAAATATATTGCTCATGTGTCCAAATTGCATTTAAAGACCAAACTTCTTTCTGGGGCCTTTTAACAGTTCAGCTCTTCAAAAATTTCTTTATTCTCATCCAAAATAAATCAGAAAATTGAAATATTTGTGGAAAAAATATACCCAAAAGAATCAGTTACTTGAGTGCCTCAGGAAGGGTTAATCCTAAATGAAAATAACCCACAGTGTTTGGAATGCGGCTGTTTAGAGCAAAAGTTCCATCTGCTGAGTGACAAAAATTTTCCCTCCAGGGAAGTGCTAGAAAAAGCTTTCCCCACTCCCTTACAGCCTTCCTTCAGCTGGGTTTTGTTCTCAAATTACAGAAGTATTAAAAAGAAAAACAAACACAGCAATTCTTCTGTTCACTGCCCTACAGTTACCTGCTCTCTTGCTCCTTTCCATGCCCAAAAATCTGGAGTAATATCTCATTTCCTCCATTTTTGGGGTTCCACGCCTACAGTTGCTCCTGCTTCACCTGCCAAGCAATGTTCCATCTGTCAGAGGTGCCACAAAGGCTGTCAGAACTCAAATTTTCTCCCTGTATTTAAAACTTTTTCCCTAGAATGAAACTCTTCTCCCCCAGTTGAAGTTTTCTCCCACAATTAAAATCTACTCCCTGAAATTAAAATTTTCTCTCCCAATCAAACTTCCCTCCAATAAAGTTTTCTTCCCCCAATTAATGTTTTCTCCCCTCAATTAGTTTTCTCCCCCCAATTATACTTTTCTCCCCTCAATTAAATTTTTTCCCTGCAATTAAAGTTTTTTCCCCACAATCAAACTTTCACCCCCAATTAAAGTTTTCTCCCTCATTTAAAATCTTCTTCCCCCATTAAAATATCTTCAATTAAAATTTTCTACCCATAATTAGTTTCCTCCCTGCAAAACTTTCTCCCCAATAAAGTTTTCTCCCCCAGTTAATATCTCATCCACTCAGTTAATATTTTCTCTCCAAATTAAAGTTCTCTCCCCAAAGTTTAAGTTTCCTCCCTCAAACTAAAGTTTCCTCCTCCCAATTAAAACAACCTTCCTCTACTGAGATCCCCTTAATTGAAAGTTTCTGCCCACAAAAAAAATTCTCCCTGTAATTAAAGTTTTCTCCCCACAGTCAAACTTTTCTCTCCCCAATGAAAATTTTCTCCAGCAATTAAATCTTCTCCCAGCAATTGACATTCTCTCCCAAAATTAAAACTTTAGATCATCTCCCCTCTGTCCCCCAGCCCATCCCAAGCCCCCTCACCTGGTGGGAACAAGCCAGATGCTGAGGCTCAACCTTCTCCAGTGAAGAGAAACAGAAGCACAGTAAGAAAAAACAGTTATTTTCGTTTATTTTGTAGGTTTTTTCCCAGGGATTTTCCTGCACCTCCTACAGAGTTATGGGGCTGCCTGCCCCAGGGCCACCTGCCTGCCCACCCACCAAACTAGGGGTTCCCCTTCAGCTCCACCCTGCATCCCCTCCAACATCTTTCCCTGCATTTCCAGCTTTTTTTCTCAGCTGGCAGGGACAGATTATCCAAAATTGCTTTTTCTGGTGTGCAGGAAGGGGAGAACACTGCTGGGGATCGCTCTGCCCTGGGATGTTGAGGCACCCCAGAAGGGACTTCAGGGATGAAGTGCAGTTCCCTTCAGCCAATTTTACCATTTTTTAAATATAGAAAAATAAAAAATAAGTACTCTTGCAATTAAGCTACTCAGCTGCAGGGTTTTACCCTAAACCCTACTTTACTTTATAGTTCTGAGGGGTATTTTGTAATCAGTGATCACACTGGAGCAGCTGCTTTTGCAGAGGGCATGAAAGCTGACTGACAGCAGCTGACCACAAAAACTTTCTGTGAGGGTAACAGAGGCTGTGGGTGGAAAACAAAATAAAAATAAACATGAGATAATAAAAAGATATACAAAAAATAAAAATTAAAATAAAATATTAATTAAAAATAAAATAATGCAATGCTTTTCCTTCTGGGACCTTTGGACCTTTGGGTTTATCCTCTTTTTATCCCATTTCTTGCTGCTGGCAGGTATTGGGGCAAATTTCTGCTTTTCTTCTTGCTGTTTTCTGGGTGTCTCAGGAAAAAAACATTGGTTTTAACTCTACAAAAAGGTGCTGCTTGGGGGTGTTACAGCAGCTACCAAAACCTGGGTTAACACCAAAAAAAATGAAGAAAAGGAGGGGAAAAATGTCAGCACAGGCTGGGAATTGGTGGTCATTCCATCCAGTGGCCAAGGTGTCCCAAATGTGGTAGGAAACATTGGTCTGGATGGTTTTGTAAAAGGACACATCAGAGTGGGAGGGACAGGTTTGCAGGAGAAAACTCAAAATCAAAATAAAATAAAGCAATAAAATGAAATAAAATAAAATAATAAAATTCAGTAGCAGCTCCTCCTAGTGACAACAGGAGCTGAGCAACCCCTGACTACACTGAATCTCTCTAACACGGATAAAACTCCTAGCCCATATTTTGGAGAAGAAACACCAAATGCTACCTGCCTCCTCCTCATCTAATTACCTGCCTGTGGCCACGCTGATCCAGCCCCTGACTTGCTTCAGCCTTACCCTGAAAAACCTTATTTAAAGGCCGTATTAAATTATTTTTTATTAATTTCTGCATGCTTTCACAGATGTTTTACACAACCATCAAACCCATAGGTGTTTCTACACCTCCAGGAACCTGCTCCAGATGTGCCATCTCCTCCTGGCTGGAGGACACCCATTCCCTCACTGCCTTTTATTTACGAGGGAAGGCTTTAGAATATATATATATATATATATATATATAAAAGGGAAAAAAGCAGATAAAAGCCCTGGTCAGTACCATTTCCTGGAGGCGGATGCAGGCATGAGTACATGGGTCACAAGGCAAAAGGTTGTCCAAGGACAGTGCCACTTTTCAGCTGCTCTTAAGCTGTAACCTTCTTAGTGGCCATGGCTGGGGAAATTGTTTATGCTGATTTAAGGCATCTTGGAGATTGTTCTTCTCCTGCTGCGAAACATCATGGTAAGTCCTGTTTTGGGGAAAAATTGTTATTTCAAGCTTTGGGAAGACTTTTGGGTTTTTTAATTTTGGGTTTTCTTGCTTCTCCATCCCCATGTTGAGGTTTTCAAGATTATGGAGAACATCGGATGTGCTAAATGTCTTCTAAGGTGGGATTCTGGCTTGAAAAGAGGAGGAAAAAGAGCAAGAAGGGGATGGGGGAGGCTGACAAACATATGGAAGTAGAACAGTTTTGCTTCTGAGACTCTTTACTTTATAGGCAAAATGGGTCCTAGAAGCCCAACGTGAGCCAACACATCTGAATGGGAAGGAAAGCTGCTGAGATCCTGTATGGAATCCTGGTGGAGACAAGGGCTGGGGAGACCCATGTCTCACTGACTCCCCACTCTACTGGGAGCTCTAAAATTAAGCCAGTTTCAGAAGGTGTCAGATCTCTCGAGCTCTGTCACTGGGTGCCCAAAGCTGGTCCTGAGGCTCCTGCAGCCCCTCCACCACCTGAGAAACCACCCGTGGGTGAAGCCC
>JAYRBT010000093.1:44737145-44753480 GCA_036023395.1 Myiotriccus ornatus | reverse complement strand
AAAAATCCAATGCGCAGGCTGGAAGGTGTAAAGACCTTCCCCGGTTCTTCGTTCGCGAAGACTGGCCATTAATTAAATTATATTGCTTATTTATAGTAATGGGAAAGCTTTACATTTTCTGCAATGACCATCTCTTTTTTTAGACTCAAACATGTCTCAATATTGATAGTGCTAAAACCTGATGAGCCAATGCAGTCCAAGGTATGTCAACATCACAGCTCTGCAGCTGCCTAGTCACTGCAAAAGGAGACTGCGACCTGCATTACTAGGACAGAGCTACCTTCAGACATTGCCTAGACATAGTTTGTTGCTGAAGCTTTGCTGACTCTTCTTTATGATCTGGTGAGCATAAAAAAAAAAGGGCTGGGAAAGTTCACTGAAAAATTGCAATGTCTGCATTTCCTGTGTTGTGTGGATTTTGAAGGTTTGTAATTCAACTGTCTAGTGAATAAATAAACACAAGAGCAGATCAGAGACAAGAATCTCAAGAAAACCTGTCCAGTTGCAACAATAAAACTCGCTGCAATAATATGCTAAAGTTAATAATTTGACCACTGAAAATTGTGGCACTGGCATCAATGGGCAGTTGTTTTCAGAGGTGCTAGAAAAGACACATTCACTAGTCAAGATCATCTGGCTGTAGCTTTACCAGATACACTTAATCTGTTTAATGTCTGCTGTCTTTTAGAGAGAAGCTTGGCCAAATGTGTTACACGTTGAAACTCTTATTTTCTATGCCTGCAAGGTAGTTGCTCTGAGGGCAGAAATATAAACTTAGTAATAAGGCAAATTATCCAAGCAAGTGTTAAGTGTAATTTAAGCCAAGCAAAGCCACCTAACATCTGTGCAAGCAAACTTACAAGATGACTCTTCCATGAGATCAACCCATCCATAAATGCCAGTTCTGGTCTGAAATGGCTTTTTGCAGAACAGTGGTCATGGTTCTCCACAGCTTCTGGCTAGCCCCAACTTACGATGCATTCAAGAAATGTGCTTTCATATCCTCATTGTTGCTTCATTTAATGAGTGAGTAAATCAACCCATGTGCTTTCTAATTAAGCTGTATTCTGAAATGTGTTTCCTACACCAGTCAGTGTTTGCAAACATATTTTCCAAATAAGAGACACAAGAGTAACTGCTTTTGTTAAAGTTAGATACTATATTTTAAAAATCAGGTATATTTAATATAAAAAAATACAGCATTAAAATGAGAACCACAGGCATCACAATTCTATCATAATGTAAGTTAAGGACAGCATTGGACTTTAATTATTGATCAGTCTGGTAGACTATGTGGAAAAATCCTTGATGGCTGAGTCACATGTAATCAAGAGTGAGCTATGACAGAAGAGCAGAAGTCTGACCTATTTTCACCTGGGAGTGGCATTTTTCTGGCTCACATCTGGCAACTTGGTTTGAAGGAAAGCATAGATGTGTGGCCAGATCTTATTGGTTTCTGTTCCAGAGAAGGATTTCAATAACCCTTTTTCCCTAAGGAAGAAAAAGAAGAAATTGTTAAAGAAATCAAATTGTTTAATTGTCCCGAGACCTCCCCCTCACTCCAAGACTGCCCTGGCAGGATGAGTGTGTGATTTAACACCAAGAACAGCCATAGTATTGAAAATGCAGGCTGGACACTCATTACTCTGTTCCTCAAACAGCAACCTAATGGCCACATCAGTTCTCAAAACTGACTGCTGTCTGCTTAACAAGCAGGATAAAGATAAGCAGCAATATAGTCATACAGTCATCCAAACAACTGTGACTAACAGGTATTGTAAAGTTGCACGTCATGGATGTGCATCATAACAAGCAAGATTACCAGGCACAATTGAGTTATTCTGAATTAGTAGCTAGTTTTATCTGTATAGTATGTTATTATCAATAATAACAATAGCTTAGGCCTATGTATTACTGTGGTCTTTGAGGCATTTTCACTTCAGAAATCCAACAAAATCAGGAATACCACTGTCAATCTAGACAAACTTTAAAACTTCACCGCACCAAAGGTGGAGCCCTTAATCTTCAGCTCAACAATCCTGTTAGCGCATAATGAAGGATGGTAGATATGGAGATAGAGGAAGGACAATGCCTTCATGATGTTGTCAGACTATGATTTGTTTGCCTAGGCAAGTTAAAGAGTAAAGGTCTACATGGTGACCTACTATTATCTGTGTATTAGCAGTGTGATACTTGCTGCTTTACATCAGAAGAAACTGTGTATAATTTTGGCTCTTAAGAGAACTAGTAATTTATCACTCCACAATGCAAATGACATAATACTTAAATAGCTTCTTATTCCCAAAGAGTCTTGCTAGCTGGGCCCTTCACAGTCCTGTTTTTGGAACAAACACTTTTAAATGCTCATTAGACAGTTTCTTTGTGTGTTGCTTCTTGAACTTTTGCACTTGTTAGGAGGGTTTCTACATTCAGAAATCAAAATACTGTTAAGATCTTCCAAAAAAAAGGCAACTGTCTCTGTTACCTTACTCACCAGGGCTGTGTTGCTCAGAACAGTACTATGATGTATTGAACAATGCGTAGTGCTCTTTATAAAGCTAAATATGGCTGTGATGACAGGCTATTTTACTATGCAGGTTCCTGAAAAGGTCCCATACAACAGTGGAAAAACATGCTACTGGGTTGATTTCTTTTTGAGGCCATGAAAGCTACATGGCTACTCACACCTCATTCACTGTTGCAGTATAAGATATTCTGTAACTGGAAAGATCTGTTCATTGCTATGCTAGCGTGAAATGAGCTTTTAGAATGTGGAAGAATAGATTTTACTACTTACCGATAATATTCTAGAACAGGTTTTGTTTGTGCATCATAAGCCTGCAGCCTCCTGCTAACCGTCTCTGGCTTGTCATCATCACGCTGAACAAGTGGCTCACCAGTAATATCATCAATGCCCTAATCAGAGTCAAAAGCAAACACTGGAGTATATTTCTTATTTCTGTTTAAGTATTGTTTTGTGTAATTTTCTATTTAAATTATGATCAGCTGCCAGTTAGTCAGGGTGTAGATTTCTCCTTATAAAGAAAAAGGCAGCTGTGTGTATTTTATCTGCAATACAAGTTGTTGACTTTCCAGTAAAACAGTCTGTTGGTTAGAAGTATTTTCTCAGCGTTGCCAATTAATATTATCACAGTAACTATTTTCTCAGCGTTGCCAATTAATATTATCACAGTAACTTGACAATTTGTCCTCTGAAGCATTCGTAGAATATGGGGAACATGTACACAAAGCCTTCAAGTAGAAGGGAAAACAATATTGTTGGTAATATGTTCCTGCATAACAGCAAATAAGAGACCAAATGGACAATACTAAAATGGGCAAAGGTTTAAATGGGCCTTTGATTTTAAGTTGCAAAATGGAAGAGTTATCATTTGGCAACAGCTGTATAAAAAAATGGCTTAAAAGTCAGTTGAAGCTTTCCCTACAGAGGTAGGGACCTGATGTCTGAACTATAATCTCTTGTTCCTATTAAGTAAGTAAATGTTTTGCAGGTCTGTTAGATGCAACTGTATTTCACTTGTTCACCTCTATTCCACGGTTTCACTTATATATTGCAATCTACTATGTTGTGATATGCCCACTAATTAGTAAAAGGTAAAGCAGTGTTCCTAATATCACAGCTCTGGCAGCTGAAGCCTGTTCTTTGGTAGGTCTGATAATTCTCTGTTGCAGCTTGCCTGTGCTCTTTTGCAATTAAAAATAACCGTGATTTTAAACACCTCCTTTAAAGCAAAACAAAGGCAATGTTTTCAGTTGCTCATTTCTAGTGCTTACCTGCTACTTCAAGCTGGCCTCTTTCCCTGCAACACTGAAATCCAAAAACTATAGGGCCTGCTGTGCTTCTGATGTAACTTATTAGAGCTTTCAGATGAAATGTGATGCCACAACAGCTAAGTTATTAAGAATTGCAGACGAAATACAGCTTAAGCTGAGTTGCACTAAGGAGAATCCTAATTCTTCCAAAACCTTAAGGGAACAATGTACAATCCTTATCTTCAAGTTCCACTTTAGGATATTTCACCTCTTGGATCTGTTGAGAAGCTTCCCTGACTTGCAAGTTTCTACATTCAATTTTGCAGTACAGCAGCTCTTCCCTTGAAAATACCCATCCTATTTAAATATAAACACAGGGAAAGCACTAAATGTATTCCTCTGACTGATGATTCTGTGCTTCCCAGATACAAACAACGACTCCTCTGGAGGACGGAAAAGGAAACTACATTTTGGCTTATACAGGCTGCAAACAGGCTAAGAATATGCCCAGATCCTATGCCAGTGTGCGAGGCAGACACTATTCCAGCTTGAGGTTCTACCAGGTCACTAACATTCTCTCAGAGGCAGGGTGTTACCAGAAAGATTCTATGCCCCCAAGAGATTAAATGAGTCCTCTTTTTCTGAGCCACTGTGTTTTGAAACAATATAGGCAAACAACGTTTTACTGCAAGTACCAAATGTAGCATTTATTTAGTGCCACACCAACACATATTATGCTTACCTGCACTTTGGGAGGACTGAATTCAAGATTGTAGACTCTGCCACTCGCAGGGTGGATCCAACGTGCTGTGAGCCGACACTTTATGGTCTCAAATGGCACGTCTAGGTCAATTACAGTGTCTACGTGACATTCTTTATCCAGGGCTTCCGCCTGAGCAACTGTTCTGGGGAAACCTTTTTAAAGGAAACAACTCCATAAAATTCCAAAAGCAGAGTTACCTGGATTCAGTCATTAGAGAAAATAATTGTCAAATAAAAAAAAAAAAAAAGAAAAAACATTATCATACTCTAAAAATTGAAGAGACATCAGATTTCCCAAGTATTTTTCAGTCTATCTGGCATTTTAACTTGTTAAATGCCTCCCAGCTTTTGTTTCCTCATTTCAGTTAATCATCTTCCCAAAAGTGTAACACATAAATGCAAAAAGACCCCATACTCATATGTACCACATACCACTACATTCCATAAAAGCACTGTATGTGCATTTGGAACAATAAAAGCTCCAGTGAAAACCTTCACTCAGATGTCTGGAATAACTTAGAAGCATTTCTGGCATCTCTTATTTCCACAGCTGGGCAAGTGTGGCTTAAGGCGGTGACCATTACAAACCTGTTTTATTCAGTTGCAGTAAGCCAAATATATACCAGAGGCAGCCCAGGATTGATTTTATATAAAAGTGTAGCTTTAGGAGGGGTTCTAGAAGTTCTGGAGTATCAAGCTGTCCTGGGGTATGATGACTGTGAGAATACCCAGGCTGCACAGGAGGAACCTATCTTTTCTCTTAAAAGACACTGCATTTTGCCCCATGAACTGTATAGCTCCCTATTCTGTGATTTCAACTATTAGAGAAACTTAAGAAAGCGTGCAGTAGGAAACAAAGAATAAGAAAACCAAGGTCTCCACAAAAAATTGAAAATGAAAAATTAAGCACAAGAACTTTGGTGGTCAAAGCTACTGCAGAATATGCTATTGCATCATAGATTCACTGAAACAACGCCTCTACTCACAAAGTTCTAGCATAGTCTCATGTAATTCAGTAGCTTATAATTTTCATCATACTACACAAGTAAACTTCTCCATAAAGGCAAGTACCAAGAAGCACAAACTTCAGAAACTCTTCTTGAATAACATTTATTGATCAGTCAACTGCCTGAACAAGCAAAGAACTAGCCTTAGAACAGGAAAAAAAAAGTCTTAAGGCTACTGTGTCTGGTCTAAAACATGATAAAAGGAAAGAGCTAATTAACTCAGACAAAGCTCTTGCTTGTGCATTAAGTCTCATGCACCTGGTTTGCATCACAGTCATCAGCTGCCCTCATCCTATTTTTCACACATTCACATTATCTCATGGAAGTCCTTCTAAATGTTAAGAGCAGAGGGAGAGCTGTGACTTCAGCACTGCTGTTCTTACTATTGGCAAGATAGTCAGCCACCACACACCTCAGTTATGCAGCTAGACAAGGAGTTTCCTGTGGGACTGAGTAATGAGAAACTTCCTCAACAAATTAAAATGCCTTTACAAAAACATTTCATTGAAAATAAACCAGTGTTTGCTGCACACAGTGTTTTCTTGATATAGAAAAAATTCTACAAGATGTGATGAATTGTGAAGATTCCAGGAAAACAGAGAAAAGTGCCCTAAATTATACCCCACATAAATCTAAACAGATTATAACCACAGACATAGATGACTTAGACTGCCACATCTGCTATGATTCTAGAAGCCACCAACCTATCAGAGGGCAGTAAATGGCTATTTGGCTAAGTGAGAATACAAGCAGTTCAACAACCCTGGTTTGAGACAGCTGACCTCAGCTGTTTGTTCTCCATTACAGTTATCAAACTAAAGATTTCAGATTAACATTTTTCAACAGAACAGTGTTGTACCTACAAAGCCTACTACGCCAGATCTAACCCAGTGAAATTCACTGAGTCTCATTCCACATGCTGATGCAGACAAAATTTTTGCTCCAAAAGTTTAAAGGCAGCAGTATGTTAACATGCAACAAAAACTGACTTATTCTCTTATGGTCTCCACACAATCTTCCTGTTAAGAGCTGCCAGTGTGTGCAGCTATGCTGCTACAAATCCAGATCCACAAGGCTGGAACTGTGCTTACACAGGCCCTGGAACTAAAGAAAAAGAAAAAAGTATCTGCAGCTCTTTGCTTTATTGATTAGGTTTCATTGTGCTGTTCACTGTGGAATGAAGACTTTGTCTCAGGGAGGAACACTACTGTGAGTAAACCCATCAGAACAGATCATTGTACTTAGAAGCAATTATAATAAAGCACCAAGGACAGAGAACACTGGGGATTTTTCACTCTCTCTGGAAAAAAAAAAACACACGAATAACTTTTTAGTTTTATCTACTGAGACATGTTGTGACTGGAGTCTGAAGAGTCCAGCCTAGGCACTGTCTTTGTGCTGCTCATCCAACTGTACTCTCATGGGCTGGAACAACAAGAACCATCCAGTTCATGAAGTCGTTGGCAAATTCATTTTCTCTGTAGTGTGAATGCTGAAGTATGAGCTTACACTGCAGAAGTGCAAAACAGTTCACTCTAGAGAACAGAACCCAACAACAAAAGAAAGAGACCTTTTAGAGCATTTAAGCAGTAGTTTTGTTAGTGATTTATTACACACCACACTGCTGCAGTACTTATCTTGTTACTGCATCACATGCCTATCTTTCTATTTAAATAATTACTCAGCCCCATCCTTCAAAACTTTTCCATTTCCCAAGGACTTTAACAAGAAAAGACTTGAAAAAAATAAACCTCTCAATGAATCAATATCACAAAAACTACCAGAACTGCCAGTTTTGAAATTTTACTGGAATATTGAACATGAGTTCAACATACGTTGAACATGAGTTTTCAACATGAGTTAAATATCCCTGTAATATTCTGAAGGTAGGATGCACCCAAAGCATCTTTCAGCCAAAGAAACTGGGGCAGACTAGCTGCTGAAGGTTTCACAAGCTGGCAGCAAGAGACTAAAGCATTCCAAGCTTTCCAGACCAGATTTTCTCTCAATATACACTGATAACCAATATGCTAACTTACCATCCAACAGCCAGTTGTACTGATCTAGACCTTTTAGCTCAGTCAGCATTAGTTGTGTCATGATGTCATCTGGAATAAGCCGCCCTTGATCAATGTAGGACTTGGCAAGGATTCCAACTTCTGCAAAAGTAAGAGAAGTTGCATTACACTATCTCTGACCTCCAGCAAGCAAAGACCTCCCACAATCCTGCAAGAAATTTGTTTTGATCAGGATGGCACAGAAAAATTGTAAACAACACAGACAGTATGCTTGCTAAAATTAAAAAAAAACAGATGATCAGGTAGGATCTGACTGTGCAAATGTTTATAGGATTAATTTAATCGGTTTGACAGACAGCAACAGGGCAGAACACACCTCTATCCCCACACCCTCTGAAAAAGTTTACTAGTAAGTATTTGAAATAGTAAATTCATAAAACTAAAATTGGGAGAGACCATTAGACAAAAGAGTCTTCAAAGTAAGAAATATACAGGATACAAGTTTATTAATATATCAGCCCTCAGATTTCCAAGAAAAAAAGTTAGTTTCTCAGTTAGCTACCAACTCTTCACTATGAAGAGAAAATGGCTTTGGCATTTAAGAGAGTAGTATGCAGTGGGACACGCTTGCCAGATATGTATTTGTATGATTACTAGAGTTACAAGAGGATGTTTATAGATGCTGTAAACTATTTATGGGAGCACACAGGCACTACTATTTTCCCATGGAACTGACTAACCTTTAATACCAGTCATTTAGCCCACTGGCTCACTAAAATTACATCCACACACCACGATTCCAGGTATCACACCATGCTCCTACGTGACAGGCAGTTGCATGCTGTAGTTCACCCAAATAATGGGTATAGCCAGGAAGAAAGTTCTGTTCCAGGCACAAAGTCTCCATAGCTTTCATTTGCAAAACAATTACCCAGTTATGTTAAGTCACCCGGAGCAGCAGCTAGACTGGTTTTATTGTGTATCTGCAGAAACCTTTACTTGCAGCCAGTTCAGATCTAGTTACAGAAAACTAAGGAGAAGAGAAATGGGATGGACTGACATACCAACACAAGATATAACCACTTTCAGCAGAAAACAATGAAAAATGCCAGTCCTGTCACTCAGTGCATGGAATATGCAGCAGTGGAGAGGCTCTTCTTCAGATAAGGCAATTGAAAAGTAGTAGATGCAAAGCAAACAGCAGCTTTGGTAATGACGACAAAAAAAACCCAAAACAAAACAAACAAAAAAAACACCTCCAAAACAATGAAGAGACTATTTCCTCTTATTGGGTGTTCACATCTGTAGTCAGGCTTGAAAAGCCTGAAGACCATGAAATAGGCACTGAGTCTGCCTGGGTTTTTTCCCTTCCCTTCTTCCTTCTCTTACTAGTCTAGTGCACTTTAAACCACATACCCTGCAAAAGTAGACTGGGAGGAGGAATAAATCACCTCTGGATAGTTTAATGTGTACTTGATGCTTGGATCTACTATGATTTATGTTGCAGCATTGCTCTAGCCACAATGATCTAAAAATATGTGCAAGGCAAGGTTCACAGAGAACAGTTCTAACATACTTTGGAAAGAGTTTTTGGGCCCAGAGAGGTTTAGAACACAGCAAGCTGCAAGGTCCTATTCTTAGACCAACAAGAGTTGGAAACATAGTGGCTCTTACCTCTCCCTACAGAACTCAAGTAATTTAGAAAGTTACTATTACAGAAGGAGAAAAATAGGCAAATTTTACCCAAAGAGTTATATATTAAGACAAAAAGTTTATACACATTAGATCATAGCCTTTGGTGGTGTTGTTTCCCTGCTATTGGGAGGGAGATTTTGTGAGATTTTGTTGGTTTTATTTAGTTCTGGTTTTTGTCAGCTGGAGTCTGAAAACACTACAGGCATGGCAATTTTTGGAATTAAAGGCAACACAGTTTTCTTTATAGGTGATAACAGGTATCCACGTTTTATGTTTTTACAAAAGATTGGCATGTTCTAACCACATTACAGCAAACAAGCTCTAGCCATAATCAGACAATAGTTTCCTTAGCATTAGAGAGGTGGTCACAGACTCTCCACTCTCCAAAGCAGCAGGACGTGGTAATAACTGCAAATTGCTACAGACACATCTTCAACAGGACTTTTCAACAATGTCCATTTTCACAAGACAGCAAATGCCAAAATTTGCACCATATAACTATTGTTAATTATATCTAATTTTCCAAGTGTTTTAACTGCCCATCTTAGCATTAAGACATTTCCCAAAGAACAGGGAAATTCAGGACTCTTCTATTATGATCAAAACTCAAATGCTTTGCCTTGACTGAACTTGTCAAACCTCTCTGAGTTGCCTATAAGTCATTCTCCTACCTTCAGTGTACTACTTATTCCTGCTACCTCATACTTCATCTCAACCCTTCAGAGACCATTTCTGTAACTAGTGACTGACTTTCAATGAAATTACAATAGAACTTTATTTGGGTTATTTAGTGAATGAAAAACTCTGTAGCAGATTCTGTTAAGTTCTGTGCTAGCCAAGTCAGAGAAAAACATCACCACTTACAGCCTCCACTGGCTGCTCTCCTCCTATTTAGGGTTTTAACATGTCTGCTACATTTTTATTTCACACCTTTGCTCTGCTTCACATTCTATCATCTCTCCAACCCACATAGAATTCTTTGCCTATTCACTTCTTTCCACCACTTCAGGGCTCCCTCCTTGAATCAAGCAACACGGTATTTCCTCTTGCAATTTTCTCTTCTCACACATCCTTCAGCTTGATTCTGGTGCTTTATGATCTTGCTTCCAAGACATATTGAAAGAGCACAAAACTTAAAGTATTTAGCAAATAACATAAACTCCAAAGCACTTGGTAAAAATAATGCATTTCCTTTGTCTTCCGAAATGGCCCCACTATGTCTTACACTGAAATGTAATAACAAAACAGTTTTGTGACCCTGGGTAAATAAAAACTTTTGATTGTGCAAGCCAACAGACAGAAATACCATGAATATGATCAGATATGCCTGCACAGGTGGTGCTCCTAGCAAATCCTTAACTTGTACCTATCAACTCTAGCAAAGTTGGTCACTGTGCCGAAGTCATTGTTCTTACTGGGAAAACAGAATTCGTGTGAAGAGATGTGGAAATCACACCACAACTGATTTCACAATGCAGATAATTTTTCAACTACAAACACAGTTATGAGTTTCCAAAAACAAAGAGTGCCAGTTACCATGATACTCAGAGGTGAACACAATACTATACAGCTTTAAAGTGTTGGAAATAACAGTACTCTTGCTTCATCATATGCAACCAGAAATGGTTCTTACAAGATTTCTCAGCCCAGCACGAAGAAAAGCAGGCATGGAAGTCAGGAGGGGACCTTTCATCATTGCAAAGATCCACCACAGACAGGGGCTATGGCATCTCAACAGAGGCCAGAGGTCAAGCGAGGACCATAGAGCAAGAATAATTCACATCATTACCTCATACAAGCAGTGCTATATGCAAACACAGACTATGCTGCAACCTAAGCACGATATGAACTTGTAAGATGACAATAATAAAAAAAGTATAAGATAAGCAGTTTGAAAATTTCGTTCATTTGTTTTTGGAAAGCACCAGTACCATTATGCCTGCCTGTTTGGGACAAGGTTTTCTAATTGTGGAATAGCTTGTAATAATTCTAGGTGCCTCTACTTCTAGCCATCAAATGGAGATCTGGAAAAGTCTAATTGTCCAGAACCCCTCCTCTTGCCCTGCCTGTTAAAAACTGTATTTTTCCATTTTAACATGCTCCCAGCTAGAGAAAGCATCAGATGCTAACAGAGCTATAAGAAACACCTACAAAAACTACTGTGTGCTTACAAAAAGCACCAAGGCGAGGAAATAATGAGGTGTAACAATGCAAGGAAAGCGAAATAACCCCAGATTCGCCCGTATACCTTTTCAAAGAGGATGCCAAGTGACAGCTCGTAGAGGACCCGCGGCCGAAGGTACGAGGCCTACTTCGGTGCCCCCGGCCTCCAGAGGAGCTGTGTGAAGACACCCAGCTCCTGCCTGGGTGAGGGGGGAGCACTGAGCTGGGACTGGGGAACAGCAAGCCCCCTTCGAGAAGCGCCCGAGGGCTTCCCGGAGGGAGAAGGGAGGGAAGGCGGCTGGGGGAGGCCGGCGCGCCGTGTGCCCGCGGCCGCGTCACGCGGGGGCTCCCGCCGGGCGCCGTGCGGTGCCCGCGGAGCGGCGTGTGGGAGACAACGCGGGGGAGCGATCGCGCACCCCCACACCCCTGCTCCCACCTGTCTACTTCTGCATGTTGTCCCTCAGCAGGTCACCGCTGGAGAGGTGCTTCACGCCGAAGTGCTTGATGATGCGAGCGGAGACGGTGCCTTTCCCGGAGCCCGGCGGCCCCATGATGACGGCGCGCAGCAGCGGCGACACCACCATGCTGCCCCGCTCTCCCGCCGCTCCGTGCCCGGCAGGGGCGCCGCCTCCGCCGGCAGCGCCGCCTCGCACCGAGGCCGGTCCTCCTCCCAGGGAGAAACAGCGGCGGCGTCTCTGGCTGTCAATCAGCGGCAGGAAGGAAAGATCCTTTACGTAAATGCACGGCGGGAGGGAGGGATAAATGAATAATAATAATAATAAAAAAAAATATAACTAAAGCAAATTGCATTTTAGAAAGTCGCATCAGATTGCATTAAGGCATCACTGTCCGAACTGGACCTGACCAACATCCCCACGCCCTTCTGCCCAGGAGACCCATTTTAGATGCTCCTGAAGCCCGCTGGCACTGCCACTGCCTGTTTCCGCTCTCACTCACAGAATTAAGAAATCATTTACGTTGGAAAACACCTAGAACGTCACCGAGTCCAACAGTAACCCAACACTGCCAATTCCACCCTAAACCATGTCCCTATAACTGACATATCACGCCTTTTAAATACCCCCAGGGATAGTGACACCCCGATTTCCCTGAACTTTCACAAGGATTTCCTAGACCTGGGACATGACTCCTTACCTGGCTGTGACCGGATGACTGCTGGACTCCTGACACGTCCCGTTGCTGTCCCCGCCCTGCCCAAGAGCCCTGAGGCGGTGGCTGATTGTGCTGTGCTCAGCACTCGGCCCACCCACCCTCCTGCCAGCAGCTCTGCCTTTGCTGGTCTCCAACGAATAAGCTCCAAATCCCTGGCAGCAGGAAGCTGCATTTTTGAGGAGCTGCGCCTGAGCTTTGTTTAAGATACATGAATGTGAACAGCTGCAGGTTGTCCTTCTTTTGGGCAATGTTGTTCCAAACGACACACAGAACTCCTTTCCCACAGATGTGATTCAGTGATTCTCAGCTACGGCAGAACACAATGTTTTTGCCAAAACAGAAGATTGTTCTGTGTCTTGATTGTTCGCTGTCATGTCCACAGCCGGAGAAGTGAGCCTTCCTGCTAAAGGTTCTGGAGATGTTGATGGATCTCGACCACTGTGAGCCGCAGTAAAAAAGTGATCCCACAGAAAGCAGACTTAAAGCCAAAACAATAATGAAATTCAGCTTTCTGTTTTAAAACCTTGTTTCATTTCAGTGGTCTTACATTGAACCAAGTAAAGCAACAAGAATACATTCGAAAGGATGTTTGATACTTAAGGACAATATGGAGATGGGAATATAGCCCCAAAACTGCCCAGTCAATAAAATACATTGCCTTAACAATAAAGTAGGAAGGCACTGGCTTCGCACAGAAATCTTACCATGAGCATAAATCTTATTACACTAAGCAATGTCAACCTCCATAATTGAACCTAGTGGTACATCTGTTCCAGAATGCAGTAGGGCAGCAACAGTAAAACATTCAGGGCTTTAGCAATGTTTCCAGGGCAACACCTTAGTCTGCCAAAGCACCACAGTCTTAAACAAAACTTGGCAACACAAAGCTATTTAAATGTTAGAAGTTGTGCTGTTCGTTAAAAGCTCCACACTTTACAGACTTCTGAATGTTGGAAGGCGACAATATGTGTAGACAACAATCAAGTGTCTGTAAAGCAAGTATGTGGGAAAATGAAAGGTATTACGTGAAATTAATCTCCAGCAAATAACTACCACAACTAGTCAGAGAGATTGTTAACTCTTATCTCCAATACCACCACATATAAAAACGCAGCAATAATTTATCTGCCTGTTTAAGACTGGAACCCGATGTTCAGCCTCTCTACAAGCGTTATTGAGGAGGTCAGAAAAAGTCCAGAGAGGAATGCTAAAATAATCCCACTGTTAAAAGACTATTTAGCAGCCTCTCTGAACTTCATAACAGATTCACAAAGAAGGGGTGGAAATGGATAGAAAGGCACTTCTCATGCACGCGCACACACACACACACACACACACACACACACAGAGGTTCTTACTAACATATAACCTTTGCAGAACAATAGTGGATATTTATGCCACAAAAATTATTAGTAAAAGAAATTATTGTTCCCTGTTTCTTGGCTATCTTTGCCAGAGTCTGAATCTTGTCCTAGTAGTTTTGTGCAATAGTTGTGACACACTTAGAAGTAGAAAAGGAAACAATGGGATAAATAGGTCAATGGTTCACTAGTTTGTATACAGTGTTCTACACAACTATTCTGTATTTAAACACATACAAATGATCATTTTTTTTCCAGCCCTAATTTTGGTGTTTGGAACATAAGGTTTTATTATCTTAATTCATAGTTAATTATTCATATCTTAACACATTGGCCAATGTTTAATTAATACAACTTGCATTGTATTCTGGATTAATCTTTTTCACATATGTATCCTACAGCTGTAAGTTAAAATCCTAACTCTTGCTCAGTGAGCTTATTGAAGTAGCCCTTGTAGTGACTGGATAGAAGTCAAAATCTTGTTTCAGACAAATCCAGATGTTCTTTACCATAGAGAATCTTTCAGATTTCTCAGCATTTTTTCAAACATAAGAAATTCTGTAAATAGGATTTTTGAGGTTTAATTGTCAAAGGAGTTCCTGTCATGTCTGCTCCTTGGAAATCTAAGTCCTTTCTTTTGAGTTTGATACACAGTTCTTTAGTACTGTTTGGTAAGTACTTCCCAAGTGTTCTGTTGTATACCAAAATGAAATGGTTGCTTACATGAGGATGAAGTTATAGTATACTGACTTTGGTAGGACTTCTGACCAGGCCTCTCACGTAATTTTTATAACTCATTTGTGTGGATGGGTGGACAATTAGATAGGTGAAAATCAAGGTCAAAGTGTAATGGTTAGCCGTACCAAGAAGCTGTTAATGAGTGTGGATTGCCAGGGTATGCCCTGGGACCTTGTCCTGTCTAGCATGTGTAAACAGCCCTGGGAGGAGAGTGCACCCTCATCAGCTTTGCAAGTCATTCCAAACCATGCAACCATAGTGGGCAGGCCCAGGGGCAGGAGGTGGAGTTCAGCAGGGACAGGTGGGGAAAGGGACCAAGCAGAACCATGACAATTCAGCAAAGGCAGGTACAAAATCCCGCATCCAGGACACACAAATTGCTTCCAACAGCACAGGCTGGGGATTGACCAGCAGCGTAGCAGTCCTGCTGAAGAAGTCTGGGAGATACTGGTGGACAGCCAGCTAAGCACCATTCAGCACAGGGCCACTAACATCCAGGGCCATACTAACAGGAGGGTAATCACCACATCAGGGGAAACAATTAGGCCCTTCTATTAGGCACTCCTTAGGTCACAGCTGTGTACTGTTGTCAGTTTCGGGCTCTTCAGTACAAGACAAGTATTGATCAGTTTGGGCAGGTTTAGCAGGAAGTGACCAAGATGATCAGGGGTTGTAGAAGCAGCCCTGCCATAGGCAGATAGAACCATGCTTGTTGAGACTGGAAAGAAGGCTTCAGGGTACCTAATAGCAGCCTCCTAACACCCACGAGTAGGTTACTTGAGAAGACAGGGCCAGGCTCCTTACTAAGGTGCGTAGCAGGGCTCATTGCAACTGGTAACAAATTTCTAACACAGAAAAAGCTACATTTCATTGATTCCACAAAAACATGATGAACTCCCCTTTTTCTAAAAAAGACACATATGTTCATCTGCACACAAATAGCTCTAGACTCTTTTACTCCTATCTCAGAAATCTGGGGCATTGAATGTGTGAATTAATGCAGTATTACCACTGTCATTCTCTGATCCTCATTTTTCAAAAATTTCTCAGCCTGCTTCCTTTAAGAACATTTCTTAGGCTTTGTTTCAGCACAGATGTGGCCTTTTGATTCACGTATATAATTTTTCTGGGTTTGATTTTTTGCCTTAGCACCTGGGTCTGGGAAATCCACAATATCTGTACGTAATGGGTGGTGGATGAATTGAGTGGAGAAGAAACGTGGGTGTATGAAAAATGGGACATGAGCCAGCAATTCACATTTGCATCCCAGAAAGCCAACCTTATTTCTGGGCTGCATAAAGCCAGCTGGTCAAGGGATGTGATTGTCCCACTTTACTCCCCACTTGTGAGACCCCATCTGGATTCCTGCATGCAGCTCTGGAGCCCTCAGTACAGGAAGGACATGGATCTGATACAGACAGTCCAGAGGAGGAGCACCAAAATCATCAGGGGCCTGGAATAACTTCTCCTTGGAGAAAGGTTGAGGGTGCTGGGGTTATTCAGCCTGGAGAAGAGAAGGCCTTGGTGAGAGCTCATTGCAGCCTTCCAGTATTTAAGGGGACTTAATCAGAGAGACTTTTTACCAAAAAGTCAAGGGGCAAGAGTTTTAAACTGAAAGAGGGTAGATTTAAAATGGACATCAGG
>JAYRBT010000093.1:44696074-44728211 GCA_036023395.1 Myiotriccus ornatus | reverse complement strand
AGGAGTGAAAGGTATGTGAGAGAAACAGACCTGCACACACCGAAGTCAGTGAAGAAGGGGAGCAGGTGCCTCATGCTCTGGAGCAGAGATTCCCTTGCAGCCCATGGTGAAGTAGCTGTCCCCCTGCAGTCCCTGGAGGTCATCAGGAGTTCAGATATCCAGCTGCAGCCTGTGCTGGACTCCATGCTGGAGCAGGTGGATGCATGAATGAGGCTGTCACCCCATGGGAAGCCTGTGCTGGAACAGGGTCCTGGCAGGATCTGTAGCCCCATGGAGAGAGGAGCCCACACTGGAGCAGCTTTGCTGGTAGGGTTTGTGAACCCCATGAGAGACTCACACTGAAGCAGTTCATGAAGAACTGTAGCCAGTGGGAAGGACCCCTGGTGGAAAAGTTCATTGGAGGACTGTCTCCCATGGGAAGCATCCCACACTAGTACAGGGAAAGAGTGTGAGGAGCCCTCCTGCAGCAGAGATGATGTGTGATGGATTGACTGTAACCCTCATTCCCTGCCCTTAGTGCCACTGAAGGGAAGGAGGTAGAGAATCAGGAATAAAGTTAAGCTCAGGAAGAAGAGGAGTAGGATGAAGGTGCTTTTAAAATATGGTTTTAGTTTTCATTACCCTACTCTGACTTGACTGGCAATAAACTCAGTTAATATCCTTGAGTCAAGTCAGTTTTGCCCATGATGGTAATTGGTGGGTGATCTCTCCCTGTCCTTAACTCATGAGCCTTTCATTATATTTTGTTGCCCCTGTCCAGCTGAGGAGGGGAAGTGATAGAGCAGCTTTGGTGGCCACTTGGGATGCAGCCAGGGTCCCCCCACCACACAGGTACAATAAACAAGGCATGCGCTCATTGGCTTTGGAGGATTTTTGTTTATTTGTAAAAAGGGATATAATGTTTTGTAAACGTGTCTTTATTTTGGAGCTAGGTGAATTCTGCAGTGTATCCTAGCACAAGTGTATTGAATATCTGTCATCTGCAGATAAATCTACGAATTCATGTATGCATGTGGAAAATATGTATGTACATACACACACATATATGCACACCCATGATCCTACAGCACCCTATTTGTGCTTGAACAGAGAAGGTGGCAAACAGGAGCCTGCGCTCCTCCATGTCTCCTGCTCCTAAGAGCCATACAGTCCTGTGTATTCTTAATACCCTGGACACTTCTCACAGCCTTCCCTAAGCCAATTCAATTAACTGGCAAAATGACAGAGAGCTGTACCTGCTGCGTTTTCTCATGGAGGCATCCTCATGGATAAGTAAGTAGCAGGAATGTGCGTGCAGCCAGACCTTTCCCTTGTGGGAGCAGTAAGCAGGTAGGCTTTCTGAAATCCACTCTCAGCACTGAGCTCTCAGCTTTCACACAGCCTCAGAAGTATTTGTGGGATGTGATTGCTGTGTGGTTTGAGGTTCCTCTTTGCCAGAGACCCCCATGTCAGAAGGACAAAAGGGAAATATGGCAGATCTCCTGAGCATAGAGTAGAAATGGTCAAGGTGAGAGGAAGGGTGTTCAGTGAGGCACAGCTCAGGCTGAGTTCTTGGAGTAACTTTCAGGTGAAATTGCTGATGTGAAGTGTTGGCTTAGAAGCAGTAATCTTCAATCTTATCATTCATCAGTTGTCTGCGGAAAAAAAGTTTTTCCTACGGAATTTTCTGCCCCGTCCCTGGCTTTTCTTTGTTCCTTGATAAACTCTGTTTTTTCTCTTCCCCTTTTCCCAGTCTGCGCCCTTTTTAACAAAATCTAATGCTGTATGTATGGCAGGGCTAGATGATATTCTGTGCAGCTAAACTGATGCTTGCCCTTCTCCAAGGTATAGAGTATGTGTGTGATTTGTTGGGTTTTTTTCAGCTTTGCACCAGCTAAGGGATCCTAAAAGTTACTTTTCCTAGTCCTTTTTTTTTTTTTTTTTTTTAAACTCTTGCAGCTTTCTTTAAAGGAAAAATATTTGCATTACACCAGTTTGTGAATAAGCAATGTCTGTGGGACTTAGCATGTTATTGTCATTTGTGCTGAGATACACCCTCAGTTGTATGACCCATTTGCTTTGGTTCAACTTGGCTTTTGTTGTCTGTTCTGGAAATGGAATAACTGCCCTTCGAGAGGAGCTGAATGTTGAGTTTGTGGCTGAGGATCAGCAAAAGGCTAGAAAAATGTGTTTAGGTCTCAGTTTAGCTACTGTCTTGTAATTGTCAGTGAAATACTTCACATCCTTCTTGACTTCCCACTCATCTGCTAAGCAGAACAGCCTTTTCCCCTTCTTCAAATACTGCTGATTGCCATCTCTATTCAGGCTGCAAATTTGGAACAGTCAGTTTCTTATTATATGTCTGTCTGGTACCCGATAAGTATCATGGAATTTGTCTGAAGTCTGAAAACTATGACAAGTTTTGAACTTTTGGAAACAGACGCCACACTCAAAGTTGATCCAGGTTTTTAATGCTGGCATAACATGATTTCTCTGGAGAAGGAATTGCAGAAGTGGAAATGTTCAGCAAACAGTTCCTAACCTACATAGTGAAGCTTTTCTTTTTTCACTGGTATGTGTTTCATAAGAAGGAGGGATAAATGTGTAATTTTAATGTGAACCGGGTCAGCTTGTTGAAACTTCTGCCACTGGTATTCACATTTGTCTGTGTGTGTGTGCACATGCATGTTGGACTTGTCAGTAAAGGCTTTTGCTCTAAAAATCAAAAATTGTGTTTAATGAGTAATCCTGAAGGGTCAAATCGAGGTAGCCTGGCTGAAAAAACATCAACTACATAAATATAAAAAATTAACCATTGACTTATAGAGTTGGTTTTTTTTAATGAAGACATTCAAATGTTGATACTACCACTAAAAACAACACCAAAATGCTACTCCACAAGAAGGAAGTATGTTGTCCCGCAGGGTTTAAAGAGTGAGAATTGCAACATACACTCTTAGCTCCTTGGGTAGCTTTAACAGGATGTTCACAAATTTGTAGGTGAGGTATGTGCTACTGCTTTGTCAGTGGCTTATACTCTTTGCAAAGCAGAGACAATGACACTTAAGATCTGTGGCTTCTGGCTGAAGGCATTTGAAAGAGGGTACTTTTTATCTGCCTCCTCAGCTGCTGCCTGCCTCATGCGTGTTATCTCCACCTGCGTTTAGTTACTCTTTGGTCATGCTGTCCTGCTGCTGTCTTTCCCTAGCTGATTGTCTTGGGTAAATCCCTGTGCTGTGATCTATATTTTTTTTTTTCACTTCTGGCAATGCTACTGAAGTTTCAGAAGGGGGAAGAGGACAGTCACTGTAATCTTAAGTCAGCAATTAGGAAGAGCAGTGTTCATACCTGGATCTGCTGAGCACCTGGCTCAAAGGGAGTACATTGATGATGTATCACCCACCTCAGATTCTTTGCAGTGCTTCAATGGAAGTTAAGTAGAAGCTTCTGTTTCTCAGAAACAGGTGAAAAGAAGTTCTTGACAGAAGAATGATGGAAAAATGCAAGCATTAGGTTCTTGCGGTAATTTATTTGTAGGAATTTTTTAGTAATGACAGAAGAATGCAATTTTTTTCAATAACTGTGTTCAGCAAAACAACTGAGTTGTTTTAGCTGAAACATAATTGAAGTAAAAATCAGACCAAGAAGAAGCCAAAATAGCAAATTCCATCTGCCAGTAATTGGTTCTAGCAAATTTTGTTAGTAATGAGATACTGTAGCAGTCTTAAGAGTAGCTGAAGCTCTCTGTGCTGTATTCCCATGTCTTCCCATAGAATAACTTGTATGGAGAAGACTTGTCTTTGTTAGTCACCTCATAATGCAGTGATTTTTAAATTACAGACTAACATAACTTCCAATAAAGAGTCTGCTTTTTAAATTTTGTGTTCCATAGGTTGATGTCCTTAAAGCAACAGCTCTACCCCTGCTGAAGAAGTTTGGAATTGATGGTGAAAATCTGGAAATCAAGGTAAGACAGTTTGTTCCTTTCTTTTCTAGCACATGTTGAAATGATACTTTTGCACTGCTTCAGAGGGCCATATGCTTGCTGTTTGTTTCTGTCTCTAACAGGTATCTAGTTGTGGATACACACATGTCTAAAATTGCCCCTTGTTCTTGACATGTTTTAAATGGCATACCAGCCACACAGTAATTGTAGTAGGAGAGATGCAAAGACTATGGATATGGGGATAAGGAGGAAGTAGTGACTTCTCTTAGTCTCCAAAGAAGACTAAGAAACCTCTTTACTTTCCTGTTGCTTTTCAGTTAATTTAATATCTTTTTATTTCTTCCTGCTCTTCATGCCCCATGCTTGGGGCTAGGGAGTGATGACGTCATCCTTTGCCTTCTTTGCTTTCAGTTCGGAAAATAAAGGAAAGAAGCTTTTCTTAAAGACTACATTCTTTACAGGCCCAATAAATCTGGATATAAAATAGATTTTTTCTTTGTGTGTGTTGGGGAAAGAAACTTTAGCTTTTCAAAGTTAAGAACACTCATTTAAAATGTGTGAAGATCCTGACTGCACTACTAGGGTCTGCTAGTGCCTTGCTCTGCCAAGCCTCATCTCTCGGTGCTTCCCGCTATGCTGCCCACAGCCCAGGTCACCATGTCATTGTCCTGGGACTGTCAGCCTCTACTCCCATAGCCCTGCAGCCAGTTTCCAGCTCCCCACAGCCCTGCCCTGGCACCTGAGCCAGACCCAGTCAAAGGCCCGTGTCCCAACTCCATCTTTGTGGATGTTGGCTTGGGATGGTGGGTCAGGGTCAGGCTAGACAGACCTGCTTGTGGGAATGAGTTCATTCTGGTTCACCTTATACAGAATCACAGAATACTCTGAGTTGGAAGGGACCCACAAGGATCATCAAGTCCAAGTCTTACCTGAAAGACCCATATGGGGATCAAACCCATGACCTCGGTGTAATTAGCACCATGCTCTAACCAACTGAGCTCAAATGCTTCTAGTCTTTTTTCAGCAACGAAGTGCGGATTTGCTACTAGAGACCACTCTTAAGCCGAGGTTGTTTTGGTAAAGATGTTTTGGTAAAGATGTTTTTTTGTTTCGTTGGCTTTGCTTTGTTTTCTATTGAGAAGCCATGCCTTACTGTACTTGAGAGGAAAAAAAGAAATCAATGTTTGCTTTTAGTTTTGGTGCAAAATCCATTTCTGCCTTTAGGATGTCTTTTTCTTGCTGTGTTCACATTATGCCCCTACTTATGTGAAATATTTTATTTCTACTTGCGTGAAATAAAAGCTGTAAGTTTTGGGGTAGGTGCATTCTTTGTACTCTTTACTAACCTGCTTTTTCCCTCTATTATTCTTTCTAGATCAACCGGAGAGGAATGCCTCCCAAAGGGGGTGGAGAGATACTGTTTGCTTGCCCAGTGAGAAAGGTCTTGCAGCCTATTCAGTTTACAGACCCTGGCAAAATCAAGCGTATCAGAGGAACTGCGTATCCTTTTTGTTTGACAGTTTTTCTACTTTTATATAATTTTGCTTAAAAAAAAAAAGTCTACTAACTTGAAGTCGCAGGAGTGCATGGTGTTTTTGAACATGTATCCAGGTAACACAGGATACCGTTACACAGAGGGGTCACACAACTGGGTTTCAGGACAGTATCTCAAAACTGCTGTGTTCAGAGCATTGCTGTTCAAAAAGCATCTGTAGATAAGTGAATAAATTCAAAAGTGAACAGCACTATTTAAAATCTTTTCAATAGCAAGAAAAAGTTAAAATACCTTCCATCATATAAGCAGCACTAAAAGAAATCTTACCCTGTGTGCAAATCCAGTAGTAACAAATAGTAGTTTTGTTATGCATTGAATAGGTGACAATAGGTTGTTAATTAGTTTAGCAGAAGTTAGATGGGAGCTTAAATCTTAGTTCAGTTTACACCTTACTGCACACACTGAGCTTTTTGTTGTGTTTTGGAAAGAAGGTCATTGGCTCTTCACCTTTGGTAGTACTATTGCAGATGGAAGCGGAGGAGGTTTTACTTCCACACAAAGATAAGGGCACAAAATATTGTTGCGAACTTCTCACTTTTTCAAACAGATCTGCACATCTAGTTAATGTTGTGGATTGTTTGTTTCTTTTTGATTTTATTTTTCTCTTGTGGTTTTTGTGTGGTATCTGTCATGAATCTGCTGTCATTGTAGGAAGAAATCAGAAATTCCTTAGAGGAAACTGTCTTGAGCAAGGGTCAACTTATAGTTTAATTTGTGATTGAGAGTCCCAAACATAATCTGGCTCTGATTACTCGAAAGCAGAAATGAGGTCACGTCTCCTGCCACAGGTGTAGACTTGCAGCCCCTTCCTCCTTTTACTTTGTGCCATACCATCATAATTGTGTGTGAGAACAGGAGGTCTTTCCAATTGCTGTATTTGGATGAGTGCCATATTGCCAAGCAAGAGCAGTTTTACTGGATGCATATGCTGTAGTTCAAAAAGTAGGTGGCTCATTGTGCTTTTGGTGCTGGTTGCCGTGGTCTTCTGATGAAGAAAGTACTTTTCTTATGCCTCCATTCATCTGTGTAGTGAGTAGTTCTATAGATTTGTGTGTGAAGGAGGTAACAATGATCATGGGTTTACTGCCATTGTTCTAAATTGGTGTTAATGTGCAGCACCATTTTGGGCCACTTTGACTGTTTTGATTGATGTATGTGAACTACAGATTTTTGAACTTCTACTTTCTTCTAAGTTTTCCTGAGCTTTTTCTCAGGAATACATGTTTGCCTTTAGTAAGTCTTATTTTAGTTTAGCCATTAAGTGGTCCTTCAAGACAGTAGAAAACGAAATATCTGGAAGGATAAGTCCTCAAGTCTCTTCAGTGTGTATTTTTGTCCCTTCGAGATTCATCTGAGGAAATCTGCTTCCTCACAGCTGGGGCAGTTGTGTTGCAGCAACCTTTTACAGTAGTCCAAAATACTGAGTGCACCAACGGTACAGAGCAATCAGTTTTCTGATTATTAATGATTTTGCCCCTAAAATCTAAAAGTTTTTTGTTTACCTAGTCCACAAGAGATGCTATAGAAATTTGTAGAAAAGGAAATTCCTCCCTGCTAGCTGGGAGTTCTGAAAGTGTTTCTCTGCATGTGTGAATGTATATCTAGATGGGCGGTTAAATGTGCAGAGTATGAGTCTGCATTATACTTGGGATGGAATTTGGAGCACAATGTGCTTTCTACATTTGAAGATCTGTTAGGAGTTTCTCTAAAGCAACACCTGAGTACAAGGGCGGAAAAGCAGTTCATCTCTTGTGTGCTGTGAAAAGGTGGGTTGGGGTGAGCAGGAAGGTAGTAATTACTTCTTTCCCGGAACCTTCAGACGCTTAGTGACTAGAGAGTCAGTGAACTTGATAGCCTCAGAGCACTGCAAAATGGTTGGAGAGAGCAAAGATATTTTTCTTACAGCCTTTTACAATTAATTTTTTTTTGTTAAAACACTTGTCTTTAATTTCTTATTCATCTTCCCAATTTTTCCCCAACAGAAAAAGAAAGGCAGGATTTCTTGCTGCTAATTCACAGAAACTTCACCCAGGCCCATGTTTTAATAGTACATGAAGAGCAGAGGATGCGGGGCTTCCTTCATGATAAGAAAGCACAGGATGACAGAACAGCAATTTGAATTTGTTGAAGGGCATTTTCAAGAGACATATTTACCCAGTCATAATAGGTCATTCTTCAGCACATTCTGTGTAATTCACTTCAAGGTATATCAATGAAAAGACTGTAGAAAGCACGTACACACATATGCTTCTCTAAGTACAGGAACTTGGACCAGCGCTTATGAATAGATGTACAGGACAAAACCATGCTTTCTGAAATAATGCGTTGGAACCTCTTGACCGCTTTTGTCAATCTCCATTTTCAATTTCTTTTGTGATCACAAATAATTTCTTAGCTCAGAAATGCAGATACTCTGTCCGAGTGTCACCACAGATGGCAAACAGAATGGTGGAATCTGCGAGGGGCATCCTGAATAAATTCCTCCCAGACATCTATATCTACACAGATCATATGAAGGGCATTAACTCCGGAAAGTGAGTATCCAGTTTTCACAGGGAACAGATGTAATTCTGCATTTGTTCATGTGCTAGGGTCTTCTGATGTGTAATTCTATCGAGTTTTAGATCACAATCTTCTGTTTGCTGACTTGAAATATATACTCCTCACAAGATAAAAATGAAATGATTCACTAGATGTTTTACTCCTGTAACAGGGATAGAAGTGTGGTATTTTAAACAAGGAATGCAGTACATCATTACTGCCACCTAAAGGCAACTTGAGCTCTCTTAATTTTTAAATCCTTTGCTTTAAAGTGAGATTAAGATCGGAGGTGCCATAGTACACTGAGGAAACCAACATTCAAACTTGACTGTACACCTTCTGATGGAAATGATAGCATTGAGGATGGGACTGAACTGGTTTAAGGAAGTGTTGGAGCAGTGTGGGTTGTCTTCTGCTGAATAGCTGAAGGAGTGTCTTTTCACCATTGAGGACAGGAAAATTAATTTACTGTACTTCTACAAATTTTGTTTGCCAGCAGAACACAGAAGTGATGGATGTGATCTAGACAATGTTACTGGTATCTGTCAACTCTTATTCTCTTGTCACTTTTCTTTGAACTTGAAAAAGTTCTGGATAACTCGTTTGTCTTTTGTCTCTATACTCAAATGCAGGCATGCATATTTTCTTTTACTGTTACTGCTTTTTGAAATACTACCTTAAAACTTGTTAGATTCAGAAATCTAGAAATTGTTGACTCATTTTGAAGTATTTTTCCTCTCTTCCAGTCCTTTATCCTATTTAATATCCCATGTTTGTAACTCTTGTGTCTCCAGACTGTCAAAAGTGACCAGAATTGCAGAAACTTTTCTGGGAGCTGCGTGGTTTTGGTTTGGTTTTTTCTTTTTTCATTTGTCTATAAAATTGAAGAGCCAAAAGCATTGAGACAGCCACATTTTGTTTACTACATGTAGCTCATGCATAGGGATGAATAATAGCATGGGAAGAGGAACTGAATCCCTTTCCACCTGACTGGCACATGTGGGTTTCTGATGGTGCTGTGCTGTCACATTCATTGTAAGTGTGACTCCAGTACTGCTGCAGTATCCCTAATTGGTCTAATCTTGCTAAGTATTGAAGCTTTCAGGGAAAGAGATCAAGCCCTAAAGAAAGGTAGCTTTGTTTTTGAATGTCACAGTGAAGAAACACCAGATACCTTTGAAATGTTCAGCAAACATTAATTAAATTAATGTGAAAGATAATCACCTCATTTAAAAAAAAAAAAAAGCACTTCTGATGTTTGGATGGCTTTTACTTTTCTTTTTTTTTTTCCTTTTGGAAGAGTTTGTCACAGGAGTAGCCAGCATAGAGGTTTTGCGGCCAGTGATACTTGGTTCGACTTTTAAATACTGCTGTTAATTTTTTTTCCCCAGAGTGAATCTAATGTATCGACCTGGAAAGTCCAGATTCCCAGTATTGCCCTATGAGAGGAGCTGTTTGTGACTTAAAGAGGAGGTTGGCCCACTGTGCAATTTTTGTCCTTAAATCAAATGCACTTCTTCCCTTTCTTTCAGATCACCTGGTTTTGGCATATACCTTGCTGCAGAAACGATCAATGGCACTATTCTCAGCGCTGAGCTAGCCTCAAACCCTCAGGGCCAGGGAGCAGCTGTGCTTCCTGAGGAATTGGGCCAGAACTGTGCTAAGCTGTTGCTTGAGGAGATCTACAGGGTAAGTGGCCAGTGTTTTGTGTCTATAACTGCAGGGCAAGGAGGTGATGAAATTGGTAAAGGGAAGAGGTGGCTTGGGGGCACCCTTTGACATGCTAAGATCCAAACAAAGGAATGATCTGGTGCTGCCAGTGTTTTCTTCATCCAGGTAAAGAGTGGTTTTGAATGGTTCCTTTAACAGGGACGTGTAATTTCCAATGTCCAAGAGACGTTACTATGAATCATAGTGACGGCAGATTTTTCTTTTCTTGCTTTCTGCCTACAACAGAATTCAGTTAGCTTCACATGGGCTTTTAGGACTTTTTTAAGAAGTTGGATGGGGAATATAGTCAGTGCTTCTAAGCTAGTAGTTGGAATGGAGCATTATGAGTGGGAGAGCACACGAGGGAGAAGAAGAGGAAAAAACCTGGCAGGCCTCCATGCTGACTGCTTTGTGATGATGATGATGAAGTCAAATGCGCTGAGACCTGCTGGTTGTATGGCTTGTTGATAAGCAGCTAGGACAGTATTTGCTTAGGAATCTAAACATGCATCACATTTTCTCACAGCATTCTCATTTTTTTATTATTATTATTAAAATTGTTTTCATTTGTGGCAAGACATCTAGTGGATGAGCAGTTTTCAGTCTTCCAAATGATTTGGCAAATAACACACTAGTGAGTTTCTGATTTAATAAAGAACCGACCTGCTTTTGTTTCATATCTCCACAAATGTTAAAATAACTAGTTTTTGGTATTGACATAACACATTTGGCCTTTAGGAGGCAGTCATCTACAAATAATACTCACTGTTTAAAAAAAAAAAAGTAGTTGCTTTGGACTGTAATACGCTGAGAGGACTTTGCAAAGGGTTAAAAATGCCATTATTGAGATTCTGTATTAGGGCATGTAGTCAATCATAAAAATGCCCCTCAACCTCATAAATCACATCCACAGCTGTAGTAGTTTGATCATATTATCTTTTCCTTTCCCTTCTGCAAAACCTTCATCTGTTTGAATTACCAACTTTCCTCTTCTATCAGTCTTCCATTAATATTTTGTCTTTTTTTATTCAGCATATGCACCATGTTGCAAGAGGACTTCCTCTTTGTAGCCCAGAATTCTTATCTCATAGAAATAGCACCAGTAAATATTCTCCCTGTGTTCTGGGTACTGTCTAGGCCCCTTGCACTTCAAAGTGCATGTATGGAGAATAATCACAACTAGTAATTGAAGCACCTGTCTTATTTCTACAATTATGTAGTATCAGGCAGCTATTTTTATTTGAGGGGTGAAGTGTAAAATCTTTCATTTGCCCCCCCCAAAAGAAAAAACCAAACAAACCCCCAAAACTAAAACAAACAAACCACCCCACCAACAAACAAACAAAAACCATCTAAAACTACCAGACACAAAAAACCAAAAACCAGACAAACCCCAAAACAAACAAAAACCAAAAGAACAAAACCAAACAAAACAACAACCAAAAAAACCCCGACTCACCCAACCTGATCTAAAATCTGGTTTATTTGTTGCTTTGTGTAAATGTTTTGGAAAACATCCTCAAGAAGTAGTCAGATGTTTCGACACACCAAAAAATCCAATTTTCAGATACTTCTATCAGCAGCAAGAACTATCTTTCCCTTTGAAAACCATCCAGCACTTGACAGATTGAAACTAGTGAGGAAATTTGTCCGGATATTATGCTTTGTTCAGAGTCAGATGTCAGAGAACTTCTGAAACGAAAGTTTCAAGATGGAAAGGCTTGAACTTGGTAACTTTCTGCTTCAGTGTACTGCAGCCATTTGAATGTGCGGAGTCAAATTTTGCAAAGGATAGTGAGGATCTCAAGACAAGAAAAAAATGTTTGAGGAAGAAACAGGGTCAGGCAAGTCTTTGAATGATAAAGTAATAGGCTGTGAGGATTCAATGTCTTTGAGGATCAGATTCTCTGCAAGTAAGGGTGTTAGCTGTGGCATGCTATGGTACTGCTGTTGCTCCTGGAAAACTCTTTTACGTGTGGGCCACTTGAGTCCAAGAGTGACTGACGAGCTGAGCAGTGTACAGACTGCTTGTCCTCCACTACAGCAGCTCACTGTGGAAAAGTTCTTGTTAGCGTTCTTGGCTATTGTGCTGCTTATCCACTGGATAAACTCGGTTCTTATTTAGTGAATTCCTCATTCCCTCTGTCATAGTCAATATGATGGGTTTTATTATGTAGTTTTCAGAATATGCACTTGAATTTATGTATGATACACATGGTCATACAGTGCTAGCCTGATATTTGGGAAGATGTAGTTTCTTTCTCGTTTTCTCTCTCTTGTATTTTTTTGGTTGGTTGCTTGGTTGGTTTGGTTTTTGTTTTGGGGTGGGCTTTTTTTGAGTGTTTGGTTTTTGAAAGCTTGGTTTGTTTTTAGGGTTTTTTTTCCATTAGGTCAGTTGAATCTAGTGTCGACCCCAGAGAGGATATAAAAACTTCTTGCAAAATGTGCAGTGTTTTTTTAGTTAGAATATACCTTTTTTTTTTCTGTGTTTCTTTGCCTAGTTAGGATGTTTAATGAAACTAAAAATTTGGTAAAGCAGGAAGAGAGTGCTCTGAACAGGCAGTCTTTAAGTCCCACTCTCTTTACACCACCTACTCACTGAATACAGGGCTCAAGGGAGAATTTCTTTTCCTGTGTTTAGACCTCCTTGTTATGAGATTGTTTCTCCATCTGTGTTTTTTTCTCTAGGTACTGTGCTTGTGTAGGAGCCAGGGAGGGTTGACCAGAGAAGGGCATCCTGAAAGCACTGTAAAAGGGCTTTGGCTTTTCATGTCACCCACAAATCTGCTAGAGTTCATTACTGTTTAAAGGAGCCCAGGGAGATTTCATAAAGTGCTTGCTTTACTTAGGAAATCTAAGGCTTTGAGCCTTGAAACATTAAGTGCTAAATGGTCGTTTTACTAAGCCTTAAAAAAGAAATGAAAGAGGTTGTACGATTCTTGGAATTGTGGAGCTTTTTTATGTGCATTTGTTCATGGAAAGATGTCAGAGCTAATTAACTATTAATAAACAGAACAGTGCTAATTGCATTGACTCTGTGAGAGAGGGCAGGGAGTGACTGACTAGCACTGTCATTACAAATCCATGTTCAATTCTCTCTGAAGCTTAATTGTAGAAGGCCAATGAGGATTTTAACTCTTGCCTTTGAAAGGCATTGTTTATGGGAGCTTTATATAGCAAACAATTGGAAATTGCAAATTGAAAGGCCTGGAAGAACTGGAAAAGGATTTAATTTTTATATTCCCTGTGATGATCAAAAATAGGAGAGGCTGCAGTACTTGTTTAAGGCTGAACTCTTTAATGAAGAAAGGTCAAGTTGTTAGGGAAAATTGGAGGGGCAGGAGGGCTAAGGATGTTGATTTTATTGAACTAGAGCTAAAATGAGTGAAGGATTTCACTGGAGGCTTAATTTTCAAGATGGCCTTACTTCAGTGTGGCAAGAGTCTACTCCATTTTTCCAGAGAGAAAAAAAGCAAAAACCAAGACACAAACCCTCTGCAATAATTTTTACCCTTTATGTAAGAAATTATTGAGGCATGCAAATATGTACCGCCCAGGTAAGGTAGGAAATTGGGTGTATGCCAAAATATCACCAACACTAAATCAAAGGTCAGAAGAATAATCCTTTTTGAAACACTGTTGTCCAATAACCAGAGCTGTGATATATATATGTACATATCCGTTGTGGCATTTATATAACAATGTTTCAAAATGGATGGGATTTTAAGTGATTTGTGTCTAATTGTCACATCTAGCCAGATTTGGATCTATTGTCAATGGAAACAATAATGGAGAAACTGCCATAGACTGAATTAATAGAGCCTAGAAGCTGCACCCTAGGTTGCTAATGAGTGCCAGCTATTTCAGAACAAACGTACTTTGTCTCTGACTTTGCCCATCCCATTTCTTTTGGGAGGGTTGTTTTTGATTTTTGGATTCTTGAGCAAGTGGTAGCTGGATTGAGAGAAAAAATCTTGGCTTCCTTGGGAGTGTGAAGTCCTTCATTTGGCAGAAGTTATTGTTCTGTCATGAGATTATAAGCAATCACTTAATTTCAGTGTCTGGCAACTGATTATGTGGGAATGGTGTTGCAAATGGGTGGTTTAGGTCACTTAAATCACCAAGAAAGGTGATTTATAAAGAAGGCTTTGTATCAATTTGTTGAAGTGCAACAAAGTTTGATGGCAGGGTTCACTTCATTGCATACTACAAAGATGAAGCGCACAAAGGAAAATGGGATTAGAATCAATGATTTGCGTGGAGAGCAGGGATGCAAAAGGTAAGGATGGAAAAGGGTAGGAGAGACCCTCCCTTTGGGTCATGACAGTAGACCCCCTTGCCAGACTTAGCCTCAGATTTGATAAATGGTTTATGTCTAAAGGATATAGCAGCATTTATTGACTACTGGTATGTTGACAGAATCAAATGCCTCTATAAAGTGCCTGTACACCAGTGCACGCAGTATGGGGAACAATCAGGAGGAACTAGAGATCTGCATGCTGTCACAGGGCCTTGATCTCATTGCAGTTACAGAGACATGGTGGGATAGCTCCCATGACTGGGGGGTTGTCATGGAGGGCAATACACTGCTTAGGAGAGACAGACCAGGAAGGCCCTCTGTGTAAGGGAACACCTGTAATGTATTAAGCTCTGTCTTGGGGTGGATGATGGGCAAGTAGTGAGCTTATGAGTTAGGATAAAAGGTTGACATTTTTATGAGTGTTTGCTACAGGCTTCCTGATCAGAGGGAGAAAGCAGATGAGGCCTTCTACAGGCAGCTTGAAGCAGTCTCTTGAACCAGGCACTGGTTCTTATGGGGGGCTTTAACTACCCTGACATCTGCTGGAGAAGCAACACAGCAAAGCATGAACAGTCCAGGAGGTTCCTGGAAAGCATTGGTGACAACTTCTTGTCACAGGGAATGGTGTGCTGCTTGACTTCATACTAGGAAACAGGGAAGGCCCTGTTGGAGATGAGAAGGCTTGAACAGCCTTGGCTGTAGCGACTATGAGACTGTGGAGTTCAATGCTGGATAAGTAGGAAGCAGGCCAGCAATTAAGATTACAACCGTGAACATGAGACCAGAGACTTTAGATTCTTCAGGAATCTTTTTGGAAGAATTCCATGGTAACAGGCCCTGTAGAGAAGAGGTGTCAAAGAAAGTAGGCTGATATTCAAGGGTCACTTCCTCCAGACTCAAGAATGGGGCATCCCAGTGAGGAAGAAATTGGGCAAAGGGGGAAAGAGATCTGCGTGGATGAGTAAAGAACTCCTATCATTACTCAAGGAAGGAAACACACAGGAGATGGAAGTAGCATCAGGCAACTTGAAATGAGTATAGAGACATGGTCAGAGTAAGTAGAAATGAGAAAAAGAAGGTCTCGGTCCACATGGAATTAAATATGGCCAAGGATATAAAAGACAACAAGAAGGACTTTTTCAAATACATCAGTAACAAAAGGAAAATAAAGGATAATATGGGCCCAGTACTAAATGAAGAGAGGACACAGAGAAAGCAGTTACTGAATGCCTTCTTTGCTGATGACAATGTCAGCCCTCAGGAATCTCTGACCCAGGAGACAAGGAAAAATGAAGGGTGGAAGGAAGACTTTCCCTTGGTCAAGGAGGATTGGGTTAGAGAACACCCAGGCAAACTTGACATCCACAAGTCCATGAGCCCTGATGGGATGCATCCACGACTGTGAGAGAGCTGTTGGACACCATAGCAAGGACACTCATGATCATCTTTGAGAGGTTGTAGCGGTCAGAAGAGGTGCTTGAGGACTGGAAGAAAATAAATACCACTCTGGTCTTCAAAAAGGGCAAGAAGATGGACCCAGAGAACTACTGAGTAGTCAGCGTTACCTCAGTCCCTGGAGAGGTGGTGATCCTTGTTCTGGGGGACTGTCTCTGTCCACACAGAGGACAGAGGACAAGAAGGTGATGAGGAGTAGTCGGGATGGATTCATCGAAGGGAAAACATGCTTGACCAATCTAATTGCCCTCTATGATGAAACAACTACCTGGATGGATGAGGAGAGAGAAGTAGATATTGTCTGCCTCGACTTCACCAAGACTTTTGACACTTGTCTTTCGTAACATTCTCACAGGTAAACTCAGGAAATGTGGACTGGATAAGTGGACATTGAGATGTATTGAGAAATGGCTGAATGGCAGATCCCAGAGGGTCGTAATCAGTGGTACAGGGTCTAGTGGAGACCTGTCACTAGTGATGTCCCCCAAGGTTCAATACCAGTCCAGTATTGTTTAACATATTCATGAATGACTTGGGTGAAGGGGCAGAGGCCTCCTCAGCGAGTTCGCTGATGATACAAGGCTGGAGGAGTGGCTGACACCCCAGAGGGCTGTGCAGACCTTTAGAGGGACCTTGACACGTTGGAGAGATGGGCAGAGCAGAACTGTCTGAAGTTCAACAAAGGCAAGTGCAGGGTCCTGCACCTGGGGAGGAATAACCCCAGGCTCCAGTGCAGGCTGGGGCTGACCTGCTGGAAAGCAGCTCTGCAGAGAAGGACCTGGAGGTCCTAGTGGACAACAAGCTGTCCATGAGTCAGCAGTGTGTCCTTGTGGCCAAGGAGACCAGCAGTATCCTGAGGTGCATTAGGAAGAGCGTTGTCAGCAGGTTGAAGGAGGTGATCCCATTCACCTGCTCAGCCCTTTTGAGGCCTCACCTGGAGTGCTGTGTCCAGTTCTGGGCTTCTCTCAGAGAGACATGGAGCTCCTGGAGCAGGTCCAGTGGAGAGCTGCTAAAATGATTAAGGGACTGGAGCATCTCTCTTACAGGGAAAGGCTGAGGGAGTTGGGTCTGTTCAGCCTTGAGAGGAGATAACTGAGAGGGGACATCATCAAAGTCTCTAAGAATCCGAAGGGAGGGTGTCAAGAGGATGGAGTCAGGCTCTTCTCAGTGATGCCAAACAATAGGACAAGAGCTAAGTGTAGATAATGATGCATGGGAAATTCCACCTGAACATGAGGAAGGACCTTACTGTGTGGATGACCGAGCACTGGAGCAGATTGCCCAGAGAGGTAGAATCTCCCTCACTGGAGATATTGAAGAAATGTCTGGACACAATCCTGTGCCATGTGCCCTAGGATGACTCTACTAGAGCAGGGAGGGTTGGACCAGGTGACTGCACTGCGGGCCCTTTCAACCCGACCTATTCTGTGATTCTGCAACTAACTCTTATGAAATGACTCAGTAGGTTTACTATAAGCACAGTAGTAACTTAACTGTAAATCTAAGATGTAAACATTCATACTACAGTTGCTATAGCGTATTTAAATCAATTCATACCTGCACACACATAGACACAAAGAAGTATATACAAAGGTACCTGCTAAAAATTCCCTTCAAGTTCAGTGAAATTCTCACATCAGATGCCTTTACACCTCTCAATGAGTGAAGAGTTCAGTCTTGAGGAGTAAGGGTATCAACCCAAGTCCCATCAACAGCTTTTGGTGATTGTCTTCCAAGTGTCACAAACTTGAGGGTTGGTGAGCTTCGAGAGGCATACCACTGAGAGGGAGGTGCTGGGGCAGACTGCTGTGGCCCAGGAGAGCTCAAAGAGCCTCACTTAGGACTGCTGCATACAGGGTTGTGAGATGCTTGGCTTTAGTCTTCTGTCAGTCTCCATCCTGGCCAACATCTGGGTTGATTGTTAGTGAAATTTTCCTCAAAAGGTGCAGTAACAGTAGTATCATTCCACCTGGGCTGTAATTTAGACGAAAGTAATATTCCAAGGCTGTCCGTGAGATGACAGCAGTTTGTTAGGCAACAGAAGATCCTAGGAACAAACAGTTTTTCTGATAAACTCAAGAGGAGCTTAACTGCTTAGGAGCCATTAATCAAGGTTAAGGTCTAATGAGAAATCCTGGGAATATTGTAGAGTGGCCCAAGGGTGCAGGGGGGATGTACCACCACGAATGGGGAAAACAGCACATCGCTTGTGCACAAAAAAACTGGGGATGACTGACTCATTGTAGCAAGACAGCTTATGTAAGCAGCTAGGACATGATGGATGCATTGTGTTTTGATATATTGTTTAGGACATGGTTGGCTCCATGCTGATGGAAGCTTTTGTATAAATTTGATTGTAAAAGTAGATGTTTTATAATGTTTACTTTAGAAAAACAAAAAAACAAGCTCAGAAAATTTAGTTTTTATCCAAGTGATAAGGAGCATTTTGAATTATTAACCAAACTACAAATACAGAAAATCCAGTGTCAGGAATGGTCCCTATGAAACTCTCATCTGCTTCTTGTACGTGTTTCAGATTGGAAAATACATAAAGTGCTGCAATTCATGGTATCTTCAAAGGCATAAGAACTATAATTAATACCTCTTTTAAATTTACTGCAAGGAAATTCTTCAGTGTTACCTTCTGTGATGTTAAAACAGATTAGGAGGGATGGGAGGAATGTTTAATGTGACCTTGGTTTGGGTTTGTTTTAATTCTATTCTTTCCCAACCTGCCATGTGAAATTAGTTTGTCATTGTTACTGAATCGAGATTTTTATCTTCTTGGCCCTTGAAAACTGGGAGTGGTATTTCAGCCTTTTAAGCGTATCTATTCCCTTTATTACTCTCCTCCCATCCCAATTTCTGGTTTGTACAGAAATTAATTATTAAAACATTTTGGTTTGCAGGGAGGCTGTGTAGATTCAACAAATCAGAGCCTTGCTTTGCTCCTTATGACCCTTGGACAACGGGATGTTTCTAAAGTCCTGTTAGGACCTCTGTCTCCATACACGTAAGTTGTTTTGTTCGGTTTAATTAAGTAGTCTTGTTTTAATTCACTAGTTTTATTGCACAGCTATTTTTATATATAAAAGACTTTGCCTGTGGTCATGAATAGAACAACTTGTACCTGACTTTAAATGAAACAAGTGGCGTAAGTTACCTAGAGTTCATTTCTACATGTTAGATGATTATTCCCTTACTGTTCTATATTATTCCTGTTTCTGAGAATTGCAGAGACAGAGTTTATTGATGGTTCTTGACCTGGATTATATGTGTACATCAGTCTGCTTTTGTTGCCTAGTGTACACTAGTGTGTTTTCCTAGTGATCTCTCTGTAGCTGTGTCATTAAATGTCGTATTTCAAATGGCTAGCCAAATTCTAAAGCTGTGATTGTCCACAAGAAATAGCTGAAGACTTTAATTCATGGAGCTATGTGCTACTTCAAAGTTTTACCCCTCTTGGGCAGCAGACTTCTATTTAGTCATTCAGTCTCAGTTTTTATTAAAACTTTGTCTGCTGCTGGTAGTTGTTCGGAGGAGAGAAAAAGACTAAATTTCTTACAAAGCTAGTTGTAAACACAGGTTGCAGAATCACAGAATCATCAAGGTTGGAAAAGACCTCCAAGATCAAGGCCAACCCTTGACTGACCACCACCTTACCAGCTAGACCATAGTGCCACATCCCGTCATTTCTTGAACTTTTCCAGGGATGGTGACTCTACCACCTCCCTGTTCCAGGGCTTAACAACCGTTTCAGTGAAGAAATTCTTCTGGATATGCAGCCTGAGGCTGTTTCCTCTCATCCTGTCACTAGTTGCCTGGGAGAAGAGACTGGGCCCTGCCTGACTATAACCTCATTTCAGGTACTTGTAAAGAGCAAAAAGGTCTCATCTGAGCCTCCTTTTCTGCAGGCTAAACAACACTAGCTGCTTCAGCCGCTCTTCATATAACTCACTCTCTAGATGCTTCACCAGCTTTGTGGCCCCTTCTCTGGAAATGCACCAGCACCTTCATGTCTTTCTTGTAGTGAGAGGCCCAGAACTGAACACAGGATTCGAGGTGCGGCCTCACCAGTGCTGAGGACAGGGGGTCGATCACTGCCCTGGTCCTGCTGGCCACACTATTGCTGATGCAGGCCAGGATGCCACTGGCCTCCTTGGCCACTTGGGCACAATGCTGGCTCATGTACAGCTGCTGTCAACCACAACCCCCAGGTCCTTTTCCACCAGCCAGCTTTCCTGCCACTGTGTCCCCAGCTGGTAGTGCTGCCTGGGGTTGTTGTGATCCAGGTGCAGGACCTGGCACTTGGCCTTGTTGAACCTGATACCACTGGCCTTGGCCTTTTGATCCAGCTGGTCCAGAACCCTCTGCAGAGCCTTCCAGTGCTCCCACTCAACTTGGTGCTGTCTGCATGCTGACTAAGGGTTCACTCAATCCCGTCATCCAGGTTGTTGATGAAGATATTAAATTGAAGTGCCCCCAGTACTGAGCCCTGGGGAACACCGCTGGTGACCATCCACTAGCTGGATGTGGCACCATTCACCACTACTTTCTGGGCCTGGACATCCACACAGTTTTTTACCCAGTGAAGAGTGCACCTGTCCAGGCCATGGGCTGTTACTGTAGTTCCCCAAATCCTCCTTCTTTCTTTTCTCATAGATGGGCATCACGCTGGCCAACCTCCAGTCCTCTGGGACCTACCTGGTTAGGCAGGACTGATGATAAATGATGGAGAGTGTCATCCCATTTGACTCCATAAACATGTGAGTGTCCAAGCGGCATAGCAGGTCACTAAAGACTTCCTCCCAGGTTACAGGAAAGCTATTCTGCTCCTAGTCTGCTCTCCTCTGGTTGCCCTGAGGATAACTGATCTTCCCATTAAAGACTGAGGCAAAGAAGGCATAAAGTACTTCAGCCTTTCCCTCATCTGAGATTGCGGTGTTCTCCTCTGCATCCAATAAAGGATGGAGAATTTCTTTGGTCCTCCTTTTCTATTAATGTATTTATAAAAACACATTTTATTATCTTTTACAGAAGTGGCCAGATTGAGTTCTAGCAGAAACTGGTTAGGGAAAGAGCATCCAGTATTAAAAATTTAATTTGCTTTATCAGACTTGCAAATGATTGACTAGATCACAGTTATTCCTAGAGACTGAGCAGTTTTTCTTAGTCAAATGAAGGGTGGTTTGTTTATCTGACAATGGCATCAAATAATAAGACTATGAACTGTCCTTTTTCGGTTATCATGGTACCGGTGCTGTATACGTGAAAGGTACAGTACTGTGATAACTGAAGAATGGTGGTGCCATCACATGAGAGCTAGAAATTGCCTAGCTGCTCTTTTCAACCTCTGATACCTTGGAAGCAACATTCATCAGATTTTGAGGGGAAGACAGGGAAATGTCCATTGCACAGAGGTGAAGTCATCCCCTGTAAAGTAAGTATTCATGTGAAAGGCTTACAAAGAGTAGATATTAGTGTTTTACGTGCACGTGAAACAATCCAATCACTTGTCATTGTCCAGTCTTTTTTATTTTTAAAGCTTTTTTTTTGTTGTGCTATGATAATCAAGCAAACACAGTAGTTTATTTTGTAAGTGCTCTGATTTCAGATTGGTGGGTTGTCACTTCTTCCAAGCTAGGTATGTGCAGCAGGGATAAATGTCAGGAGCACACATCCTGGAGCAGCAGATCATAAAATCTGTGACTCTGTGAGAATGTGACTCATCAGTCCTTTAAGGATCTACGCAGAGAGAACACAGCTTTGTATACAGCACCCCTATGCCCTCGCTAAGGCTGCTTATAAAGGGCTGATAAATTTGGCTCTCGAGCAACTCATCAGATGCACAAGCTTATGAAGTAAATTGCAGTACTGTCATGTTCCCTATCATTGTCCCTTCTTTCCTCTCATGGTGCTGTGACATCTCTGTACTTAACATTTTCACATTGCAGAATCTAAAGCTATTTAAAAGCTGTGTTATGCTAGATTGGCTTCCCTACCTACCATACTGTAGCATGTAGCTCTCAGCTGGCTGTTGAGAGCACCCCATGGGTGCATGGTGCTTTGGAATATGGCATCAGAATGAAGAAATTTCTCTCAGACTTGTGTGTTTTCGTAGAAGCATCCTTTGCCCCAGCTAATGGTGGGGAGCGGAAGGGCAGGCAACACTTTGAATAGGCTGTCCTGAGCGGCACTGGGGATACCTGTCCCAGAAAGACCACTTGGCCAGTGGCCATCTGCATTATCCTTTTCTTATCATTCAGATTTCACAGAAGTAAGTGCCTCTGTCGAGCTGAGCTTAAAATCAAATGCAGGGTGCTGGCTCTGCCACTGACTCAGTCTGGCAGGACAGACCTGTTTGCATGCAGGTGGATCGGCATGAGCCAGGGGTTTGTGAAGGACAGCAATAGGAAAGCCTGAAGAGTGCCCCTGAGTGCCCCAACCCTTGGCTTTGCAAGGGCTTAGGGGCTTCAAGGGGAGGGGTCAGGGTGCCTCTGCCCAGCCAGGCTGATGCTTTCAGTTGTTCCCCTGCCTGGCAGTGCCCTCCTCCAGCTCCTTGGGCTGTCTTCTCCCAGGAAGATCTCTGTCAGTACTCAGGGGAGCAGTGCTGGGGCTGCTGGCGCTGCCAGGCAGAGCACTGTGCAAGTCCTGGGCCACTTGAACCAGGGAGGCATTGCTGGTGCACAGGTCTTCTCTCGTGCTGGTCTGTGAGTTGGTTGCTTTGCCCTGACATATGAAGTGGTTGTGTACCTTTTGGTGTTCCTTAGCAGGCTTTGAGGAAAAGACAGCATCTAGATATACAGACTTTTTACTCTTTTTTTCTTACTTTGGTTTGGTTTGGTTTTGTTGTTGGCCATAAGGAAAACCTCCAGTGTGGCTCATGTAGCTGTCCCTGGGCCTAAGGTGCAGTGTTCAGCTCTGCCTTGTTCATGTAAACACACAGTGTAAATTTTTGGCAAAATAAACCTTCTGTGTGTCTTCCACCCCCACTCTTAGTCTTCCAGTCTGTGCCTATGTGTTTGGTGCGGCCTGCATATTATTTGAGGTGCCCACATGTGATCCAGATCAACATCAGAGCTTTTACAAACCTGCTTTCTGCTGCGCTTCTGTCATGTACTCCTGTCTTCTCCCCTCTTTCTCTCCTCTTTCTAGGGCTCTTACCACTTGTGCTTCCACTGCTGCAAGACAAAGCTGGATCTTTGCAGCTTCCAGATTCTCCTCTGATGTCCCCAGGCAGCCTCCCTTTCAATTCCATCGCATTGAGCCTTCCCCATGTAGATGGGGGCTGATATGTGTTTTCTCCCTCCGCCTTAATTCAAAAGGGAGAAGAGGCAGAGATGCATGATAGCTCACCTATGTGCAAAGAGAAGTATGGCCTCAGCTAATCCCACCAACATGTTGCCAAGTTTGTTCATCAGCTTTTAGGGTTTTTCTCTGAGCCTCTGGCTCCACACTGCATTTCATTTGTACAGTTCATTCTGTGCCCTCCTTGCAGTCCAGCATGTCACTTCTGCTGTTTTACACTTTGCTGCTTTCTTGTCATGCTGCCAGAGGACCCAGCTAAGGAGAAGGCTGGTATAGAGCTTGTTGCCTGTCAACTTTACTGAAGCATTTGTGCCAGCTTATGCCCATTTGCTTATTATAGCTGCAACCAGAAACCTTGCAGCTGGGGAGGCATGGAAGAAAAGGTGCTTTTCATTTCTTTCTTTTAACTGTTAAATCCATTTGAGAGATGAGAGAGCTGGTGTCTGTGCTGAGGCAAGTTACCAGCCTGGGAAGGTACAGTTGAAACGTGTACGTAGCTTTGGGAGCCATGTGCCCACCTTCAGCCTGCAGAGGTATTCATCAGACTGCCCCAGAGATAACTCTTAAGTCAGATCATCCCAAGCACAGACCAGTATACGTAAAGTAGCCACTTATTGTCTGGCTCCTGCCATCTCCCTCCTCTCCCCATGCATATATCTGAGCGCAGAAACATCAGCATGCCTAGATGAAGTGGATAAGGCAATTTTTGCTCCTGCAACATTCATTGTGCTTATTCACAATTCCTGTGAACAGGAGGCTTTCAGAGGTCTCATGATGCCACTGTGGGGACTGTCCTATCCTCTTGGTATGCTTTTGTGGGTACTTTCCTTAATTTGTTGTAATGATGTATGTGTGATTAGCTTGCAATTATGCTTTCAGCATGCAGAGCAGAGGCTTTTTTCAGACTGCCAGACAAGCAGATGCGTAGACTGGATCACATTTCTTTAGCGGTTAAACTTAAACTAAGAAAAGCACATACCAATTGCTGGAGGAGATTAGTTCAAGCCTGCAGACCTGCTTGTGGCCATGACTGAAAGAGACCAAATCTTTGTTAGGAACAATTAAAAATTGTGTATTTGTAGTCTTTTGGTATAATTGTTTATTCCCTGTTTTGGAGAAGCAAATAGAAATGTTTTCTTGCTGTTTTTGTTCTTTTTTTTTAATAGTTTTTCCTGTCTCTTGTTCTCCAGTCAGTGGTGTTTCAGAGCACTGTGTCTGTTTAATTTCTTCGTGCCTTCCTTTCTAAAATGATGAAAGGAAAATTAGTTCTGGTTTTTGGGGGGCTTTTCTGTTTCTTCAGGTTTTTTTGTTTTGTTTTTTTATGAGAAACAGTAAGAAGTCTGACTCCAAATGTGATTAATAGAACATTTAGCTAAGAAGAAGTGGACAAGTTAGTAATACAAATCAAACACATGCTTTAGGATCTCTCTTTTCAAAGTATGCACCCAGCCTTTTGGCTGTCCCTGTTTTGCTTTTATTTCTTCTTTAAGCAATGGGAGGGGGAATGGAGTACCACCCATTGGTATTTGTTCATATAGCCCTGATGGAGAGTCAGCATCATGAGTAAATTACCTTGCCTGGCTACATTTCTCCCTTTTTTCTTCCCTCACCATTTTGTCTTGCTGTGTTACCAGGCATTCCTCTCTCTGCTTGTAACAAAGAGTGCAGTGGTTTCAGTAGGGGTCACTAGCCACTTCTACAGCACAAGTGAGAACAGTGTCCAAAGCCTGTAGGCTTCTTTCCCTTTACTGAGCAATGCTTTTGTGTTTCATTCACGATGTTCATTGCTGGGATCCGAACCCACGCCTCCAGGAGAGACCACTCCTGACACAACTTTGCGCACACTGTAACTCACCTAAAAAATCCAATGCGCAGGCTGGAAGGTGTAAAGACCTTCCCCGGCTCTTCGTTCGCGAAGGCGGGCCATTATTATTATTATTGCTGGGATCAGTACATACTGCTAATGGGCTTTCGGTTTAATTTCTTAAACTGTGTTTCTTTTTCTCTCTCAGAATTGAGTTTCTGCGACACCTGAGAAGCTTCTTCCAGATCATGTTTAAAATTGAAACAAAGACCCCTGAGGAAGAGCACATGGGCGGCGAGAAAGTCTTAATGACGTGTGTCGGCATTGGATTTTCCAACCTTAGTAAAACTATAAGATAAGAAACATCTGCAGGCTTCATAAAAGACAGCAAATGGTGCAAAGATCGAAAAACCTACCTGTCTGTACTTATTCTGGCATAGGAAAGCCTGTGATGATTCCAGTGCCGAGGTACCCAAGCTTGCTGCATGTAAACAATAAAGCCTGACTTCAGGCTGTTTAAACCTGTGCTATTTATAAATGCAATGTCAGGATTCTGTCCTGCATGGAGTGGCTGTCTGGAGTGTCAGCTGGCTTGGGACTCTTTGCACTGTATTTCACTGAATGGGACACAAGTGCCTCATGTCACTGTGCCCTCAAACCATAATGAAGTGGGTGCCCTGGTTTTGTGAACCTGCTGATTTCACTCTTAGCTTTTTCTGAAAGGTTTAGGTAGAAATGGAAAACAAAATTGACTAAAAAAGGCTTTGTGGTGCAAAACAAATGATCACAACAGAAATATTAAATTCTTGAAGTAATTGCAGAGATAATATTGGCATGGAAATAAAAGTAAACATGTGACAATAATTCTTTGTTCATACATTGCCCATGTATAGAATTTGTCTGATGCTTCACTCCTGCTAATGTTGACTATGTTACAGGTTCAAAGGAAGAATAAAATATCTGTCTTTTATTTTTCCTTAAGGTTAGAATACTGCAGAAGAGATCACAGCCTATACTGACTTGTTTTAGCCTCCTTTGCAAAGATGAGCATGGGAGGATAAACCTCCATGACAAATTTAGGCTTATCACATATATTCTTTTTAGGTTTGTTTGGCATGCCGTGCACCGCAGCTCACAGTTAGCTGTGAGAGGTAGCAAAAATAGCTGTAGGTTTTGACAGACAAAAATACATTAGCCATCATGTTTTGTGCATCTACTACCTTTTGAAAGTGGGGATAATTGTGTATGGGCATTACTTGGATTGACAGATGCAAAAAAGTTTCCACTTGGATATATTTACCCAAGAAAGGCTTTTGGTAGATTCCAGGCAAACACACTGAAGTTAATTCTGAACTGACACAATGAAAGAAATTTGCATTTAACTGCAGACTACACATAGTGTGTCTGGAGTACAATAAAACTGCGTCAAAAGCTGGTATATAGAGAAAGTAAATCCTAGTGACTGTGTTATAATGGTCTTACAAACTTTGCCTGATGCCACTGTAAAGTGGGCATTACCTCTGTAATATGAAAAATGTATATTGGGCTGAAAAGGATTTTAATCAAATACCTAACTTTTTGTTTTCCTAACTGTTCCAGGCTGTGGGAGTCATTTTTGTACTGTACTTTGTCCTTGTTGCAATCTGTCAAACATGTTTGGAAAAATAAAGTGGTTTTTTTCCTAAATAAGGTTTTATTTCCCTGTAAAACAAAACAAACAACAACAAAGCCTGAAAGGTATTCCCCAGCCCTGTAAGATGACACTTCATAAGATAAATGGCTATTTTGAACTGATAGATGAAAAAAGCAGCTCTGGGATTTGCCAGACTGTGAAGAAGGGAAAGGGCGAAGCCTTTTTTATAATTGAGTAGCTTTCCGAAATTCGATTTGCAGCTAAGAAAACCCTAAATAAAACAGTAGAATGTGAAATAAAAATAACTTGACTATATTTTTTAAATTTTAGGTTACATTAGAAAACATATGTGGGCAAGAAAGAATTTACCTTGCTCCCTTCTGTCACCAGTGCAATGAAAAGCTAGAAACTTTAAGAATTAAAATTACCCTAAATACAGGGAGGCCACTGATCCAAAAGGTGAAATGTACAAGGTAAGAATAATAGCCACTAGAATAAAAATATAAAGCTTACACTGATGAAAGAGAAAAGTTTATGGCACAGCTCAGATTTCCAAAATTGGCTTAAGTAAAAACTTTAAAAATAAAAAACTTTATTGTCTTTAAACTTAACTTTGAAGCTGCAAGAGTTTTTCTAAGTGTTCCACTTGCACCAAACGTAGAAAAGGCAACGTATTGCCCAGGTAGCAGATTCTTCAGCAATAATTATCTGTACTTAACCTGTTAAAGCTGGACTGCAACTCTTCGCCCTGCTGCAAATTGCATAGCTCTACAGCACAATGCTTGCTGTGACCCAAAATTTGCTTGTTGCTTTACAGAGAAAAAGACAGGTGTGTGAAACTAATATACTTTTCCAGAACAACCACTCTGGAGAAACATGAACAATTCCAGAGGAGGTTTTAGGTAAGAGCTTTCTTAAAATTGTTTAGCCACCATAATCTGGGAAAAGTATTGAGAGGAAATCTTGCAGATAAAAGCTGTTTGTTTATCAGGAGAACAGCAATTAACATCTGTTTTGGTGCAGACAAGCAGTAGGATACTTCAATTTTAGAGCCGGACAGAGGAAAATAATTTTTGGTGAAAATGATTCATAGTCTTGGTAGCCACAGGCTTGGTAAGGATGATTGTTACTAGGAGACCCATCTTTCATCTCAGTACATCCACAGCAGAGTAATATTCACATGACTTGAAGTGATTAGCTGTACATTAATAATCCTGTACTCTTTGAACTATCCATCAGCAATTTAAACCCTTTGTGTGAACAGCTCTGGTCACAGAATCACAGAATGGTTTGGGTTGGAAGGGACCTTAAAGATCATCTAGTTCCACCCCTCTCCAACCAGGTTGCTCAAAGCCCATGAGTCTGGTCTTGAACACTTCCAGGAATGAGGCATCCACAACTACTCCAGGGAACCTGTTAGAGCACCTCACCAGCTTCACAGTAAAGAATTTCTTCCTAATATCTAATCTAAACATGCACAAGCTTAAAGCCACCCCCCCTTGTCCTGTCACTACATGCCCTTGTAAAAAGATCCTCACCAGCTTTCCTGTAGGCTCTGTTAAGTACTAGAAGGTGCTGTAAGGTCTCCCCAGAGCCTTCTCTTCAGGGTGTACAACCCCAACTCTCTCCGCCTGTCCTCACCAGCCAGGAGGAGAGGTGCTCCATCCCTCTGAGCATGGCCCTCCTCTGGACTTGCTCCAACAGGTCCAGATCTTATGCTGTGGGCCTCAGACATAGCACTCCAGGTGGGATCTCACAAGAGTGAAATAGAGGGGTGGAATCACCTCCCTCAACCTGCTGGTCACACTTCTTGTGATGAAGCACAGGATATGGCTGACTTTCTGAGCTGTGAGTGCACACTGCTGAGAATATCAATAATACCCTGATAATATCCCCTGATTTGTGATTGCAAATCTTTCTACTTACAGCAAGCTTTAAGGTTGAATCATAAAGAGCACAAGGTATGAGAAAGGACTAATTAAAGAAGTGTTTTGTAATGTGCATTTTAATTGCAAAAATTGTAACATATGGGGAAAGTGTGAAGAACACACAGAAAATTGATTTGGGGGAGAACTAAGCAGAATACCTCATTAAATTGAGGATCTCTTCCTTTAAACTTGCTGTATTGGTTTTGAGTGGCCAAGTTTTGGTAGCAGGAGGCTATCAAAAGGAGGGTAGCAGGGGTGGATTCTGCGAGCAGCTGCCAGAAGCTTGCCCCATGTCTGACAGACCCAATGCCAGCTGGCTCCAAGGTGGACCCACTACTGGCCAAGACTGAAGTCACCAGTGGCACTGGTAGCACCTCTAGGATAACATGTTTAAGAAGGAAAAAAAGGAGGTTGGGCAGTAGTAATTGCACTCAGAGAAGAGCAAAGTGAGAATACATGGAGGAACAACTATGCAAACACCAAGGTCAGTGGAGAAGGAGGGGGGGAGGAGGTGCTTCATGCACTGGAGCTGAGATTCCCCTGCAGCCTGTGGTGAATCACAGAGTCATTAGGGTTGGAAGGGACCTCTGGAGATATCCAGTCCAACCCACCTTCCAAGGCAGGGTCACCTAGAGCAGGTGACATGGGTATGCGTCCAAGTGGGTTTTAATGTCTCCAGAGAGAGACACTCCATGACTTCCCTGGGCAGCCTGTTCCTGGGCTCTGCCACTCTCACTGTAAAGAAGTTCCTCCTCGTGTTGAGGTGAAACTCGTTTTGTTTTAGTTTAAGGCCATTGCTCCTTATCCTATTGCTGGGCACCACTGAAAAGAGTCTGGCACAATCCTCTTGGCACCCGACTTTGAGATATTTATGTGCATTAATGAGATCCCCTCTCAGTCATCTCTTCTCTACACTAAACAGGCCCAGCTCCCTCAGTCTCTCCTCATAAAAGAGATGCTCCAGACCCCTGATCATCTTTGTGGCTCTCTGCTGGACCCTCTCCAGTAGCTCTTTGTCTTTCTTGTACTGAGGAGCCCAGAATTGGGCACAGTAAAGGCCATGGTGAAGCAGGCTGTCCCCTGCAGCCCACAGAGGTCAGTGGGAGTGCAGAGATCTACCTGCAGCCCATGGAGGAGACCCACCCTGGAGCAGATGGATGCCTGAAAAAAGGCTGTGAGCCCATAGGAAGCTTGTGCTGGAGCAGTGTCCTGGCAGGGACCTGCAGATCCATGGAAAGAGGAGCCAGTGTTAGAGCAGGTCTCCTGGAAGGACTTGTGACCCTGTCAAGGACCCACGTGGGAGCTGGCTGTTCTTGAGGCTCTGAACCCCGTGGAAAAAGACCCACGTTGGAGCAGTTCATGAAGAACTGCAGCTCATGGGAAGGACTCTTGCTGGGGAAGTTTGTGGAGAAGTGTCTCCCATGGGAGAGGCCTCACTGAAGCAGGGGAAGGAATCCTTTCCCTGAGCAGCAGCAGAAATAACCTGTGATGGATTGACCATAACCCCCATTCCCTGTCTCCCTGCACTGATGAAGGTTAGGGGTACAACCTGGGAAGGAGGGAGAGGTGGGGGGAAGGTGATTTTAAGATTTGGCTTACTTCTCATTATCCTGCTCTGAGTTTGATTGGTAATAAATTCAATTAATTTCCACAGTCACATCTGTTTTGCCTGTGATGGTAACTGTTTTGTGCTCTTTCCCTGTTCTTACCTCAACTCATGAATCTTTCATTATATTTTCTCTCCCTGGTCCAGTTGTGGAGGGGAGCGATAGAGTGGCTCTGATGGGTACCTAGCATCCAGCCATTGTCAACACTTGCCTAACAGGAAAGGTTCCCACAATGGTGACATGAAAAGTGTTTGTAAAATATGCTTTTACCTTACAGCCACTTCCACTTTTGTAATATCTGTTTTTTAACTTTCTTCTGTGATGCTATGATAGTTTGACTGCATCTTCACTGCTTATGTCAGAAAATTCATGTTAACTTGCTCTAGGACAGGTTCTGGAGTAAAAGAGATTATGCTGAAAATAAAATTGTTTCAGTCCAAGCCAGTGCACTTTACCAAAGGCATATGACTAGAAGCCAGTGCAAGAACTGTCTGGGGAAGCACACAGTAGGTAAGTTAAGTAGGCCAAAACAGTAAGCACATGGCTGTCTTGGGTAATGCTTTCGAAATGGTGTTTATGTTACTGCCTGAGCATAGATACTCTCTTTCTTCTTCTCCTTCCCCACGTGTGATATTATGAGTCAAATGGATTTTGTTTCAAGACACTGAGGCACAATTTTGCTTTTGCAAGCTCCGACATTCACTTCCCCACTTTTCAATCATAGTCTTGAGACAGTAACAGGATGAAAAGAGAAAGAAGTACTAGCTTTCAGGAAGGATAATTTTGCCTAAGAGTTTTTTCCCCCCTTTTTTTTTTTTTTATATTTATTGTATGGCCATTTCCAGGCTGTTGTTTTATGTCTAATGTATGTCCATTTCTATTTAGTCTGGCTTCTAAAATCTCGCACAAGTGTTTCAGGGCAACTCTAAACACAAGTGTGGAAGGAGCATCTTTTGCAGTTACTGCTTACGTCTTGGTAAGCTATATCTTAAAAGATCATTCTTGATGGGATATGCAGAGCTTTTCTTGTGGCTGGTCCAGGAGAGGCATTGACAAGCTCTGAAAAACACCTATAACCTGTTTTCAGTGGGAGAGATAAAGACAGAAAGTCCTGCAGGGAAGAGAGTGTGTGGGCTGAACTTGGGGGTTGACAGCATTGTATAAGGAATGGAAGTAAGTCATGCACTGTGTCAGAGCATCACAATGTCCAAATAGAACTTGGGCAAGATACAAATTGAGTTGTGACATTGTTATGAGACAGATCTATTAGGTTGATTTGTAGTAAATCTGTAGCAACAGATGTTAGGTGTGAGTGCTAATCTCTTTCCTGGAACAGTAAGGTTATACACACACCAAGAAGAGTGCCCAGAGCTGTATTCCCTGTGTACTACTGAGTATAGGAATAACTGTGTGTGTAGGGGGCAATAAGAAGACCCACAAAGAAAACCTTGTTTAAACTGGTATCAATCAAGGATATAACCACAAGAAAACAAAGGCCAAAATAAGTTCTTTACACCAGGGTGAATGGTGGCTGGGTGCCCATGGAAGTGAAGTAGCAACCACTCTGCACAACTATGCACACAGAGGAAGACTGTGTTGTCATCATTTTCCCTCATGTTGTATGTCTGGTTGTCACATGCTCTCCCCTGTACTGGTTTCGCCACACTTCCCTGGCAGCCGACACTGTGCAGTTCACACAACAAACCTCAGTACTCCTTCGACAGTGAGTGCGTGGTGAAAACCTGTAGGGTCCTTGTGGAGACTGATCTTTGTGAGGTACCTGGTGCTTAATCATGGATGAGGTAGTAGGACAAAGGGCTTGATTCCAGTGATGATCACTGTATGTCAGTGACACATTCCATTATACAAAATGTGACAGGGTCAGTAGGGCACCCATGTCTGCAGGATGCCTCAGAAGTCACACTATTTGAGACCAAATGTCTTACTCCTTCTCATCACACTTCTAACCTGCCACCACCCTGCTCCTTGAAAGTTAATATCTTTTTAAATCCTAAATTGCCTCTATGGATAAGGAAAAAAATTTACTTTAGCAACTATTTGTTTCTTTGAACTTCTGATGAATGTAGATATATTCTGTAAGTTAAGACTATGGTTCTGAATGGTTGTTCCTCAGCACATTGGGACCAACAGTCTTCTTTGTGTGTCTGGAAATGTACTGATTAAGTATAAATGACTAAGCTACTGCAAGCTGGGTTTAGTGGAAAAAAAAAAAAAAAAGGAAAAAAAAAGAGAAAAAAGCCCCAACCTTATTGGCTTGTTTGTGTGTCAGCATTCAGAAGGTGCCTGATGCAGTAGGACTTCCTGAGAGGTTTGTTTAAGTATGTGCATTTAGAAACACATCTAAACATCC
>JAYRBT010000093.1:44654299-44683618 GCA_036023395.1 Myiotriccus ornatus | reverse complement strand
CCTGCAGCCCGGAGGGGTGTGCGGGCACCGCCGCTGCTCCCTCCCGCTCCGTAAACAGCGCTCCCGGGCTCCGGGCCGGGCCGACCTGGCCGGCGGAGCAGCTGGAAGTCCGGCTGCCGCGCCTCGCCGGGGGAGGTGGTGCGTGCGTGTGTGTTGTGGGAGAACTTCCTCGAGAATTCTTACTTGTGCCGTAAAAAATATTAAAAAAAAAATAAAAAAGAATAAAACCTCGTTACAGGAGGAGGGGAAGCAGGCACAGAAGCACATCTGTGGTTTTTCTCTGTATGTCTCTATTGAATTTGCTTCTGCGTGGGGAAATGTTTCCCTAGGTGTGGGTTACGAATTAAAGCCATTTTCACAAGATTATGTTTTTTAAGAAAAGATTTACAGATATACGTGTTCAGATTTTTTTTTTTTTTTCTTTTTTTTTTGGTGACTGAAGTCTAGTTAGAACCTGATTGTGTCCTTGTCACCTCTGCAGTCAGTGACAGGTGAGAAAATGACACCTTCCTTTGGTTATTTGTAAATTGTTTTGTGCTGAGAGACATCGACTGTATTCTTTTTGGTTGCTGGGCAGAAGGAAACGTAGTTGGGAAGATTGTGATGGCTATTTACAGTTTCAAATGTGATTCTGCACTTGAGATTAGTTGCTTAATGGTGAATGTTTCTGACATCTTAGCCCTGTAAAGCTTTCCGATTTATTATCTACTTCTTAATTTGTTCTATTGTTAATAAAATTTGATGTATATGTAGTTTAAGTAAGAGAGAAGTATTTCTTAAGTTTGTATTTTAAGGAAAATCAAAGTTAACAGGAGATTGTAGAGAGATTCTGCACACAGTTAAGGTAGCTTGGAACAGTTTGATTAACTTTTTTTTCCTCCCCCCCCTTCTCAGTCTTCCTAGTACGTGATATGGGAGTAATACTGTAGTGCTGTTCCTTGGGCCTGCCCATTTATCTTCCCTTTTTGGGGAATTTGAGGATGCAGTAGGAATACAGTAGCCATCACTGTCTTCTGCTTGATGAGAGTACCTCCCAAATGATTTCAGGGGTGTAAATAGAGAATTTTGTATTTAAAAACTACAGTATTGTTGTGTGAAATGATAGAGATTTTAAGCAGTGGTGCACTTTCCAGAGGAGCCTTAAATTTGAGCTATTTACAGAGTTTTTAATTTTTGTAAATGCCAGCAACAGAAACATGAGGAAGTAGTACTTGCTCATCACAGCTTTTCCTCCCAGCTGCAAAAAGTTCACAGAATGCAGAAAATGGTTCAACGTCATTATTGACCAAATCAGACTGACTGGAACTGCACAATGGAAAATGAAAGGAGGCTACTACTGCTTTTCACTTGTAGATGTTCAGAGTGATGGTTAGACTAATAAAAAGGTTGAAATCTCTGTAGGATAACTATTTCTAATCTATGTGGAGGTAATGTTATGCATGACCACAGAATATTACTACCACCTTGTACTAGCAATGGAATCTTCTTGCTGAATTTTTAAGTAAAGCAGTTGTTGAACAGGGTTGTTGGTTTGCCTTTGGTCTCTTATCTCAGCTCTGGAGCATTTTTACAGTATGACCTTATGTAAACAAATAGCTAAGTGACAAAGTTTGCAGTTACAAGAAACAACCTATCATCTCATCTGAAAGAACTTTAAAAGGGAAATAAAACACAGAAATGTAGTAATATTAAACAGAGACATTAATTAAATGGTGTTGTTTATGAATAAAAGAGAACTACCACCAAATGTTACAAAACTTTCATTAAAAAAAAAAAAAATTGATATTGTTGACCATACAATAATAAAACAAATACTTGTTTTAATGGTCTTTGAAAAAAACCCAACTGATTTGGAAGAGGGCAACCAAAATCTTGTGTCTTTTATAATAAAAATAACTGGAGCTTAAAGGAGGAGGTTGAACTAGATGACCTCCTGAGATGCCTTTCAACCCAGATTATCCTGTACCAGTGCTCCTGTTCTATTACAGGCTAGCATATTTGTTATAACACATCCCTTCAATTTTTTTCCTAAGCTTGCTTGCAAATATTATCACTGTTATTAGGCGGTACACAGTTATATTTTTTTCATTTAACTTAATAGAGCTGGTGTTTCAAAACCTCTGACCCTAGCTGTGCACTGATTTTGGTGGATTTCTGATGTATTCATATGTCCACCCACAGGGTTCTCAGCATGAGCCCAGTTAGATGACTAATATGAGTAATACTAATAATATCTGAGTCAACATTTGAGCTCATGCTTACGTTTGTATTTCTCTAACTTTTTTCAGATGCGATTTCTTTATCAGAAGGTAAATGAGGAACTTTCTTGAATTTCTGGATATTAGATTTTGGAGATTATTGCATAAGGTAGATCTGTCCTTATGGAGACCCTCTAAAACAGTACCAAAATATGTATATACAATGAGGCTTCTTTACAGTAGTTCTCTGTTGGAGGAACTGTAATCAGTTTCATTTGCCACATACAAATAGGTGCTGCATGCTGCGTTCATCTAGAGAGTACATTGTATCTGTCACTTAAGTGTGTTATATGCCTCCCCATACAGTGAAGCGCTACAAGGTACTAGTGTAAGGTATGTTGTCACTGTCAGTTGCAGCCTGTGAGATGCTGGAAGAAAAAGGGTGATGCCTCACTCAAATATTAAGCTCTGTGAGTTACGCAGTACTGCAGAGAGTTCTGGTTTACGTGGACAATGCTAATCCCCATGTGTTATGTAGAATGACTTGCCTGGAAGGCAATTGTCTATCTAATTTTGGTTATGCAGTCATTGTATCACACAGTCAAATATGAATCTTTAAATTTTATTTGTAGAAAAAAAGTCCAGTCTAATGCAGGTAACTATTGATTCAAAATCAATAGAAGCATTGTCCTTTTATGAGGTGAGTTGTCTCTGCATCTATCTTTGACAATGACTTCCACAGTAGTATTACAGAGTTCCTATTGTTGTTAATAGATTGCTTTTTAATAACGGTTGCACATTTCCTTTTATTAGGAAAAGAGGCAATAGCTCAGAGTGTTTTGATTTTCTGTCTTCTCAGCTGTCTTCTGGTTTTATGTGGTGTTTATTTGCAGCGGAGAGAGGAGGGAATATATGTATGTGTGCGTATTTTCTTTTTTCCTGGAATCTAGTATTTTTTCATAGCTCATATAAATATATGACTCTAGTTTTCTGTGTTTTTTGTGATATCACAAAAGACAGTATTCCAGGTGAACTGAGAATGCTTTCAATCTCTTTCCTTTTTTCATTGGAACACTTTGTTTCTTGTCTTGTGTACCTCTATTAAGCAGAGATTCTGTTGAGCCGCACATCCTGTGCGTGATTGTTTTGTTTATCTGCTTACACTTGGCTTAAAATTCAATGCCATGTGGGAATAACTGCAAGTTATTCTTTCAGGAGTTTATTATTTTGTGTTTGTTGGCATCTAATGTCTTTTGTGGTTTTTTTGCTTGGCTAGCTCTCAGTTTTGATCCTGCTCAAGTCTCATGTAAGCCGGTTATCACCAAAGTTGTTTCTAGGCCAGGACTTTGAAAGTGCTTATGTGCTTGCATAAATATATATGATGTGATATTTCTTGCTCTGTATGCATCCCCGTACACCACTTTTTCTGATATTTACTCCTTGATCTATGTGTTGTCTGTGGTGTAAAGTTTTTTATTGACAGTCCAATGGAGCTATCATCTTAACTGCTATTCCCTTTATCATTCTGCTTATGTACTTAAGCTTTTGCAGTAGATTTCAGACCTTAAGAAAATCTTTCACAAGTGTTTTAGATAAATGAATATATTATACATGTTCAAAGTGTTGTGATTAAAGTTATTTGCATGTATAATTAAAAATCAAAAAATTCTTATTTATATGACTTTATGGGTCTCAAGGATGTCTTTTTTGTAGCATTTAATGAGAGTAATTATCAAATCAATTTAAATCAGTTCATGAGCTTTTATTTTTTTTTTTGCTTAGCCTAAATCGTAATGTTTACCAGAAACAGTTTATGGGGATGACAACTTTTTTGGGAGATTCTTGGGAGGGGGGATTATATTTTAGAATAGCGTTAACATTTCCTAGTCTAAAATTGACACGTTGCATAAATAACAGATCTTAAAGGACATGTCTGGTGTCCTTTAAATGAATATTTTCTGTCTTTGTTATGCATTAGTCTTGCTTGACTACTAGGATTTCATGGTTATGACCAAAATGTCTTCAGTGTGTCACAACACAGGCTACAGACTGAGTTTCTAGTGCTGTCAGATATTTTTTAAGTAAGAAGAACTTTGCCTTCTAAATATCCAATCTTGGTACATAAATATACAGTTATTTTGTTACCTGTATTTATACAAAAATTTGGAGGCCTCAGTTATTCAGGTGCATTTAGATCGGGAGCCCTTTTAACTCCAACGTGAAATGATGGGATTGCTTGCATGGATTCAGTTATGGAGATAGGGCCATGGGTGGTGTCTGAGTTATGCTGAATGTATTAGGTAGAAATTGACTATGAGACTAATGCAAGGGCATTTGAGGACAAAGACTATTGGAAAACAAACATTAATTCCCAATAAAAGAGGGTTTTTTGTGAGTTGAAAATGTACTTTGGAAACCTATTTGAGATAATCAAATAGTGTAGGAGGCTCTGAGATTATAAAGACAAAAGCCTCTTAAAAATACAGCTTTCGAGTGAAGGTTTACATTGGAGGATCATGTTCAGAAAAAAATACAAAGTCTGTTATATGTGATATAGTTAGTATTCTGCATACTATAAGCTGGCAAAAATTTTCCCTTTTCATGCATTTCCCGGTTGTGGGGAATTCTGACATTGTTTAATGTTTGCTGCTGATTCTGCAAAATGTAGCAATGCTGTATTACATTTGTTCATAAGTTAACTTTAATACAGTTGTAAGGGACAGCAATCCCTAGCTAGCTCTATACATCTTTCTGAAACAAAGGAGCAATGCAGGGGCGAAATGAAGCCACTTACCTGTTTGTTGCGTCCGATCTAAATGAGGGAGTACTCCTGTGGGCTTGGAAATCAGGAATTGGGGCCAAACAGGTCATTTGAGGGGGCATCCCCTCAGAGATAAGCAGAATCAAAAACATTCTTATTGCAGTTATATAGTCTATAAAGGTAAAGAAGGCAAGTTTAATCTTCAGAAAATGGAGGGAATAAAAGGAGTCGAAGTAAGTGAAACCTTTAAAACCATTTCCTTATAGCTGAAGGAATCAAAACTGGACCCAAAGCCAAACCATTCCCATTTTATAAGTTGTGCCAAGAGGACTGGTGAACTTGAAAGCTTGCATGGTTTTCAACTTTATCATCAAACTACTAAAGACATTTTCCCTCACTATGAAATGTAGCTCATAGAGAAAACTGCTTCTTATACAAATAATGTTGGAAATTATAACTGGCATTTCAAATCTTATTCCTCACACTATTTTGCCATAATTTGCAGCACTGCACTGCAGATTCTCTCTTAGGATTAGTTTTTTGAATCCCTGGGAGTTTTATTTTATTATGAGATGTGTTATAATAATAGGTACATAGAAGTATCTTCAGTTTTTCTTGTCCTGTAAAATCCTTTTTAGAGTTTCAGATTAGTTGATTTGTTAGAGATTTGAATGCCCACTTCAGCATATTAAGATCAGTATTAATATGCAGTTTTTAAGCAGTGAGTTTTTTGTTATGTTGACAAATTGTCTGCTGTACATAGTTTTCAGATTTCTGCACTGAGTAAAACAGTGGCACTCTTTGTTGTTTTTTTCTTCATATTTCATTACATTGAGGTTTTGCTGTTTGGAGCAGTTGAAAGCATACTTAGCAATTGATGGCCAAGGGACAGTAGAAGTCCTTATGCTGGGGAAAGCAGGTGGGAATCCAATCAGACAAAGAATTTTGGCCTTTCTGGCAGAAACTGAAAACCATGAAGTCACAGAAATATAAGATTAAAGTAGAGGTTGTAGTTTCATGATGTGCATTAACTGTTTCTTAAGCTGTCTCTGGTTTTCGAAACTTTTCTCACCCTCTCACAAACACTGTAATATGCTGGTCCGTCAGTTGTGTAAACACGACAGCTTTTTGTAGGGCTGTGCTGTAAACTGTATTACAAGTGACCTAAGTTAAAATTAATTTTTTTTTTCTCTTTTGGAACAAGTGGCATGAGGGGAGGAGAATGGACAGAATAACTTCTTAAGCTGATTTGCAATGTCAGAGAAAATATTGTGTAATTGCATCCTGGATAACCCCAAAGATGGAATCAGCTACAAAAGAAATTTTGGCTTCCCAGTGGAATCTGAGGGCACTGGATTGCACAAGACCCAAATCCTCAGCTGTGGGCAGTAAAGCATGTGTCAGTCCAACGGCTGGCTCCCAAAAGATTGAGACTTTGGAACTACTCTAACAACTGTGTAAATAGGTGCATGGTTATCTTTTAATTGCTGTATACCTTGGTCTTCATAAACCTTTGTAACTATGCTGTCTGGGGGCTTGTGAAAAAGTACTTCTGGTTGCATTTCTCTTAACCTGGCTTCTTTGGTTAGAGGTCATTTCAAGTTAGCTGGCTAATTTGAGGGCATTCTATTCCAATGGGTCTTTTGGTCCCTAAAATTGGAGCTTAGCACACTAAAATGGTGTTTTGGCTATTGAAAGAATGAGTTACTTGCACTGAATTCCAATGAGTATTTCAGAAGCATGCTTGCAGAAGCCGGAGAGCAGCACACTAGACTTAAGTTTGTGATAATAAGAATGCAAAACTGTTAGTAAAACGTACAGGCCCTGTGCAAGGTGGATGTAAAAGTGAGCTGAAATCTTCACTTCTCATTGTTTTGCATTGGCAGACCCAAAAGCAGTGTGATGAAATAGACTTGGGTCAAAGTGGAGAATAAATAAACCAGGAGGTTTATTTGGTTGAGGTTAATGAGATTACACCAGTATCAGTCAGAACCAAACGAATTTGAAGCTATGTCTGCAGTATAGTTGCATGTGTGATTTTAGCAAACATGGATATACCTGAACAAGCTCATATTTCAGTAGTTGGAAACCACAGCAGTGCAAACTACACAGGACACTGAAAGTTTCACACTGCTATTACTACCCAGGCTGGTTCAGGTGTATTAACAGTGTTTAGAAGGATATCTTTAGACTGCAGCAGGCTTAAGCTGTGCCATAAGTTTCTTGGGCTTGTATTTTTCCAGGTCTGTTTTCTGAGAGCTCCGGCACTTGCTCAGACTGATAGCTTATCAATATTTTTGCCTGTGAACTAAAAAAACTGAGTTTTAAACTCACTTTGGGATGTTAAAATGTTTTTACTTTGTTTTCTAAAAAAGATTGTAGTATTTGTCAATTTTGTGGTGGTTTGGTGAGTTTTGATACATGGCTTTTTTGAACTCTTGAACCTGAGGTAAAAATGTTTGGGTAAGTTGATACTACACAATATCTCTTTTTGTAGTTTAAGTTGTTATGCTGTGGTTGTGGAGTTGTTATGACTGTGCAAGGTGATGAAATACTATTTCTTACAGTCAGACGACTTTTTGGAAGGATATCTGAAGTTTGTCATTACTTGATATTACACATGCCATAATGTGCTAGAAGGCATTGTCTGTCTAGTTTCTTATCCCTGCAGTAACCTTGTGGACTCTTCTGGCATCTTGTGTGAAAGGTCTTTGAACAGCTTTACATTTAGATTACTTGAAGATGTTTCTGGAAATATGGAAAAGCTTTACTTTTAAACAGCATGCAGGGAACTTAGTGCTTTGTGGTAATGTGTCAAACTGCTTTTCTCCATCTTCCACATCTGTAGTATGTCTTGACTAAGAAACTCACTATTATTTTGACTTGTCACAATGTAGCTGAAGTGTTTTTGACTGAGGGCTAAGGGGAAGTGACCTTGAGTGCTCTTTTATCCTACAGTTAATAGGTTAAATATGTGTGAAGCCAAAAGTGATGACCCCTTTCATGCTAAGGGGACACACCAAATGAAAACTAGAGCATGTCATTCCTGATCTTCAGTGGACAGACAGGTAATAGAGATGGAGAGGATTTCTTTAAATTACTCTTTGCTTTAAAGTAAACCATTTGGAGGTTATTATTACAGTTTTGCTAAAGCCTAGATTTAGTCAAACAATGTAACTTTTGGTTAAACAGAGACATGGTATTTATAGAATCACAGAATAATTTGGTGAGGAGGGGACCTCAGTTATTTTCTGCTCCAAAGTTCTACATGAAGCAGGGTCAGTAATGATGTCATAATGCTGTATCCTGTCAGGTCACAAAACCCTTCAAGGATGGAGACAACAGCTTGACTGCTGGATTTCCTCTGGATGTCAGACTTTCTCCTTAAATCCTTCGGAACATCTTGTGGTTCAGCTTGTGCCAGTGGTCTCTTGTCCTGTAAAGAGCTTGGCTCTGTCTTCTGAATAATCTCCTTGTTGGTGGCCAGGGCTGCTGTTTGGTTCTCCCAGTCTTCTCCAGGTGGAATAGGCCCTAATTCTCCAGTCTGTACTTACAGGGTCTGTGCTACAGACAAGAACTTGTTATTGTTTGTCAGTGTTTTTTCTGTGCTGGAACAATGGGATAGGGCCTGGACACAGGATTTTAAATTCAAGTAGGATCTGAATATTAGCAGACTTCTAAATAAAAGCCAGAACAGTAGGTGGTCAGAGACTTTTCAGCAACCAAACTGGGAGCAATTTCTTCCTCCAGTTTATGTGTAAAAATAACCGTAAGATGATGAACTGTGCTTGGTTTAAATCCTTGAAGGATACTGTGACCAGAAACAGGCTGTTCAGTTCATGTAATTACCATGCTTCCCCTCTAATTAACTGTGCAGTTTGAAAAAACAAATGTGTTTTAATAAATTTAGTTGGTCATGTAGCATTTCTTTATAAGTATTGTATTTAATAATGTCAACTGTAATTTTTTAGTAAGTTTTGTATGTTTTTGTTGCATTTCAATTTTTGAAATGCAGTATACTAGAAATAAGTTGAAAATTACTGTATTGAAAACTATAGTCGATATACTTTTTAGTATAATGTAATGAATTAAAACTCCAAGTCTAGATGGAACTAATTAAGTTCCATCTTTTCTTACAAAAAACACAAAAAATCGTAATGTGCCTTGTTTAATTAAAAACAAGTGCAAAGAACGATTTGACTGCTTCAGTGATTAAACATATGAAACAGTTTAAAAAGTAAACGTGCAATACGAGTGGATTATATTAAATGTTCTCTTCAATTTCAAATACACATATTTATATTTGGGGGTTCTGTTTTTTTTTCTTTTATTTTTTTGTTGCGCTTTGATTCTGTGAGATTTATGGGCTGTTAAACCAACTGAAAATTTTGGAGTGTTATGGCCCTTTGTTTGTGTCAAGTCATTAGACTTCAACCACTTGAGACCAGTGGATTCTGTTTTGCTGGAGTGAATGTCTTCTAGAGCTAGTTACAAGGGTATGCCAATGCACTTTGGTTCTTTCATCAAGCTGAATTCTTGAGTACGAGTTCACAAGTTGAGTTAATTTTAATATTTGCCTTTCTTAATAGTTGCTCTGTAACGTCATTGGTTACTAATAAAGCTAATTGTAGAACATAAGTTTCTTCCCTTGAGGAGCATAAATGTATGATGAATCAGTGTGCCATTTTTTTGCGTCATTTAATGATGTCTAAATTTGTTTAGTAAGAGCTTGTACTAGTGATTTTATTTATGTCTAAAATTCTTCTATTTCATACTAAGATTTGCTCTTGTACTTGAACTAATTATATAGGTAATGTTAGAACACTTGCCTTCTGTTTCCACTTCTTTTTGTTTATATTGCTTTGTAAATTTCGTATTGCTGCCTCTTCTCAAATTAAGATGACCTAAATTATTATGATTTCTTGATTATTCTTGATTAGTTCAAAAGGTGAAATAAGACATTCTAAGAAATCCCAGATTCTTAAGCAAAAGCAAAATTTCCTATTAGAAGAAGTATGTGAATGGCTTTGTCACTTCACTCCTCCAGATACTTCTCTGTTCATTACCTTCTTACTGTCTCTTTACTCTTCTTTTTCAGAACTTTTCTGTCACGTTTAGCCACATCTCTCCTGTTATGGCTTTGTTGCTTTCTTACATTCCTTCCTTTTGTCTCTTTAATAGAAGAACCATTAGTTGTTTTGTTCTCAGTCAAGTATGGTTTAAGATTGCTTTCTGATCTTGATGGTAGTCAAGGTCTGACCTAATTGGAACCAAACTTCAGGGCCCAAATCCAGCCAAGTGCTGTGTCTTTCATTTTACATTGCCGAAACACCCTTTTGTCTTTCTGGATGCATTGTTCTTAGATTTGATCGAACAAACTCCCCAGTCAAGTTTTGAGTGCCTTTGGATGGTAAAATAGGAAGAAAAAAAAATAACCAAAATGCACATTACATAAATATTAAGATCGGATACTATATGCCAGATATCTTTGTATTTTCAGGCTGGGCTAAGCTATATTAAAATTATATGGGAGGCTGGAAAATTGGTTTTCAGTTGGACTGAAATGGTTTTGAAGAGGAAATTAGTTTTGATTTGTTAGTGGAAGAAAAAAATTGCTTCTGAAAAAGAGATTGTACTAAGACTCAGTTCTGGTAGCCTTAGTGGGCAAGAGTGGGGTATTGTGATTAGAATTTCTTTTGAAGTGTGAGGAATGAGAAGTATTGATATTTGTCTGGAAGGAAAAGAGAGATTGGCAGGTTGCTTGGCAGTAGACTGGATGAGAACAGATGTTTGTTTAGTCTGAGTACAATAGTAATGGAAGAAAGTCCAAATATTTTATGAATGAAGGGAAGAAAATGCAGATGACAGATAAGTAAAAAGGTGCAAGAAATCCTGAAATTGGCTCAGTTGGTTAGAGCATGGTGCTGATATAACACCAAGGTTGTGGGTTCAGTCCCCATGTAGGCCATTCACCTAAGAGCTGGACTCGATTATCCTTGTAGGTCCCTTTCAACTCAGAGTATTCTGTTATTCTTGAGGTTATAAGTGCCCTCACGTCTTTCACTGTGAAGTGTCGCAAAAGTGGCACTGAGTATTCTGTGAAGGTGTGGGTGGATGAATGATTCTATACTGGAAATGCAGACAGGTGCGAGGCCTTGTGTGTACCTTTTTAACCTTAACTGTTACTGTACATGTTTAATTACTTTCGCAGTTGTAACTGTTGGAAAGTACTGTGTAATTTCGAATTTCAGTGAGGCTGATGTATTGAGAATGGAGAGCCAGACACTCTGGCTGTATGTGAGCATTAAAGATTTCATAATTTAAATTACAATCATCTGTACAATAACCTAGAATTTTTTTCTCCAGCCAATGCTGTCTCTAACACACATGCATGCACACATTCCTTACTTATTTTTCACCAATATCTTTTTAGTTTCTTAACGGAGGAAAGAGAAATGCATGTTTCAAATTGTAGTCCTTTCATTATTTAGGCTGTGTGGTGGAATAAAGTAGTAGCCTAAAAAAACCTTTTTGTTTTATGATATCTCTGACAGATCATGGACAGGATTAGTTTTGCAACTATAATTTCTGATCTCTCCTTTCCTGTTTGTTCCTACATACCTTTATTTAATTTTATTTGTGTAATGGGCATTATGCTTTTTGAAGGCATAATGAAAATAATGGATCATAGTGCTAATTCACTGAGTAGTGAATTGCTGCATAATGTTATAACTTTGTTACTGAAACAATTATATACTCATAAGCACACAGTTGTACATGCAGTATTTACTCTAAAATGTTATACAATTCTGTTGTTTTTATGACAGGGAATCTCTCGTAGTGTATGATTGCATACATAACTATACATTAATAATTCTGTATTTTAAATTGAGTTTTATGGAACATTGGATTTAATCTAGGTAATTATTTGAATTTCATATGCTTTCACAATATGACTAGAACATTTCAGATGTATTATTACTAATGCTACTGTATCTGTTAGTTTCAAAACATTTGAAAAGTAATCTCAGTGGTCAGCAAGTAGACCATCAAAATGCTACTGTTGGACGAGCTGACACAAAGTCTGGCTTTAGCAAATCTCATTATATGATTACAACCATACTTAAAGTGTTAAACTGTGTGTACAAGTAATGAAAGAAACGGCAGGTCAGCTGTGGATTACACAGCCTGTATATGGGAGCCTCAGTTTGTCTGTCTTTTCATTTTTGCCCTTGTAACCTAAAAATCATAGTTGACTTAAGAGCATCATATGTTTGCTGTCAAAACTACTATAATAATTAGACCATTTATTTACAACAAATGCGTGATATCTAGACTCAGAAACATGTCATTTGACATCTGCAATGGTGTGTTTCTTCCACAAAAAGTAGAGGATGAGAAAAAAAACCTTATATGATTTTTAGCTCACTAATCCTCCTGGAACTAATGAAAGTAGCATTGTAATGTAAACTTTATCACAGGTAGAAGTGAAGTAACTTGCAGTGCAGAAACAAGAAAAAAATGACATTTTTTCTTTTTGGCAGCACTGTCCTTAGTGTTAGCATTAAAATGAGTTTTCTAGAACCCTTTTATAGATATATTTTCTTATATATTCTAGTGTTTTTAAGTTAGCTTGTTTCCCTATTAGAAGCGAGTCTCTGAATGTAGCCTGTTTGCAGATAATCCTGTCTTGTAAAGTTCAGTAATTGTGTCAATAGCCTGATCAATAATTCATACTTTCAATGGATTATTTAAAATTACTAACTTGACAGCCGTTACAAAAAAAGTCACTGAAGATTATCAACTCCAAAAGCAACTTGCATGCTCGTGAGTGATAAGAAAATGAAATACTAGGGAGAGCTGGCTTTTTTGTCTTCTGCCAAAAGGAAAAAAACTCTAGACCTCTCAAAGGGCTGGAATGAGTTCCTTTGAGGATTTCAGTGCTAGGAAAGGAGGGAGGAACTGGGAAATGGAGAATGCACAGAATAAACAAAGGAAAAGGACTTTCAAGGGGGGAAGTTTTACAACATACAGTATAGAGCAGGGATACAAAGTGAAAAGAAGAAAAGTGGGTTTCTTCTTCTACCTTCCTTTCCCTCTCCTTTTTTTCCCTTTAATCTTTTCGAGGGCAGGGAGAGGGTTATGCTGTACAAAAGAGAAGGGAACACCAAAACCAGAGGAAAGAGTGGAAGGGGGTTTAGCTGCCACCATAATTATGGTACTGCTGGACTGAAGGCTCAGCTTGAGAAGTATTTTGGGGCTTTGCAGGACAAATAGGCAATATATTTGGTTTTGTGTGGTAAAGAGAAATATTTAACCACTTGTCCAAAGCTGCTGCATTGGAAAAGCTCATGAAATAAAAGCCAGTAAAGGGGTTCCTCAGTAGCTGAACAAAGGCAGTACAGAATGGACTGATTAGAGAACAGTTGCAGCTCTATGAAGACAGGTAAACTATGTGTAAGACTGCTTTGGATTTGCAAAAGGAATAAGATGTAATGACACTCATCTGGTTTTGACCATAGTGGAAAATACACTTGTTTCACTGAACATGTTGTCCAGTAACCAGGATGTGGGCTCTGGTGTATGAAGCCTTCAACTGTCTAGCTGTACCTCCTGTATTAGTGAAGTGACACAAGTTTTCCATCCAATATGTCGGTCATAAACACATGAAAGCAGCATAAAAAGCTGAACAAGTGTTCACTGTTTTTCTTTGCTAATAGAATAGAATTGCTAATAAGGTGAGGTAGATGGCATTATTATGAAGAGATTTGGCAAGGCTGGGATGAGAAGGTATGTGGAAGCTTACTGTCACTACTATAAACACCTCCTACAAACAGACCTGATAAATGAGAGGAATGAGGTCCTCTAGCAGAAAACCTTGAGAAGAAAGAGGGATAAAAAAAAAAAGGTTAAAAGTTTCAGTACTGACACTTTCATGTCAGTAGGGGCCTAGTAGACATGTTCCCGAAGGGCTCCACAAGACGGGGTTTTTCAGTGCTGAGGTCATCCTCTTGGATCAGGACAACTGAGTTAACTGGAGTTGAGTAACATAGGTGAAGAAAGTTAGTAGGCTTTTATTTGTCATTGCTTCATTTCTAGCACCGCTGCAGTGACAAGGGGTGGGCATTAAGCTGACAAAATTCATTGCACCTAGTTACACAGTATTGTTACAGTAGTTGAAGGAATTCAAAGAAATACTGTTTCAGAGACAACATATAAGTGACTTTCATCAAAACATCAAATTTGTTATTTGCGTTCAATATAAAATAAGGTCCATAAAATGTTAAGAACTAAAGAACAATCATAACTACCTATATGATTACAGCTCTTGAAGCGGACAAATTTCAAGTGCTTTTAAAGAGGATCTGCAGCTGGATCATGTGGGGGTTTTTTTTGTTCCTATATATTTGAAAATAACTAGGCACCTGTATGCAAAAGATTCAGTATTGTCACTAGAAACCTGGCTTCTGGTACATACCTAGAAGACCTTCTCCTTTGGGATTCATACTGAAATATGCATTAGATTAGTATGCAAAGAGCAAATCAACAATCAAACATGCTGGACTCCCTAATCTGACTGAGCTGCAGCTTGTTTAGTTTGATTTCCAATTTTTTTTTCTTCTATCAGGATTCAAATACTGTTTCACTGCTTGGGCTCTCAGCCAAGCCTTATGCAGTCAACAAAATTAATTCGAATTCATTTGAATTAAACCATTTTCATCTTAAGCTATGTGGACATAATAAATATTTGAGTGGTATGTGACTCAGCTAGAAGCTTAATAAATGCAAGCAGGTTTTATGTAACAAGTGTTTATTTCTTTAATTAGTTGATTTCTGAGTTATTGCTGAGGTAATTAAAAAGTGGTGGTTTTAGATAAAAGATAAGATACAGTGTTTTGGAGGCAACCATCAGTACTTTCAGCACCCACTGGATTTATTATTTTGACAATATTTCTGTGTATTGAAATGTTTTTTCAATATACAGGTCCTGTATATTATTAAAGGCTTGAAATTCTTGGCCTGAGTTTAACAATCTTCTCTGTCCCAGATCTTTTTTGCAATGTAATTCAGGTGTTGCAAAGAGGTATGGGAAAACCCCCATATCAATTTCCAGTTGAAACTTCCAAAGGTAACAGAGATCTAAGGACAGGAAGACAGAGAGGGGACAGCAAGAAGCAGGCTGTAGTCCTTGCTTGCATTCATTGGCAGGCTGAGTTGCTGAGACAGAGAAATACTTAATTGTAGTTGGAAAGGGAAGAAAAACCTTTAATCTCCAAACATTTTGCAATTAGGAACATCTCTTCCTCACTAAAATGGTGGTTCTCTGAAATGATTTAATTTTTTTGTCAAATTGACAGTACTTACTTGCTGGCTGATTTAATCATCCCTCGGTGTGTCCTGGTGAAAAATTCTGTCTTTATGTAGAATCCAAAAACTTACTGTTTATTTTCAGGAATTAGTCTATGTCTGTGTGTTAACTTTTTTTCCCCATTTACAGGTTGAGCTTGTGGTCATTGATATTACTTTGATTAAAATATGAGTTTCTTTCATGTAGTCTAGTAAAGAGTATTGCAGAGTAATATGAAACTGTTTCAAGTTTGAGGCAAGGTGTTCTCTCACTTTAAAGATTAGTCTGAACTCTTGAAAAAAAAAATTAAATTATGTTAGCCCAAAGAAAGTTTAAAACTGAACCAGGGACTTTGTGTTTGTTTTTGTTGCATAGTAGAGTTACTACATAAGAGTAGAATTTTGGGTTACTGTTGCTTCTTTCATGTGCAGGTCTTAAAATTGTTTCACAGACCTTTGCAAGTCAGAAGCTGCTCCAGCAAGTTTAGTGATTGCGACAAATATGTACAACTTCGACAGACATAGCAAATGTTTATAAACGATAGTTTTATTCTTTGTTGTAGTTCAGAAATTTTACAGTTGTTAAGCATTTTTATTTTTGTAATTTATTGTCTAGATAGTCTTCAAAATAGAATAATCTTAAATACATGCAGATACTATGGAACTGTACTCCTTTTTTTTTGGTTTTCAGCCAGGTCATAGATAAGGTCTCCACCCATGACGACTAAGTCCTTTACATATTTAAAGTATATAAGTAAAATTGAATGTGTATAATGCTATATGTGTGTATGTGTAAAGATGACATAATCTGATCCATAGATATGGATGGTGCTTGTAAGATATGTTTACTGCTCCATTATACTAAAAATTTGTATTTAATTCAGCTCTCACCATGCCTGTAGTTATTGTAACTACTACTTTTCAGGGCACACTCAGTTATTTCCTGAGTGTAGCCTGCATTTTTCTTGCATATCTGACTTTGCATTTGTATTGTTAAAATGTATTTCTTTTGAAAGAAAGCTTTGTTTGAAAGGGCAGTCATTTTGTCTGATTGATTTATTCCAGTTCAGAGGTTTTTGATACTAGATCAACTTTGGCATGCTAGAATAATTTCAGTGAAGGACCACCAAAGATGAATAGGAGTGGAATACATGATGTACCATGGTCTGAGGGAATTGTGTGTTTTCATTTGAAGGAGTCTGAGTAGACATCTGTTTGTGTCTTAAGTTACCTGATGGGAAACTGTGGAGGCTATGGAGCGGGACTTTTTTTTAAGGCATGTGGTGTTTGGATGAGAGACGATAGACACAAGGGACATGGGAGATTTTAGTTAGTTATTAAGGAAAATTTTTTCAGCAGGAGGACAGTCAAACACTGGAACAAGCTGTTCAGAATGGTTGTAAAATACCTGTCTGTGAAGATGGTAAAAAATCTGCTAAACAGGCTTTGAGCTTGGTATAATTTGACCCTGCTTTGACCAGGGGTAGTGGACCAAATGACCTCCATAAGTGCCTTCCAGTGATATTAATCTATGATTTCTTATTACTGATTGTATTTTATATAAACCTTTGTCACTTTCACATGTAATAGTGTTAACTTTTGGGTTTGTTCCTATATGAAAACATCAAAGAAAAAATTTGCCTGAATTGCACCTGTGTGTGAATAACCATAACTCTAGAGAAAATAACCTTGTTTAGTTTTGATTCCCTTTTCATTTTTACTATGAGATTCTAATTGGTGTATATAACAACCTACCTAAAGTATGTTTTTCTCTTGTTTCTTGAAGTGGAACGCAGTGGAATATTAAGTCTTAATCCCTGCAAAAGTCTGCTGAACCTGTACAGATATTTGTGGTTAATTAAAATGTCTTACTGTTTAGAAAGTATGCTCATAACGATTTTTCTGTATGATTTTTTTTTTTTTTTCAGATCTTCCATGAGTCTCTTTCTAAGAGAATATGTTTCCAACCATGAACCAGCTCTTTCTTAACTCTGCTGGTTTTTTCTGCAGATTTAGAGGAACTTTGATTTTCAGTCATGCATTCATTGAGGATACAGTTCCAAGGCCTTTTGAAACTAGTAATAAAAATCTGAGCACTACTGAGTTCCCAAATGTAATTGTTTTCCTGGTTACAAAGCATGAAGACCAGGAAAAAGAAGAGCTAACATACTCCTATTGGGAAAATTCTGATTTGCAAAGCAGGTTCAACTTTTTCATCCATTTTTCTGATTCAGAAGAATTAGAGCATTTGGCAAACCAAATGTACAATTCAAATAAAAGTAAACAAATATACAAAACATGCACAATGAAGTACCTGGAATGGCATTGAAGTGATTTTGATATCTGCCTTCATAACCATGATGACATTAATTGTAGCATATTTTAAAAGAGGAAACAAAGTCAAATGAGTTTGTTAATGAGTTTTCACATTGTCAGATGATGAAGAAATTAGTTTGTGCTGCCTGATCACACCATGACTACAGTGAATATCTAAATGTTCCCAATTCCAAAGTTTTTGAGAAATTGTTGATACAACCACTTCTGTTAATACCAACAAAATTAACATTCTGTTGGGCCCATACTAGCTACTCTGAAGAAAATTAACTGTGCCCCAGTCAAAACCAGCACACAGTTAAAACACTTACCTTGTTACACGTTGCTGGTCTTGATCAGTGTCCAAAATGGTTGCTGTATGCTTTTGGCAGCGACGTGGGAGTGATGCTGCTAGGAAAAGGACTAAAGATACAAATGATGTGGTGTTAGAGTAAAACATATGGGAAAAGAATCCTATGTGAAACCCTCGAATAAATATAGAAAGCATGACTGTTCTAAAATTGGGAAAGAAAGAAACTAATAGAATGTGTGAATGCAATCCTTTTGAAGGATTAAAGAGCATTCCAACTAAATCACAGGTAAGAATGATTCTGAAGATACAGGAGTAGAAGTTAGTCTTGAATGTGGTCTTAACAAGGACTACAATAGTTGTAGTGTAAAAATCAACAAACGCTTTTTGTACCGCTTTTCATAGAATCGTTAAGGTTGGAAAAGACCTGTAAGATCATCAATCCAACCATTAACACAACATTTCTGTGTTCACCATTAAACCATATACCCATGTGCTACATCCACATGCCTTTTAAACACTTCCAGGGAAGGTGATTCTACCACTTCCCTGGGCAACCTCTTCCAGTGCCTGACTATCCTTTCAGTGAAGAAATTTTTCCCAGTATCCCATCTAAACCTCCCCGGCATGACTTGTAGCTATTTCCTCTTGTACAGTTACTTGTTACCTGTGAAAAGAGAGTAGTTAGTAGTTGTAGAGAGGAAAGGTGTTGTTTTCAGGTGATGTTTGTAAAGATCACAAAGATGACTTTTTACTCATCTTGGCTTAAAATGTTTGTGAGTCTTGGATCACTATGAAAGTACAGGGGGAAAGTACTGTTGTAGACTTGTCCTCCTAGGATCTTTTTCTGGGCATATATTCTTGGCCGCTGTTAGAAGAACTAGTGCTTTCAGTCTCATCCTGTATGCCTATTCTGAAGCAAGTGAAATAACAAATGGCTTGGGAAAACATACTGAGAGAGATTTAACTCCAAAATCATGTCACCCTGTCATAGTTTAGGTGCAGAATAAATACAAGTAACAAAATTGTTCCATAGGCAGTTAAAAAAGAAAACTAGTCTGAAATCACACAATGTACTAAACATTGACACTAGCTGAGAAACACAGAATCACAGAATGGGTCAGGTTGGAAGGGACCACAGTGGGGTCACCTAGTCCAATCTCCCTGCTCAAGCAGGGTCATCCTAGAGCACAGGGCACAGGATTGTGTCCAGACAGTTCTTGAATTTCATCTGCAGTGAGGGAGACTCCACAGCCTCTCAGGGCAGTCTGTTCTAGGGCTCACTAAAGAAGTTCATCCTTGTATTTATGCGGAACTTCCCATCCATCAGTTTCTGCCCACTGGCTCTTTTCCTATTGCTTGGCACCACTGAGAAGAGCCTGGCTTCATTCTCTTGCACCCTCCCTTCAGATACTTATATACATGTATGAGGTCCCCTCTCAGTCATCTCTTCTTGAGGCTAAACAGGCCCAGCTCCCTCAGCCTGCCCTTGTAAGAGAGGTGTTCCAGTCCCCTAATCACACCACTAGTGATTGACCTCCCACAATCCCTGTGCCACTGATTATGATCCTCTAGGATCTGCTGTTCAGACAGTTCTCAATCCACATCACTGTCTGCTCATCCAGTCCACGTTTCCTGAGTTGAAATTGTGAGGGACAGTGGTGAAAGCCCTGCTGAAGTTGAGGTAGACATCATCCACTGCTCTCCCCTCACCCATCCAGGCAGGTGTTTCATTGAAGAAGGCAAGACCTCTGCCTTTGTGACTCTGAAACATACTTTTTCTGCCAGTAAGCAAGGAACAGGTTTAGAGTGGAATGCTTAGGAAAGAAAAAGATGACTATGTGCATGGAGTAAGCTTTGTGTTCATTAAGTCAAAGCCACTTCAAAATGTCTGTAAAAGTGTGTTCGTAAATAAGTAAAAGAACCTTAGTTGCTCTTGCTAAGTTACCTAGAGATATTTCAAAACCAGGGTTAGATTTATAAGTGTCACAATTTTTTAGATGGCAGTTTAAAGAAAAGCAAGAACTAATGCTTTATATAACTGAAAGAAATGGAAGTGGTAGGCTCACAAAGAAGTCTTTCATAACTAGTAAATGTGAAGAATTAAGCTTTTCTTTCACTGTTCAGTAGTTACCATGGAGTGTAGGTGTTCCAGAAATAGTTACTGATTCTCCTTCACTGTAGAAAACTAGCACCTCAGACTATTAGGATCAAGAGACATTGAAGACCAAAGAATGGGGCTTATTTGGAAGAAAGCAAGTACTTAGGAGTTCAGCATTTGAATCAGGAAAGATACCTCTTCTGAGCCTTCAACGAAAAAGAATGAAAGGAACACAGCTAGGCAATGGCTGTAGTGTAAAATGCATGCAAGACATCTCTTTGTCCAAAAAATATGGCCCATGTTTGTTATCTTTATTGCTAAGTTTACATACTTGAAAATTTTATGATCATAAACACTAATTTCTGTCATACTGTCTATGCTAATAGAGAATATCAGTCTACAGAGGTTTTATTGGAAGCTATTGTATTGTCTGGTATGTCTACAGTGGGCACTGGGCTTCAAGCAACCACTGTAAGCAAAATCCAGAGAAGTATTAGGTAGTGATAAGTAGGAACTTAGTAGTCATCACTCTGCCAGTTTCTTTTCCTGTACAGTAGGCAGTTGAACCTGGGCAGCAGTTGACAAGAAATTCATGCCACATGCTGGTGATGAAAGGGAAGTTAAATTTTTCAAGCTTATCACGTTGGTAGTGTAGGGAAATTGTTAATAATCACAAAATCATTTGTGGTAAACTGTTTCTTGCTGTGATAGCTACTGATTGTAAAGCTAATACTTCACTGACTGTAGAACTCTATACTATTAATTAAAAAGGCCCTTGCAATTTAGGCGAGTACTTGAAGTAAAAAGAGAAGTTATCTTTAATTCGAATTCTTTTGAAAGACTGAAAAAAAAAAACTACCCGAAAGGCAGGTACTGTCTCCAGTTTCCCATAAATTCATCATGTATGTTATGATAATTGTGTGTAAAGCAACTGAGAGAAGGAGATGCACTACAAGTGCATTTCATTAACTTTGAGAGCTGTTTCAGTGAATATAAATAAACCATACACTGTCCATTGTGGGAAGGTTTGGTGTGTGTGTGTGTGTAGTACAACTCTTCTCACACCTAGTTGGACAGAATGGCTGAGAACTCAGGCAGTAGAGAGACCAATATTAACATTGACAGGTGAGAATCAGCTAATTGTGTTACCCTTGCTTTTAGTGCTTCTGAACATCTAGGTTTGTTTCTCTGCAGTCTGTACTTTGACCTCTTCGACTTCTGTATGGCTACACAGCCTTCACTCACATTACAAAAGCAAGGTATGTTGGGGTGGAAGCTCTGTGACAAGACACGAGGAGATGACAAGCTGCTTCAAAAGCTGTCAGGGGCTGATTGTCCTTCAAGACCACCAGTACTTCTTTATGGCACTGAAAGTCATAGTAGTGATTGTGGGTCCGTTTGGCTAGGGAAGAAATTGGTTGGTACTGGTGTATTTTATACACCTTTTCAAAGATTTATGTAATTAATCACTGGAATAGTTGGCACAACTTGCTGAAGCCTGTTCATGGTGTTAGGCTGGCTGTTTTAAAACTCTGTGGAAAACTAGGTAGTTTTCTTGTGTGCAGGGGGAAGCAAAACTGATTTGTCTGAGCGGGTGTTTGCATAGGCTGCCCAAGAAAAATCTGAGCAGCTGTGAAATCCACACCTGTGAGCTGATGAACTGTGCAGAACTATTTCTTCAGTTCTATTTTGTATGTACTTGCGATATAAGCCACATGCCTATAATTATTTGTAGTTTGGCTCATTGTATGTTCCAAGTGGTAAGGAAATAACAGAGCTACTTTGCTATCTCTCCATTCTACTTGAGTGTGGGAGATCACAAAGTACCTGGCTGGAACCACAGGGATTAGAGCAGCTTTGTTCTTCTGGAGGATTTTGTTGCTAGAAGTATTAACTGTTCTGGTTTCTTTCAATGAGGCTAGTTGGCTCTGCAACAGGTAACATTTTTCAGTAGTTGAGACTCGAAACAATCTTTATACTGTCATTGGGAATATCCATAGCATGTTATAGAATCATAAAGGTTCGAAAAAACCCTTGAAGATCTTCAAGTCCAACCTTCAGCTGAACACTACTGTCCCCACTAAAACCATAGGAAGAAGTGCTACATCTATTTGTTTTTTTGAACACTTCCAGGGATGGTGACTCCACCACTTCTTTTGGCTGTCAGTTCCAATGCTTAACCACTCTTTCAGTAAAGAAATTTTTTCATAATATCCAACCTGAACTTCCATTGGCACAGCCTGACGCCATTTCCTCTTGTCCTGTCACTCGTTACTTGAGAGAAGGGACCTACCATCACCTGTCCACAGCCTCCTCTCAGGTTATTATAGAAAGCAGTAAGGTGCTCCCTCAGCCTCCTTTTCTCCAGCCTAAAGAATCCCAGTTCCCTCACCAGTTTTGCTATCCTTCTCTGGACATGCTCCAGCACCTCCATGTCCTTCTTATAGTATGGGCTCAAAACTGGACAGAGAACTCAAGGTGAAGCCTCATCAGTGCTGAGGACAAGGGACTATCATTGCCCTAGCCCTGATACAAGCCAGGGTACCATTGGCCTCTTATGTCAGGGTGGCTCAAATTTATTTATGAATAGCAGTCACTTTTACTGATATTTTTTCTCACTGCACAAACAATGGGAAGATTCAAGAGGTGATTTAACTTGGTCTTGCTCAAGTGCTCTACTGAAAGACTTCTTGAAAAAAAAAATCTTTTTTTTCCTCCTCTAAATCAATGTCTAAAAGGGTCGTTTTTTTTTTCCCCCATAAAGGTATTTTCTCGTACTTCCTCTCATTTTCTGTCACTTTAAAATATGTTTTTTGTAGGTTTCATTTATTCCACCTTCATAAGAAAAAAGGTCTGAAAATGTCAGCAACAGCAGGGTGGCCCTTGTAATTTTATTGCTCAAAAGCATTAGTGGCACTTGTAATGCTCAAAGGCATGATGTACCTTTGAGGTGTCTCCCAGTCACTCCCCGTGTTTAAAGAGGAAGTAGCGACCTAAATCCTTGATTTAAAAGTTCTAGTCACAAACCCCTGAGGCTCAGTAATGTGATCAAATCCTCCTCCACCAGCCTTTTCCAGCTTACTAAGGGCATAAGTAAATGTTGCTTGGAGAGTTAGCGAAGTACCAAGGAAATACTTGAAAAGGATTAAAATAATAATTTCTTCGTGCCTCCAGAAAGGGAAAGGGGTGAACGAGGGACAGGGGAATGGGACCCACCCAACCACCTCTGGTATATTTTTAATAGTAGCTATTCCTGCTTCTTTTTTTCTGCTTACATGTAGCTGTGATTTGGACACCATGGGAATGAGTTTGTTACCTTGTATTATGGGATGTGATCCTTTCTGTATGCTCTGCAGTGTCTGATTTTTAGCCTGGGAATACCAGGCAGACTCACAGAACCCAAGGGAACTGGGAAAGGAGGGTCTTTGATGGGGAGTAACACAGAATTGGTTTACTTGGGTGAGTTTGGGACCTGATTAGGAGAGAGCATATTTGACAGAAATAGGAGGGGAATGGAAGAGTCCTATATACTCTTTTGAACAAGACAATGTAGAGGTGCAGGAGATAAAGCAGGACAAATATCTACCCTTTTCCTAGTTTTCTTGATTTCTTTCCCTGGTATGACTCAGTATGCTGTCTCCATCTTCTGCCTGTACCGAGGCTGATGCTTTTATTTCAGTTCTTTTTCTGCTGTGGAGTATCCCTTCCCTCTGGTGTCTCTCATAACCTCCTTGCAAATAACCCATGAGAAGGTATTTTCTTCTCAGGAGTGGTTAAAACTTCTTCCCACGTTTTTATTTATATTCAGTTATGTTTCCAAAGGTTAATACAGAATTCTTTGGCAGAACTTGATTGTGGCAGGATGCCTTCATTTCCTTCCTCTTTTGGATTTTTCTAGGAATCAAATGCCATCCACACTTTTGCTCATGTTCACTAGTTACTATATGTTCTCCTGTGCCTACCAAGATCAAGCATGTTCCAACCTGCTAGTTTCTTTCATTTGTGTATGCAGAATCGTTGGTTTCACCTTGTGTGTATTAAGTTTATGCCTGCCTACGGATCCACTACTTCTTAATTAGTTTTAAACAACTTAAATTAGTTTTTAATTAGTTTCATACTAGGCAGACTAAATGCCAAGTTACTGAGGTTGTTTCAGTCAAAATTTCATCCTGGTTCTATACCCAGTTGTGGATGAGACAGGAGTGGAGAATTTCTCTTTATTAGAAAAGCTTAGTTGGGAGGAGGAATGGGGACGAGGAAAGAGGAAAAGCAGCTGTCGTTTGAGATGTTTGGGCTCAGACTTGGCGTATTAATCTGTGCTTTTGACCTAGTAATACAGTCCAAACTTGAGGACTATTCTAGCAACATCCAGGTTTTAGAGTAATGGATTCTCACATTTTTACAAAAGATGTCATGTTCTGCTGTAATTGTCAGTTTCTGATGCATGTAATTCTGTTCTCTTTTCTTGATTCTCTCGCTTTCTTTTATTTTTTTTTCCCCCTCAATGATTTGCTTACCTTACTTGTTGCCCACTTTTTTTCTTCTTTCTGGTAGAGACTGTGTACAATATATAAAATGGTCTCAGATCTTCAGTGTGACTCAACTGCTCTGCATACACTGCTTAACAGGACATAGTCTGAGAGGGGGATAATTTGGTTTTAGGAAGTTTTCCCGTCAGATGGGATGGTATCCTTCATCAGAGGATGCATCCTTCCATTACACTGTCTTGCTGTCAACAAAAGCCTATGTCTGGTAAAAAGAAGTGCAAGGGAAGACTTTGTGATGCTTTACCACATCTTAGGTTAGTTTGATTTTCGAGTCTCTCTAACATCCTTTGTCAATTATGGTAGTCATCTTAACTGCCTTAACTTCTTTTCTCAAAAAGAATCTGCTATATTCTTTCTTGCAATTCTGACTGTGTCCCAAGTGACTGGCAGAATCTGTCCCAGCTTACACACTATCCTTAGATGTGGTCTTGATGACGTGTGCTGCTTATGCCAGTAGGTTAATGAGGTCAAGTGTTAAATGGTGATATTGTCTATGAACAGTTTTCAGGGGGATGGGAGGGGAAACATCTGCGAAATGAGATAAACTTCACTTCTTTTAGAACCTATCAGCCCTGAATGGGGATGGAAGAGTAACAAGAGACTGTGAGTTTGTTTTATTTACTGCTCGGAACAGTGCAGAGGGCATTAAGTCCTACATAGTAGTGGCATTTAGATTGCAACAGTATCACAGTCACTAGGAGTCTGGTTTCTGTTGCAGGCATGAGGAATATCTTTGTCACCTATGAGGCCTATGAGGTACTGAACAGTAGTACATCCACAGCCTTTCATAGAGATGTTCAGAGGAGTGTCACATATATTACCTAATTATCTCTTTACTGAACTCTAAAGAGTAGTTGAGAATGGAAGTCTTAAAGACTTTGCAGAATCACTATGTTGTGTTACTTCAAGAGGTGTTAAGTATGCTGATATATGACGTCTATGTCTTTCCCTCAATGCTTTTTTTTTCCCCCGTGGTATGATTTGATTTCTTTCTTATTCACACCTTTGTGTTGAACTCTGTGTGTTCAGGCGAGTTTCTTTCTCTTTATCCTCCCTGAGGTTTTCTCTATATACTACAAATGAAACATGAAACTGAGACACTGTATGGGGAGTGTTATGCTAAGGGTTGAATTTTAAAATTGGGGGGGGGGGGTTGCACTGTTTAAGCACTTTGGAGAGTTAAACAGCATTTCATTCATCATTTTACTTAGTTTTTGAAATATTTACGTTCCTTGAAAGGAATTGTGAGATAGATCTTTCTTTACTAGATATTTTGTGAAACAAAGAATTGTGTTGATATCTGGGCTACCAGTGTTTCACAGCATGAACTTAGGGAAATGGTTTAGACCCTTGTACTTAGGAAAGGTGACTGTTTTATGTAAAGCACCCTAGTACTGAAGTGCAACAGGAACCGAAAATATTACTATGCATCATTGCAGAGTTGTGCAAGTAGGTAAAGATTGTATAGAATAGTGGAAATGATCTGATGCCAGTGAGGCTAAGCTTGTCACTGACAGAAGCATACTCTGTCTTTTGCAGCAAAGCTGCACTGTGGGGTTTTGTTTGTAAACAAATTTGATACTAAAGAATGCTGTCAGTAATCTAAAAAATTAAGGCCGTGGTCTGACTTTTCCTGTTATTTGGTAGTGGTTTTTCACATTTTCTTTTTGTCTGCGTGCCAGTCAGAGGGATGTAATTGCTCTATGACCTTATTTGCTTTAATGAAAGGAAACTTAATTCAGTTATTATTTGATGAATTGGCAGACGGGAATGATGTTTAGTTTGGGTCAAAGTGTGGGTGGACTGTTTCTTGCATGTACTAGTGGTCAGAGTCTTTACTAAGTACCGGTTAAGAAAGAAAATGTATCTAGAAGATTGCTTACTGGTAGATGAATAGATGTGGCAGATGCTTACAGGCAGGAGAGGGATCTCCATTTATAGATCCTGGAATGCTGGAATGCCTGGTAAGAAGTGGTCTGTTCAGACATTAAAAATACTAAACAGAAATTAATAATTGTATTTTGTTAGCTAATTGTAGTATATATCTAACAAATCCAAGAACTAATAGTATTTACAGTAATTTGTGGTTTGTTTAGGAGCTCAAAGCTTGCATAAAGGGAGGAGAGACTATGCTCAGTTTTAAACTTCATTTCAGTGGGTCTCAGCAATTTTCTGGTACCTAAAAATGTATGCACAAAAACTGATTTCTTAGAGCACCTAGTTCAGATGGTGACATGTCTTAGTATACTTTGCAAATTACAAAAAAACTTGCCTGTAATACACTGTATTGCACTTTTATTCTAGACTTAGCTCCAGCTTATCTAGTTGATTGTATTCAATGAAATAAAAAATGTCAAAGAGTGTAGTATCTTTAACAGGCATTTTTTAGGGGAGGCTAGCTGGGTTTTTCTTTGCTGTCATCGTGAGCATAGCTTGCTTTTGTCATCTTTTCACATTCTAGTTTGCCTTGGGAAGTGGTTTATAATGTCCATGCTTCTTTGCAACAGGTTGTTCCAAACCTAGCAGACAGATCTGAAATTCTTATTTTGTCAGAGCTGAGGTGAAGTTGCAAATAAGTATGCATAATATGCTGAAAAATTCTGCGGAAAACTAAAGTGGCTGGTAAGTCTGAGATTGATCTAGGAAAAAGCCCTTATTTTTCTGTTATTTAGAGAATAGTATCCTACATTTTGAACAGATCACCTTAGGTAGATTCAAATTTCCTATACAGTTTTAGACAAGATTGAAACATCGTGATTGCTGAGTTGGAGGGGGATCTTGAAGGGAGAACTGATGTGTCTTGGTTTGCATTACTGAGTGGATACATCTGCAGAACTTTTGGGTGAGTTTCCACTGCAAGAAAGACATTGAAAAGTGGGTGAAAGACCTAGTCTTCAGGGCTCAGAGGCAAAACTTTCGTTGGAATTCGATTTATATACTGAGAAACTTGAGTGTTTTAAGGGGTTTTTCTAGTTTTCTGTCATCAGAGAGACTTTCAAGAAGAGCGAAACAATTGTTTAGTGGAAATTTTGTAATATAACTTTTTAATAAACAACTTATCAGTTGTTAAATACTGTTATGGTATAAATGTTTAATCTTTATTTTATAATGCCTTTTCATAAATGAACTGATAATAGCATGCTCTGTAACAACACATTTTGAAATCCAGAAGAGAACAGTGTATCTTCTTATCTGATCTTCTGTATATCATAGACCAGTTAGTTACATTTTGGCTTTCTTCCTCCACCAAGTTCAGTAACACAGGTTTATCTAAAGCCTATTTTGCAACATGCATCTACTCTTCATGTTTTAAAATCAGGAAATACAAAATCTACTTCTTTGACGGTTTGTTTCAGTAATGTGATATTCTTGTTTCCGAGAGAGAGAAGAAAAAAATGTTGTATTTGAAATAGGTATTTATTCTAAAGCTATTGTCTACCCTATTTAAATAATTAATTGATTTTCCATTATGATTTTTTGATTTTTTTTTTCTTGAATCTATGTAAGATTGTCTGCTTGAGAATTTTAGTTTATTGGGGCACAATTTTCATACCCTTTCCTTCTGCAATTTTCTTACGGTTTTTCTATAGTATCAAGAATCATGAAAAAGTTTGGTGTTATTCTTATCTCAGAACTTGGTGTAAAAAGCAATATGAATATAGGGAGCTCTAAGTTTATCCTACTTTGGAATATTTTCTTTCGCTTTAGAAGTAAAGTGTACAATTGAATGCTTAATCATACTCAAAACAGAGTTCTGTAAATAGTGGACACACATGATGATAATTTGACTTTCTTCCAGTGTGAGAGGGAAGCGCAGGTTACTTGGTTTTCTAAAATGTACAGGAGAACACAGACTATTTTAAATGTTACATTGTGAAAATATGTTTGTCTTAACTAAAAGTTTCTTTCTCCTTGTCATTTTTATTGGAGTTTTGCAGAATCTCTGTTAATGGTATATTTTTTGATGAACCTTTGTTTACTTTCAGAGCCCTGAGCTTTCTGGCCTCCATTTTTTTCTGACAGTCTGTGTTTATAGAGATAACATGATCTTGGCAAAGCATGTAGTGCAGTATCTTTGCAAAAGCTGGCTGGTATTTCAGATAGGGAACAAGTGGAGTACTCTCAGGCCATTGATGATTAAGGAAACATTAAGTAAACTATCAAGCAAGTACATTTTCCTGAATTATACAGATAAAACTTCAACATTGCTGTTGTAAATTATTCAACAACATGAAGCATTAACATAGGGTTTAGAAAAGGAATGTATTCCTTTTGTAAAAATGCTTCAGCCTCTTTACCAAAGAATAATAAGAAGCCACAGTATTTATATACATTGTAATTGAACTCTAAATCATTATTTTGTAGGCTTGTGAATGCATTTATATAGTCTTGGTTTTTAGAGTATTACTATTTAATTAAACCTTTGTTTACAGAAATCACTTGATTTCCAGTGTTTCTATGGCAGTGCCTCACAAGATTGTTGCTTGTATGTCTCAGAGGGTCTTTTTTGTGTTTTCTTGTATTGCATTCTGTGACCATGCCCTGACTCCATAAGGATTTATAAATGTGATTGAGTTTGTGCACAATACCTATTCGTAGCCTTTTTGAATGTGTAGAAGATGTAAGCTGTAGAGCAGGGAGGCAGGTGTTGTGCTTTTGTTTTGCTTTTTGGCTTTTTGTTTGGTTGGGTTTTCTTCTTTTCTTGGGGGGTTGGGGGTGGTGGTATTTTTTAAGGTAGGTAG
>JAYRBT010000093.1:44640064-44651968 GCA_036023395.1 Myiotriccus ornatus | reverse complement strand
AACTTGTGAGTGTAACTGTAACTGTCTTGAGTATTCTCTAGAGGTCATTAGAGGGTTTTTCCCTAGATGGTATTTTTAACAAAAATGCTTTTTAATAGAAAAAATACTTTTTTCTGTTTCAGTGATGTCAGAATATTTTTTTCATGTTGAAACATTATTTTTTTCTTTAACCTTTTTTATTGTCTCCTGATTTTTTGGTACTGCATTGGTAGTCATTTTTACATAGAAACAGGTGCTTTGGTTGTTTGATATAGGACAGTGGTTTGCTTTTTTTTTAAAAAACAAAAGCCACAGAATGAGGCATAGTGGGACAGAATGAGACTGTGTCAAGGAATCTTCCTTTTTCCTTTGAACTAAATTACTGCATGCACACGGGAGCATTGGCAATTCCTATTCTGTGTCTTTCTGAATGAAATCAAAAGATCAATTAAGGAAGACCTATGTGCCACTAATTAACAGATATTTCATGGTCTGAGCTATTAAACTGAATTCAGTACAGTTAACAACAAAGTCTAGTATGTTGTGGCATACTTGTGAAAATATCACTTAGTCCTAATTTTGCTGTTGTCACCTTTTATTGAATGACTTCAGAAGAATTTGAGAGTTGTGTAAGGGAATAATGGTGACTTGGTGACATTTTTCACATGGCTTCGTTCAAAAGATCTTTCGACCCATTATGGTTACTTTTCCTGTGTCCTCTGTGCATATAAAGCTGTGCAGATAATGGTGGCCCTGAACGGATTGAGGATCCTCAGATGCCACTGTCTTGGGACATAATCTGTGCCAAAATGATTGGGCAAGCTTTTGAATTGCTTGGAAATTTTCTGTTGAAATAGTCTTTTGCTGATATTTATCAGCATGGTGAAACTGAAATTTTTTTCAGATATGGACCAATTTTTGCCAAAGTTCTGATGGAACGTAAGCAGAGCTGTTGCTTGTAGGCAGGTATTTGATTTGATTACTTTTCTGGTAACTCACCTACTTGGCAGATTACTGTGGTGCTGAGGCTTCTACCGTGTATTGCTCATTCTGATTTTCTGACAGCAGCCACAAGTAGTTTTCTTCCTGCTGCAATAAGCTAGAGCATTGACTTGGTTCTGTTGTGAAGAACTTGAAAATCACAACTTTTAAATTTCTAATGAGAATTGAAAGATTAAAATTGTCATATTAACAGCTTCTATCCACTTAGTCCCTGTGTGTCATGCAAGTGGACCAGGCCAGGATCATTACTCTTTCCTCATGCAAAAGTTCATGTTGCTGAATTGCAGATACAAGTAGTGGTTTGCCAAGAGAAAACTGTAAGCAAATGCTATCTTTGCTTCTCCACTTTTTTTTGTGTGTTTTGCCATTGATCTCTTAGTCTGTCACCTTCCTGCTCTATTTGCTTGCTACCATGTACATCAAATTTTGATATATTAAAAATTCTTGTGTGATATCAGTATGCAGCTGATAATACAGGAAAATTCCATTGGAGTTACTTAACTTCTTGCAGTTGTTTCTTTTATGAGTATTTGATTTCTTGTGTGACTTTACCTCGTGTCAGGGAAACAACAGGCAGAGCGTATTAGAAAAAAGACAATAAAAACTGAAGGCATACTTGTCCATAAAACATATTTGAATATGCTCTAAGATGATGTATTTTTGTGAAAGTTGTTTTTAAAGTCAGAGTGAATATTACCTGGGGAAAGACAACAGTTTTAATGCAGAAGATGTTGCACTGGAAGGACAGGTTAACTTTATGTGTGAACTTGAACCCTGTTATCTAAGCAATGGAAAAAAGTTTTCAAATATTTCAGATTGCTTAGTATGTTTAGAGGTATTATTGAATACTTGGATAAAGCTAGTCAGGAGATTGTTTTTTCATTAAATTTATTGGAAATATGTGACTCTCTTGCTGTGCATTTTTTGTGAAATTCTGTACCATGTTTTGACTTAACAAACACTTCATAACCTCTTGTTGGTCCGTTACATGGCAGTGGCATTTGTGTACAATCTGATGTTCTAAAAATACAGTACTCTATTGCCTGTCAGAGTAGCCTATGAATTTGGTTCCTTGAACCTAGTATACTTTTGTTTTTAAAGAAACCCACTAAAACAAACATGCATATGCAAAGCACACCAGACTCAGATAAGCAAGGATACCACATGTTGTATGCAGAATATGAATACTGTTGTTATATTTTTAAAATTTCAAAGTTGTAGAAGCATAACAAGCCATGCTGAGTACATGTTATGGGAAAGTTTAGTGGTGATCCACTTGTCTGTGTGTTCAAACTGAACCGTGAAGCCTATAATTAAATATTAAATATACATATTAAATATAAAACAAACAAACCAGCCAAAACAACTGCAAGTGGGAAAACTACTGACTTTTTTCTTAGTCTAAGTTTGTGTCTAGAGGTAAAAATTTTATTTTGGTGGTCTTGTAGCAAGACACATAATACTCTTTGGAACCTAGTGATGTTCTACCACTACTGACTAATATGAGACCTATTAGCGCTTTTTGGGATACTTTGCTACAACCTTAACCACCTACCTGGCATTACTTGGGAAGGCTTTCATGATTGATGTTTGCAGTGTTCATTCAAATTCCTTGAAAGAAGGATGTGTGTATAAGCAGATGGAAAGTGAGCACATGGCTGTCATTTTCAGTTTATTGGCAGTAAACATTATGAGTTGTTGGGAGACAGCCTATGTCTTGAAGACCTTACTTGTCAATGGAAAATGCTTTTTAATCTTCCTTATTTCTCTAGTAAGTGGAGTAGTCGATGACATAGGCACAAACACCAGTTGTATTTATAGCAGTTCTGGTGGCTTTCTGAAAGGTGACTGTTTCAGATTGTACAATCTCATCTGCATAACAGATTCTGTGTTGTGTTCTTTGCAAACAGTGTCAACTTGGAGATGATGGACTAATTTATTTTGATGGGAGTTTCATTAGACTCTTAAGTTAATTTTTAAATTGGCATTTAAATCCTTGCAGCTGCCAGGGATATATGCTGGTGTAGACTTGAATTAATCGGAGGGAGAGAGGAAATGGGAGACCTAGGTCACTGGGATGGTGCACTGTGAGATTGGTAGAGCAACTCCGCTGCTGAAAGATCAGGTTGTGTCAGATGAGACTTACTCAGCGTGAAAGTATGTAAACTGAATAGTTTTATAAGGCCTTAATGCAGATCCTGTGAATGAGTATTTCTGTAAATGTGTGCTGAAGAAAATGTTGATTCTCTCTTAAAAAATAAATAAATAAAAAGGAGAGGAGAAAGAGAGAAATATATTACTGTAATCACCATGAACCTGTTCAGCTTGGAGATTTTCATCTCTGAGTTTCCATGCTTCTTGTGTAGAGCTATAAGCTGCTCTTTCATAAGCAAGCAATCATTTTTGTTTGTCATATGTAGAACAGACTTGATATCAGGCTGCTTTATCAATTTTTTTGCATTTAAAATGCAACGTGCAGTGTCACTGAGCTTATTCAAAATGTTGCAACCCTTATTCTACTGGGCTTGTGGAAAAACTACATAGTTTTTACACAGGTAAATATTCATGCAGTTTTTCTCAAAGTAAGGAGCCTGACTGGGAATTATGAATGTAAGGCAGTTCTGAGCATGGAACAGTACTTTTGAAATAGAAAATAACATAGAATACCCACAGTGCCTCTTGATCTGAAACCTTCATGAGCAGGTGGTGGTTCTCTCCTTCATTTGAAATTGGTGCTTTCAGATCAGTGTGTGTGGAATGTGTGCTCAGTAGGTCAGTGATAGATGGCTCTGCCCCAAACAACCCTTGCTCTCTCCCTCTGGCGCTTCAGCACAGGTCTGGAAAACTTGCATTGACTGTACAGGACTTTGGATCAGATCCTGGTATGATCAGAAGCACCTGGAGGTGCGTACAAAATACGCAGCCATCCAAGAAAGGCAAAACTTTTTATCTCTAAAGCTAGTATTGCAAGGGGAGAAACGCTAATCATTGCCATTCACTCTGACTTCTGTGACGAAAGAAGCTGATTTTACTGCTCACTGAGATGGGTTGTTTTTTTTGAGGGGATGGGGAGATTGTAAGCTGTTCGTGATAGACTCAGTAGAACAACACATGGTGTTGAGGAAGCTGAATGTCTTCACTCCTGTTCAGGAAAATACCTGTCTGAAGAGTCATCAAACACAAAACTTGCAGAGTTCTCCCATTCTGAATTCTGCCTCCTTTGAAATTCCATTGTATTTTCTTCCCTTTATTCAGTTTTAAAATGAATTTTTGTCTCTCTGTCAGGCCCTTTCCTGTGTGGGAGGTTTACAAAGGGAATTTTTCCTTTCTCGCTGCTGCAGGAAGCTGCTGTTGTACTTAAGTGCTTTCAAATGGAGTTTCCTGCAACCACAGAAGTGTTGTGCAAAGAGATCAAGGGTGGGTGTGCCCTTGTCCTTCCTGCAACAAGACAGTTGGTCTTAACTTCCACATGAATTGAAATGAGTGATTGTTGTCAGTTTTCGAACAGAATTAATTGTTCTGGATAAAGGGAGTGCTACTACGTGAAGTGAACGTACCATGTCTCTTTTTGTGATTACTTTTCCTTTTTCATTTCTATTTTCTTTGTGTATTTTTTCTTAAACTGATGCTGTATTCACAGAAAAGAAAAACATGGTGAGAGAAGAAAAAATAGGTAATTGCCTATAAGGTCAGGGTTCTGGTTCACAGAGCACTTTCTTACTAGAAATGAGAAGCAGTCTGAGGACCAAAAATGTATTTATAGATTTTTTTTTTTTACTGTGTATTTTGAAAAGCCTAAGTTTAAAAAGTTCTCATCAGGCAAGAATTTGGGCAAATAAAATAGGAATGGATCATTATCTGTATCTTAACACAAATTTTAATTCTTCAAAATGATGCATTATGTATTGCTTACAGCCATTAACCTTTCATATTCTGTTTTTATTGCAGATACATTATGTTCCTCCACTGCTTATGTGCCTGCCTTGTCTGACTTTCTGTGGATTCCAGCAGTGAGTGGCTTGTGACATGCTTATTTAAAGGGCTTCATCAATCCCATGTTTAATACAGAGATTTCTCCAGTGATAAAAAGGTAATTAACTGTTGGGAATTTATCTAGAATTTATATAATTTATATGGAATTTATATAGAGAACACACTCATCTTTGAACCTTTTAAGGCTAATGATCCTAGCCCTGAAGGTTTCCCTAAAACACCCCCCTACTGCCTCAAAAAAACTCCAAACACACACAGAAACAAAAACAACAAAAAAACCACACCTAAATTGAAAAAAATGTTCTGAATGGGGCGGTGAAAGCTGAGTATTATTAAATTGTGAGAATTTTTTATCTCCTCCACATTTTTGGGAATTTCTTTCATAAATCATGTAATTAATTTCTTGCTGGTTGACTTACAAAGAACCAAATGAATTAGTGCAGCCCAGTGTACCTGGTAGAAATTATTGTGAGGTGCATTGGAGGTACAGACAACAACAGAGTGTATGTAAACAGCTTGTGTTGTAGATGCTGGTGATTATGGTTAGAGCAATATGGGGAAGGATTAATCTTATCCTGTATAAAATGTGGCTTGAAATATTATCCAGATTAGGAATATTAAAATAATCCTGTTTGTTCAAATCATCTGTTCATCAGTGCCAGAATCAGATCTTTTATACTTAGTAGCTTTGATCTCCAAAACAAGGTCTTTATATCCCTGATTCTGTTATCCATTCTTTATATATTGATAGTTGGATAGGCCATTTTTCTTTTTCACTTCTTGATTATGTAAAAAATCCACTTTAAGATGTGTGTGGACTTGGTACTTCTTGGCAAACAGATACCTATGTGGTGCTCAGTAATTTATCTACAAAAGACCCATTCTGGATATATTAAATCTTTTTTATTCAGCTGTGAGGATTATTTATATTTACATTCTTTACACAAACACAGAAATTCTTTTGAATTACAGTATGATAACAAATCTGTATACTCCAGAAAATAATACTCAAAGGTGTTCTGCAAACAGGTACATTAGTGTCTACCAGTATGTTTAGTCTCAGCTTGCTCAACTTCTACAATGGTCAGAAAACTAGGTCATATTTTAAATATTCTGGATCAACCATAAATAATTTTTTTTTCCTTGTTTAATGCTTCTGTTGTGCTAATACAGTGATCTCTAGATGGAGCAAAGCCGGGAAAACTAACTGTGTTCGATTGGAGACTTGTCTGCAAAGAAATACATGTGAAAGCAGTTTTCTTTTGTTTTTCACACCACTGGTGAGTGGTGACCGTGGTTTCAGTTATTTTGCACATAAGGCCCTGTCCATATAACTGATTCAGTTATAAGACAGAAGCCAAGTAAATGTGTTCTCTATTTTTCAGCAAATAAACTAATATAGCCATATTTCTTGCTTTCACCTCTTTTGTCTGCACTTGGACATAAAAGACAAATTTGAAACTTGAAAATATTTAATTTGAAGTGGTGATACAATTGTACAAATAGTATCTCTTGAGATTTTTTCACATAGTTATATGGAACCTTTGAAATTAGTGCAACAAAAAGAACTGAGCAGAGTATTCTGTTACAGTATTTACTTTCCATTTTTTACCACATTTTATTGATATTTCTCATTATTAGCTGTGATTAAGCAAGATTCCCTTTGTAGTTTATTGAGATTTTTAACATACAAACAAAGAGGGAATTATAAGGGTTTTTGGAAAGAGAAGTATGTTTGTAAATACACAAACTTAATGAAGAAGAGCTAGGCACAAACATGTCTGTTTAGTTCACTTCTGAAATTGGCCAGGTTTTTAGTTAGGTGTACAAGCAATATTTCCATTCAGTGTTAGCTAAACATAATACTAAGGGACTAAGATGAAGGGATCTGTCAATTCAGGTGAAGGGTCGTATCAACAGAAGGTTAATATTGGAATATTTGAGGGAAAATTCTGTAGTGTTTAAAGAGGAATTCCTCTGGAGATAAAAGCTGTCAATATTTTGTAAAAGCAAGTGGTAGATCACAGTCATTACATCTTTCATATTCTTGACAGAAGTAGTGAGAAGTCTTTTAAATATTATGTTTTTGGAGATGTGGTGTTTATTTTCTTCTAAAAACCGAGAATTCTGTGGTGAATCAAGAGAGATACATATTTTTTTCCTTAATTGAACACTTCCTTGTTACCTGTGCTACCTTTGGAGCTAAAAGCGCAAATCTTCTCATTTAAGGGTGGCTGACTCTGTAAATGCAGCATAGGGAATCCATATGTCCCCTAGATCCGGGTCTAAGGAATATCCTGAATCACATCTGCGTCTAGACATTAAGATTTATATGTTTATGATACACTGTCTCTTTTTGTTGCTTAGTTTGGGAAGTAAAATGCCACATTTTTCTTTTGGTGAGGGTGTCGTTTTTTCTTTTTTCTTTTCCCCTGAATTACCATCACGGGAAAACAGTTTCATCCTCTGTATGTGTTCTATCACATAACTCATGAAGTTAATGTTTTTCTTTTTTAGGGTATTTAGCCTTTTTTCCGCTGCTGTTAAAACTGTTGATTTCTGTAGCACATATCATCTTTAGCCCACATAAATGTATAGTCATACACTCATCCTTTCCTACGTAATTGTAGTTAGGAGCAGAAAATAATAAATCAAAAAAAATCACCACTGTGTTCCAAACAGCTCTTTTATGATGAAGCAACACAATTCAATATAAACAAAAGCTGTTCAAAATTTCGTTTTAAGAATGTCACTCCCATCTGCCTTTGCAAAACAATAAACATATTTTTGAGTTAAATAGTAGCATTTCCAAGTTCAGTATCTTTATTAACTGTTCAATATCTTTGTCAGTGACATACGCACCCTTAGCAAGTTTGGGAAGGACGTCAAGCTGACTATTGCAGATGATGGGCTTTAGGGAAGATACCATCCAGAGGAACCTTGACAGGCTTGAGAATTGGGCCTATGGGAACCTCATGACATCTAACAAGGCAAAGAGCACCTGGTCCTGCACCTGAGTCGGGGCAGTCTCCAGTATCAGCATAGGCTGGGGAATGAATGGATTAAGAGCAGTCCTGTGGATAAGGATTTGGGGATCCTGATAGATGAAAAATGAGACGTGAGCTGGCAATGTGCACTTGCAGCATAAAAAGAACCATGACCATCACGTCAAGGGATGTGATAGTCCTCTTCTCTGCTCTTGTGAGACTGCACTTTCCTGCTTTCAACTCGTGGGGTCCTAGCATAGGAAAGACATGGACCAGAGTACAGCGAGTCCGGAGAAGGGCCACAAAAATGGTCAGAGGGCTGACCCTTCCATGAGGAAAGGCTGAGAGAGTTGAGGTTGTTCAGCCCAAAGAGAAGGCCTAAGGGAGACCTTATTGTGGCCCAAGCCATTCTGTGATTCTAAAAGTCTAAGAAATCAAGTTTTTATAATTGATGTCTTGTTTAGACCTAGTCTGTATTTTCAAAATATGAAATGCAGAATTCCATCTAGTAGTTACTTGGAATCAGTTTTAATAAAAGGAAACCTTATAGACTGTGATCAAAGTTTTTATGATAAGCATGGATTATACTGATGAAATTGTGATGGAGTCACAGAAAAGCAAAGAGATTCTTCAACTTGCTTTTAGAATACGCTGTCCAATCTCTTTTTTAAACTTTTTTTTTCATTATCAAATATATTTGTGATTATATATTGCATTATTAGTGTCTTCTCTTTGTTTCTATTTAACAGAGAGAATTGTTAGCTTGAGTTCCTTAAAAATAACTTAAATGATTATTCTGAAAGGAGGTGGTCTTGGAAGTCCCCCTCATTCATAGGTATAAGCTAAGTCTGCTTACTTAGATTCTCATCTCAGCACGTTTTAAGTGTCAGCTTAAGAGTAAAAAAAAAAAGATGCTATTTCTACCCTTCTCTTCATCAGTGCCAGCTAGCTGTTACGTCTTTTAAGTTCTCAGTGCAATCGTTGTGCTGGAACTGGGACTATAATGAGTTTTACAGATATCACTAAAGGGTTTCTTTTCACTTTCAGGTTTAACTAGATTTTTTAATTGGACAGATGAGCACACACTGTCTAAAGTCCAGTGAGAGGTAATAATTCTCTAGTTGGACTCCCAATTAATATTTTATTTTCTCCTATTGTAATGTCTGTTTCTCTTCATCTAGGGCTATATAGTAAATCAAAGAGAAATGTGGCTTTTAGTAATCCACTAATGTTTACTGAATGTTTTTCTTGTGTCAGAACAGTACTGTCATTAAATAGGAGTATTACAAATAAAACCAAGTACAGTTAGTCAAGAAGTACTTCTTACATTTCTTGTAGGCAAATGCTCTGAACAGAATCAAAACAAACTATGGCTTGTCTTACAATGACAAATATGGAAAGCACGGCAACTGCTACTGTCCACCAGAATGGTGACATCCATGGGAATACCAGTGCACCCAGGCAGACAGAACCATTGCTTCAAGTGTACCTTTATCATTCTCCTGGGAAGACAGGAGAAGATTGCCTTCAATTTCCAGCTGGAGAATATGTTGCAGAAGAGCTTTGCGCTGTTGCCTGTAAAGCCTGTGGTAAGTATATACATAATAGTTTACTTAATGAATTGGTGAAACTCAACTTCATAGAAGAAGGTTTGTAACAATCCAGAGCTCATCAAAAGGTGGTATTTGAACCAGAAAGCTAATTTCTCTGTTCTTTCAGAAGTAATTAGCACCAGGCTGTAAAACTATTCCCATTAGAATAGTTGTGAAACTGAATTATGATTGGGTGACTGCCATCTTTTATCAAATAATTTAAGGGTATAGTATCCTTAACCTGGAAGTCTTCTCTTATTGGGCTGAGATATAGTTTGGATAGTTAAATCACTGCAGGAGCCTAAAAATGACTGATGCAACCCTGCAAAACAAATTGGTCCTGGAAGTAATGCATATGTTGTATATTATACATGCTTAATTACTTTGCAGATGGTAACTGTTCTGTTAGATATAATATGACTTCTTGTGTTTGTGGTTAATGCTTTTTGTAATAATTTAGGGAATAAAGTGTGTAAATAGCAGGGTAGTGTATTTTAACACCTGTTGTATATGGCATGTATTGGCTAATATAAATATTAGTCTGTCAAAATGTTATTCTGTAATTGTGTGCCAGTTTGATGCATGCATGCAAGAGTTCAGCCTTTTAAAAAACATTTTATTTAAAAATCAATTTTTTGAAAAATGTAATGTGTGAAACTTTTGTAGTTTTTTTTTTTTTACAGAAAACTGAACATAAAACTAAATATCATATTTTCCAAGCAGAAACACAAGTATAAATGAAATGTCTTGCGATTAATTTTAAATTGACTAGTCAGTTGTGGTTCAGTTCTTGTATGTTAGCTAGCATGTAATTGCTGTGTAAAGAATTATAAATGTCACACCAAAACAAATAAAAGTCATTGCTCTCAGCCTGAGGGAAAAGTGGTATTAGAGGAACCAAATCATGGTAGAAACGAAATATGAAAGAGAAGTTGTTCTAGAGGTTGCAGAATCATTGTGTTTTATGTGTCTTCTAAATTCAGAATCAAAGACTTGTTTTCTCAAATCATGATCTTAAATCTTTTGATATTTTCTAGTCTCTCTCAAATATTCTTAAATGGAATTTCTCTTTTAAGCTGTTTTTTCATGTCTTTACAATCAGTTTATAGAACTGTCAGGCAGTCAAGGCCATTTGAACAAAAGTAAAAGTAATGATTCAAGAAAGCCACCAGAGTTGGTGCAAGAGAGTGATAATGCGAACTTAATGTGATACTTTACAAAATAAATAAATGTGATTGCAGAAAATCTGTAAACTTTGTTAATAATTTTTCTTTTATTCAAAGTGTGAGTTATAGAAATCTATAGATTTTTCTATAGAAAACCTAGAAATCTTTGTTTCAAAATTAGCATGTGTAATTGAAAATAACATTAATTGAATTTTGTTGTGTTGTAGATAAATCAGATACAGACTACTGGAAACATTTGAAGTCTGAATTTGGATCTTGAATGTATTTTTTTGTATACAGAAAGAAAGTTAGTTGATTTGTGTACTGCCTTTGTGTTACTATGCTGTATCAGTAACTCTGCAATCAGACTTCCCAGTGTCTTTTAAGTGGATTTCAGAGTATTTATCATTAGATAAAGTAAAAAAAAAAAACCTAAATAACTTTGGACTGCACATTATAACTTACCAGAATAATACATTATACAGAAGATGAGTATTATATGGGAAAATAATTTTGTTTTAATATTTAAAGTAACATTTTGTTTGTTTATTTCATTGGCTGAAAAAATGAGTAAAAAATATGTGCATCACTTGTATGTATAATCCAGATTTTTACTGAATTTAATTTAACAAAGTCTGTATATTTTTATTAGACACTAGATAAGAGAGTCTATAAATCCCAGTTAAAACAGTTACAATTGCAAGCAAAGCATTGCTTTGGTATTAGCCAAATAAATTTATGCCATATTCTTGAAAATCTTATTAGTAGCAGAGATAGTCACTTTAAATCCCATGAGAACATTTGAACAGCTCACTGAAAAATGTTTGGAAAAAGTCAACCAAGGAGCATAGTTTTGTTTAGCGTCTTGCATTTCTGTCATGGCTTGTCCCTGGGTGTATAAGAATCCTAAATTTCTGTAGGATGTGTTTGACTTTTTTACTGTTTGGCAGGCTTTTATTCTCATATCCTCATCCCTATCTGTTAGGATCATTAAACTCTGGAATCTTACCATTTTAATGGAACTGGAATCCCAAGACAGAATGAGTTTTGCAATCCTGACAGGCTTGCTGAGTTTTGGGCAGCTAGCAGTTAACAAAAGACCTTGAATTCATTGACTTTTGTGTTTGTGGTTTGGGTGGGGTGTTTTTTTTCCCGGTGGGAGTTTTGGGATGTTCCGGGGGGGCA
>JAYRBT010000093.1:44616112-44639964 GCA_036023395.1 Myiotriccus ornatus | reverse complement strand
CCCCCCCCGCTTGTTGGGTTTGTTGTTGTATTTTTTAAATATTGATATCCTGAAACTCCAGCTAGGAATCTTTTAATTCTCACCCATCTGATTTCCAAGTAAATTGGAAATTCCATGGTACTTTCCAAGAAAAATGGTGGTCTCTCTTGGAAAACCATAATATAGCAGAGAATTTTTAATTATACCAAAGTAAAAACATTATTTCAAAACTTTTAATATAAGTGCTGACAGCGTTTGCAGTCAATTAAACATTTTCAAGAGAGCGATTGTGTTGCATAATGTGATGATTGTGATGACTTCTTTGCTTGTATGCTTCAGAAGAGATGCCTTGCTACTAATAAGGGAATTTTAACAGATTTTCCCTAACATGCTGAATTTCCAGAATTCATATGACTCAGAGTTCACATGGCTCAGGGTTATCATTCATTTAAATAATCACTGGGGGGTTGTTTTTTTGTTTGGGGTTTTTTGGTTTGGTTTGATGTTTTTGTTTTGCTTCAAGGTTTTTTTTTTTCTTTTTCTTTTCTTCTTTTTTTCCTTTTTTTTTTTTTAATTTATTTTTTAATTTATTTTTTATTTAGTTTGGCTTTTTTTTTTTGTCCTCTTTACATGGTAGCACTTCCGGAATATCCACACAGAATACGCTGCCCCTGCAGCTCCCCACTGTAGGTGAGGAATGAATTAATTAGAACTTTGGCAATTCTGTTTTGCTAGGAAAGGAAATGCATGCTTTGATTTACTATTCAGAAAGCGTTTTGTCAACAGGATAGTGACATTAAAAGTGATGTCAGAGTTCAGTAAGCCTCTGGTTTGTATGAAAGATGAGTTTTAAAGAGTTTACTTCCAGTTATGTGTGAAAACTGATTAATATTTATATTAGACTTTGAAAATTTGAGATTTTTTCATTGTTTTTAATCATTCAACTAATTGCTTTTATCTTTATATGTCTAATGACTTACATGCTTGAAATGGCAGTTTCATAAAACAGTGTATCCACTGTAGAACCTGCTTGGCTTTCACATTTCATAGTGGTGTCATGGGTTGTTGTGACTTACACTTTATGTTTTTTATTTTTTCTTTGAAGAGGGCCATTACTTGGAAAACATACTATATGGGAGAAACAGTGCCTAATGCCAGCAAAGGAGGAAATATAGAAAAACTGTATTTCTTTAGCTGCTTCATGGTAAATGAAGTAGTGTGACTTCTCAGGATGTGAAACTCTAGAATCATAATGAGGAAAAGATCAAACTACTATGCAAATCATTTTTTTTCAGTCTTGAAATAGAAGTTTGAGGAATGAACTTATGCTGTTTTGTAGTCTTTCATCATGATGTATTTGACAGACAATAAAGTATGTCAAGGCTCCTTTCTTTAGCCTTACATACTAAATAAATTGTCAAGAGATAGTCATGTTTTTGTCTTTGCAGTAATCCAGAAAATTTGATACCCCTTGCTGGAGAAGGAAAGTGGAAAAAATTCTGCTTAATTATGTCTGAGTCACTGTCTTCTCTCCTAATTTGTCATTGACTGAGTTGATAACATGGTTAGTGCAGTGCAAAAATCCAGGGGACGCTTTTCAGGACCTCTTATGAATAGCTTTTATGATTTTACTTGGTAGAAAAAATACATTTCTCAGAAGTTTTCACTATTGTTGACATGTCTAGGTTTCAACAGAAGACTTTGATTCCCCACTCAAGTCTTTTTGTTTTCATTGTTTCAGGAGAGAGCACTTATATACTGCAGTTATTACTCACTTGAAAAGTCCCTGCAATTACGTGGCCTCTTTGCTTTTGTCAGATTCTTGTGAATTATTTTCAAGACTCTAATAACGAGATTTGCTCTATTTTTTATAACTGTTGAACATTAAGTGTAGCAATGAAATTGCATAGTTCTTAAGGGGAAGGGAAAAAAAGGTGTAACTCCTTGAAAAACACATATGATCTGTATGTCTTGGAGCACTGGCAGTGTATGGTTCAAGGTACCATTTGGAACTATAAATGCCAAATTATGAGAGATGGATGAGTGCAGTTTACTTTTCATACAAAGGAGGACAGCAGGAAGGATTTTTGTTGTTAATATTAGCATTTCCTATTGGTAGGGGAGTATGAGTGTCATGATCCTTGCTTAGTTAAAGTTTCAGAATGGATTCTGCTGTGAGTCTTTTTGAGAAGCAGAGTGGTGGTGGGGATGTCTGTAATGTGTTTGGTGAGAAACAGCAGCTTAACGTTTGAATTTAAGAATATGTCTTGAAAATTTTTTCTCGTACAGTGTGCTTGCAGGGCTTGTTAGCAGTTTGGGTATATGTATTAGTGAGACTAGGTAAATATTCAGCATTTTCCTGAATAGTGTGTGGGATTTGTGTAGAGTCCTGAAACAGTTTAGTAATTCTCACATGCAGTACACTGTAACTGATCTGAAATTATTTGGGATACAGACACCACACAGCCTTAAAACTGCTAAGTTAATTGTTACTGTTTTATAGACAACTGATATGTAATGTAGTGTAGTTGATCCCACTTCACACATCAAAAGAGAACCATGTTGAGTTTTGGGGATAGGTTTCTTTTTAACTCCATAAATATTTCTCATAACTCAGATTGATCAAATAGGTTTTATTATGCCTTAAATTTCCAACATTTGGATTTACAGTCAGTCCCTTCAGTTACTAATCCCTTTGAGTTTATTCCTGTGGGGGATTTGTTTAGTTTTGGTTTCTCTTTTGTTGCTTTACGTAATGCTTTCCATTTCTGTAGTTTCCTGTAAGTCTATGACTCCTTTCCATAGAAAATCATGTGTTAGGACCTGCAGTTCTGGTATGTTTTGGTGAGCTTTGGTTTACGAAAGCATCAGATGATTAGCCTATAGATTTCATCAGTTTAATCTTCACAACTGCATAACAGAATTCTTGTCTTAACCTTTTTACTCTACCGTTATAGAGACAAACCCTATTTTGTACTAAATTTAATAAACTAGTTGTTATTTAAGAATTAAATATGTTTTGTTCCACAAGATTATGTGGTTTTATATGTGGACTTGATTAGTTGTTTCATCTAACTGATTGTCTTACATGTAGTTTAGATGTGATGAAAGAAATTTGGGGTCTGGCCTCTGCAAAAATTACCTAGATGTGGTCCAGAACAGAAAGAAGTAAAGGATTCCTTTTTTCTCCTGGTTTCTTGTGGGAATTTAAATTATTTAATTCTATATCTTTGGGCAGGGCTGTGGGTACTTTGCCTTTTCCCATAATTCTTTTGTCTCCTAATGTCATTTTAAGTTACTTTTATTGCCTTTACCTGTCTTTCTTTTGTTATTTTTTGCCTTTTCACCCCAAAGTATATCCCTTTAATGGAAAGGTTTTTTTAGTTATGACCTGCTATGACTTTGACACTGTAATTTTTCATCCTACTCTCTGACCTCTATACTCATGTCTCTTTCTGTCTTCAGAATATATTTGTCAGTTCATCCTTTTGTGCTGTTAATTCTCTGGCATTTAGGCTGTTTTTCAAATCTAATACTGGCATCACATGGATGCAGAACACTGCAGCATAGTACAATGTTATGGCATCTGTTGTATGTTAGGCTGTCCTTTCAGCTGGGAACCTCAGAGCCAGATTAAAATTCTGGTACTGCTGAAGAGCTAATATAATACTCAACTGATTTCCATAGTTTGTGATTAAGTACGATGGCTTGTCATTAAAAAAATCCTAAATTGTTGAGGGAAAAAATATTTTCCAGTTCTGTTTTATTAACAATATATGTTTGTGTTTGTTTTTAACTCAGATACTAAAATTTAAATGGCAGGTGGTTGTCCTAGTCATGATGACTGTCTTTATATGGCTTTACTACTTGTTTTTCATCTGTCTAAAGTTTTAAAATCAGTCCCTAGATCTGATTTTGGAAAAGGTAAGAAAAAGAAGTAATGTGCTGTTTCTTAACTAAGATACTAAGAAGACATTGTATTAAATGCCATATAGAAAAAATCTTGTAATCTAACAGTGAAGTACAGGATATCAAGTGAACACAGTCTGCAGTCAGCGAACATAAAGGAAGAATGAGAAATTAAACCATAAAAGCAGTCTGCAGGTTATGGGATAATGATTGCAATGCTGTTGGCAATACTGATGCCTGTTGCTGACAGCAGTAGAGCACTGTGCTAATCTGCTAATTTTAACCCACAATATTTTTCTAACACTTTGTGAAAACACTTTCCATATTTGCTTCTCTGTTCTTTCTTTAGGTATCATGCCAGTGTACCATAACATGTTTGCACTCATGAGTGAAACAGACAGAATGTGGTATCCCCCAAATCACATCTTCCATGTAGATGAAGCGACTAGACTCAAGCTAATTTACCGGATAAGGTAATCTAAATCAAATGTTGTACAACTTTCATGGTCAAAGAAGACTACGTGAGAAAACACAACCAATAAGATATTAAGTTGAACCATAGTTTCTCTTAGAAGATATGAACAGGTTGTTGATGTTATCTGGAAAAGAAATGGATACCAGAATCAAAATTATTGGAGTGGTTTGAATAATATATTTTATCAAGTTTCTATATCCCATATATTTACCAGTGTCAAATTGAAGAAGCAAACAGTAAAAAATATAGAAGTAAAAATACTATTTTTCTTAATAATGATACATCTCATCTCCTCTGTGCTTGACTGTTTGACATTAGTGATTGTTCCAAAATGCTGAGTAATTACTCGGTGTAGTCAGCCATGTGTCTGCAATACAACCATTTTTCCCAACCTCACAATTGAATGTAGACATCTAAAACAACAGTCAGAGTTTTCCTTTTGTAAAACATTTTGTTCATTTACATTATATAATGTGGCCTGAGTGTTTCTTTAGCAACTATTTCAGAGGAAACTAGAAGACACTAACAAAACTCTCTGTATTCTGATGAGTGAGAATAACTCATCAGAAGGTCCTCATTCCTATCACAGTTATCACCGTGCTTAAATGTTGTAGTAGTTTGACACCAAGAACTGGATCTGAAGCCTTCATCAACTAACTGGGACTTCATAGTGGTCCTCCACACTAACCAGCACTAATTACATATATATGAGAACAGTAATGTCTGAAGTTGGTAAGCAAAAGTATCCATTCATTGACATTTGCTTAAATCTATTTCCTAACAGGTTTTATTTTCCCCACTGGTATTGCAGCGGCACCAACAGAGCATATCGGTATGGCATTCTTCGTGGTGCGGAAAGCCCTGTTCTTGATGATCTTGTCATGTCTTATCTATTCGCACAGGTATGATTTGCTTGCTTATTTTTTAGTGGAGATTGGCAAAGGTTATCAGTATTTATTCCCTTTCTATCTTCTGATAGTAACTGTGTAGGCTCTTGACAGCTTGAAGCCCACTCAAGATGAAAATGAAATTCCATGTCCTATTGTATGTTTGGAGAGATGAAGCTCAAGTGTCAGTTTTAGGGGAAGCAGTGAGAGTGTGTAGGTTGAACTGACACAGTGTAGAACATCTTCCCTACACCAACCTTTTTGAGATTTGAAACAAAAATATTTTGAAAACAGAATTTGTATGCGTGATGACAGATGGTATTGCTTATGAACAAGTGCATCTTTTTGTGGATGAAGGAGTTCATTCAGAAGAATGCAGTCTTTAAAAGAAAAAAACCAACAAAAATCCGTAACAAACCAAACCTAAACAATCAAACAAAACAGCAAAAAAACCCCAACAACTGCGGCCAAGCCCCTTTTATTGATAAGCAGCAGTGCTACAGTTTTAATTTGCTTTATTGTGTTCTTTCTCAGTGGCGAGCTGATTTTTTGGATGGATGGGTACAGATGCCTGTTACTCACGAAACACAAGAAGAATGCCTTGGAATGGCTGTTCTAGATATGATGAGAGTGGCCAAAGAAAAGGACGAAACCCCACTGGCTATTTACAATTCAGTCAGGTAACTCCATAATTCATAATTCTTTCACACCTATCTGATATCTAAACCCAGTATTTTTGCACATTAATATCGGGAAGGAGATGTTCAGCTGCTGGCAATTGATGTATTCAAATGGTTACATAAATATACCTATAGTGTAAACTAGAAATTAATAGAAGACTTGTGTCATCATGGCCATTCATGTTTTGGGGACATAGATTTGACTTTCTTAATGAAAAGTAAGGCAGCAGCATCTTATGCGAGAAGTACATAAACAATAATTTGAGGTGAAGTCTCACCCTTCTGGAAGTCATGAGATTCAACTCCCTGTTCAGGGCCGCCTTCAAAGTTAGATGAAGTTACTCAGGCCCTCATCCAGTAAAGTTCAGAAAATGTCCAGATATTGGAGATTCCGCCGTATCTCTGGGCAGCTTTGTCCTGTGCATGACCACACTCACAGAAGAAGATTTTTTCTGTGTCTAATGAGTTTCCTTTGTGATACTGATAATCCTCTGTTGCCTCTTATCCTTTTGCTGTGCATATCTGAGAAGTTTCATTCAGTCTTTTCTGTAAATCTCTGTTGATTGTAGACAATTAGTAGAACACCCTACTTGAGCCTTCTTTTTCCCAGGCTTAGTAACTCAAGCTCCCATACACCTCTTCTCTCATGTCATGTGCTCCAGGCTCTTAACTGTTTTGTGCAGATCTCTGCTGAACTTGCTTGAGTTTATCAAATTCACTTTGGTGTATCTACCTAATCAGTTTCTACTCTAGCTGAGTTAATTCTGTCCCTGCTTGGTACTTAATGCTGATGTTTGTCTTTTAATGAAACCTAGCAGGAAGAGATAAAAACAGAATGAGGCAATGAATTGGCCAGCTTGTTGCAGGTGATAACTGCAATTCTTTTTCCTCTTGATGTAGACTACGGACTGTGATATAGGAACTTCAGTGAGAACCAACCACAGTGTTGTACTCTGCCAAGAAATTTGTCCTTTATCCATATAGTCGCATCTACCTGTGCAGTATCCTCTTTCCAACTTCTACACCAAACCAAGCAATGGTGTAACTTCATCTGCCTTACCTCAAAACTTGAATAACAAAAGAACAGATATCTCTGGATTTATGGAAAATGCATTATGTAATATATTTTGCAACTGGAAGAGGGAAAATAAAAGAAAACACAGGACTGTATTTCAAAGAGCATACTATAGATTGAAGGATCCTTGTTGTCCTACAGTTTAAAAAATAAGGGTAATTTAGAGAAAAGATATTTTCATGTTGACTTGTTTAGCACGTAACTAATGATCTTTGCTGTTTTTAATGGATAAAATTAGCAGTTCTTTTCTGATTATTTATTCACAGCTACAAAACATTTTTACCTAAATGTGTGCGAGCAAAAATTCAAGACTACCACATTTTGACACGAAAAAGAATAAGGTACAGGTTCCGCAAATTTATACAACAGTTTGGCCAATGTAAAGCTACTGCCAGAAACTTGAAACTTAAGTATCTTATAAATCTGGAAACCCTTCAGTCTGCCTTCTATTCGGAGGTTTTTGAAGTAAAAGAACCTGGTGGAGGTCCTTCGGGAGAGGAAAGTTTTGCAACCATTGTCATAACTGGAAATGGTGGAATTCAGTGTTCAAGAGGAAAACTTAAAGACTGTGAGACACTTGCAGAGGAGGTAATTTTTAAAAATTATTTTAATAACTGTGCAGTTTGTCATGTAACAGAGTAATTAGCTTATGTTAGAAGTTCTGATTTACCCCAAGTAAATTTGGTACTTCACAGTAGTGATACAATTTCCATATGGCTGAGGATCACAGAGATATATAAACAGTACAGGATTTTAAAATTAGTTTTTTATTGAAATATTAGAAGAAAGTCATGTAATACTTCAGTGCTTGACATATGAGAAATTGTGCTGTACATTACTGTAGAAAATGTGGACAAGTAATGACCCTGCCTGGGGTATGAGTAAAATGCACAAATTCCTCAAATTCTATTTGAAAGCAGGGATTTAAGGACTCCAAACATCAGATAAATTTCCTTGTACCTCTTTCCTACTACAAGTAGACTCCTACCAGTGTCTGAGTTAGCAAGTTTGAAGTGACATTTGTGTGACTGCAGAATCCATCTAGTCTTTGTTCAGGAATTAAATGCTAAATGTTTCCTATAAGTGCTAGTAATCATGTACTGCTGCATTTTTATTTAGCAGTATTATTTCTTTTGTGTGTGATTTCCTGTCCTGACTGTTCATTATGTTGAGTTTACCAAAACCTGGTACAAACTTATAGCAGTATACATTGAGAGTGCAGGAATTTTCCAAAGGTAAAAAGTAAAAGCAAAGGGAGCACATATTTCCAAAATAACTGCATCTGTTTGTTGCTTTTGATCCATGATATATAGCAGTCAAAACCAAACTACAAAACGTTGTATTTTACCATGTGGTGTCATAATTTGTAAAGATGATATATGCTGTAGGTTTTTTTCAATAATTAACAAAAATAAGTCTAATTACATACTCAGCTTTTTTAAAGTGTTGTGGTGTTAGAAAATTTGTAGATGGACATTTGACACTTGTTTATGTATCATTGCTCTTCCTTTCTTAATTTTCCTCCAGTTGTTCTGGCAGGAGCAATCGTAAATGTCACGTTTTTATAATTTCTGGTTTTAGGTGTACACAATTTATGCATACTATGCTGTTTAGGCCTGGCAACCAAGTCTTTAGTAACAGTAGTGTTTAAAGGGATCATCTTTCCTGCAGAGATTGCCAAATTATCTTTACATAATTAAAAATATTATCATTCCATTATTGAGAGAGACTGCATATATTTTCACTGCTACAGATACTGCTTATAAAGCTGGTTACAAAAACCCAGTGCACCAGTATGGCTGCATGTAAATGGGATCGTAAGTCTTGTTTCAGCAAACTTTACTGATGAACATTTATTAATGTTCATCATTGAAACAGAATTTTTATTTATTTGTATAGAATGACATATGTGGTGTAAATTGGGAAGAAATTTCTTCTGTAAGTTCACATTTTCAACAACCAGATAAACAAATTAAGCATCAGAAACTTCAATTTGAGATGATTTATATGTCTAATTGTGGTAGTCTGATACGAATAAAATCTCTTTGCTTAGGAAGAATAATTTTGGATATGTAAATCTAGCCTTATTTAAAGCTGTTACTTTGCACCTGAAGTTCTACTGAAAATAAAACAAAGTATGATTTTTGTGACATTCTGAAAGTCTGAAGGTAGTGGTACAGAATATCATAGTATCAAAAAGTACCTGTACTTGCTATCAAAAAAAAGTGTCTTAGATTTTCGTTTAGTTAGGATTGGTTCTTCAAGTTACCTTCAAGTCAGTGATTACCATGGCTATAGGACAACCTTCTCTTCATTCACACTAAATCCATCTCTTTGCTAGCAGATTTTGTAGCTCTCAAAACAGTAATCAAAATGTTCCATTGTTAATCCTTGCAAAATACTACAGAGGAAAGAAACATCTACAATTGTAAAAAGCCAAACCTATATATAGATATTTCTGTTCAAGGTTCCTGGATCTCTGTGCATTCTCTAAGTTACACTTCTGGTGATGGCCCCATAAACACAAAACTCCTTTATTTATTTGTAATTGCATGTTCAAGGTTTTATGATCTTCTTTGTTGCCAGCTTACAAGTTCAGAATTGTAGGAATTCCAATGCTGCAAATAGGTGAGGTTTTTTAATTGCCGTTTATGTTATTACTGACATTATATAACAAATATTTGTTGCAGGATTTACAAACATACTGTGATTTTCCTGATATCATTGATGTCAGCATTAAACAAGCAAGCCAAGAAGGCTCCAGTGAGAGAAGAATTGTCACCATTCACAAACAAGACAGCAAGAATCTGGTCTGTTTACTTTGACTGCTGTTCTTTCAAATAGATGTTGCTTTGAGTGGACCTGTGTGATTGTTGTATATTTAGTATTTTATAGCCAAATACTGTGTTAATTAAGCATGAGGTAGAACTAAATGCATTTCAGCAGCATAAGTTGTGTATCGGAGCAGTAAAGGTCTTCTGCATTCAAAGCTTCGTGCATGGAAAGGGCTATTCATATCTGAGGAAAATTGCTGATATACAGATTGATTCTTTTTTTGTTAGAGTCTTAAACCTGTGCAGTTGTTTTAATTCTCAAGTGTACTGTTTCCATGGCATCATGCTAAGCTCTCTGCTAGAGACTAACACATTGAAAAAGGCTTCAAATTTCTCTGAAGAAATGATGATACACAAGTATTGGGACACAATTAAGGTCATTGCTTTTACTGTTTAAGATTCTTTGAAGAAGATCTTAAGAAAGTATTTTATACATGAATGTAAAAGGTTTTTTGTCTGAATTCCAACGTTGCACTTGAGTCAGGCTTCCCAGAAGGTATAACTGTCACAGAGTTGTGTGGTCGACTGACCCTGGCTGGATGCCAGGTACCCACCAGCTCTAAAAGCTGCTCTAATCACTCCTCAGCTGTATAGGGGAGACAAAATACAAAAAAAGGCTTATGGGTTGAGATGAGTACAGGGAGAGATCACTCCCTGATTACTGTCATGGGCAAAACTGACTTGACTCAGGGAAATTAATTAAATTCGTTTCCCATCAGTTCAGCTAGGGTAATGAGAATTAAACCCAAATCTTATAAACACCTTCCCACCTCCCTTCATCCCAGGCTTAACTTTATTCTGGATTCTCTACCTCCTCCCCCTCAGTGGCACAGGAAGTTGGGAATGCGAGTTGTGGTCAGTTCATCACGAGTTGTCTTTACTGCTCCTTCTTCCTCACATGCTTTCCCTGCTCCAGCATGGGATCCCTCCCATGGGGGGATAGTACTCCATGAACTTCTCCAGTGCGAATCCTTCCCACAGGCTGCAGTTCTTCATGAACTGCTTCAGCGTGAGTCCCTTCCACGGGATGCAGTCCTCCAGGAATAGACTGCTCCAGCTCCATAGTGGCTCCATAGTGCCAATAAACAAGTTTCAGTGCAGGCTTCCATGAGGTCACTGTCTCCTTGAGGCATATCCACCTGCTCTGGCATGGTGTTCTGCATGGGCTGCAGGTGGATATCTGCTCCACAGTAGACCTCCATGGGCTGCAGAGGCACAGCCTGTCTCACCATTGTCTTCACCAGAGGCTGCAGTTGTTTCCAGGTCCTCTTAATAAGGAGTTTCAATACTCCAAATTCTTGGCATGCACTCAAAAGTGCCAGCTTTTTTTATTGCTGTCTAGCAAGGAACTTGCCAAAGAATTGTGTTCGGTGCTAAATGGGTCCCCATTGTCACAGCGAAACTTGTACAGCATGTACTAAAGCCCACTCTGTTGAGCTGCACTATTTACTGAATGAAATCTAGGGTTACTCAGAAAATGGCAGATGCTTCTCTATTTTTCTTTATTTACAGTAATAAATATGTTGTTACAGATGGATTTAATTTTGCCCTGCTCTTACCTGTTCAATATACTGTGAATAGACCTTTTCCACAGCTGTTTTTCTTTGAGTGCATTATTTTTCTCTGCTTCTATCCAGTGTACCTGTCTTCCTAGTAGTCAGAGGTGAGCTTCTATCTATGATCCAGCTCGCGATGCCGGGCTTTGCTGACTAGAAGTTAGGTTTTCAGGCAGATACTTTTCTAGAGATTTTTCTTTGCTACTTGAAGGCAGTCATATAAATCTTTGATAAGTGGAAGGCTTTCCTTTAGGAAGAAGGGTAGCACTGTGTTGGCAGTACAAGTACGTGTCTGCCACGCTGAGTTGTATCTACTCAGTTTTTCCCTTTCAAATGTTCTCTCATGTCAGCATCCCTCTGCTGTTTCATATATTTAGAGTAAGTTATTTGGGTTTTTTAATGTCAGATTTCACAGAATGATGGATGGTTTGAGTTGGAAGGGACTTTAAAGATCATCTAGTTCCAACTCTCCCACTGTGAGCAAGGACACTTTTCAGTAGACCAGGTTACTCAAAGTACCTTCCAGGGATATGGCACCCACATCTTCTCTGTTTTGTTTGGTTTGTTTTTGATTTTGAACATTGAAGATTGCTATCGAGTTCTGAGTGACAACAAGAAGGTAGAACATACAAACAGCAGTTAAAAACTACTTTAATTCATGTCTTTAATGTATGCATATATGTGTATCTTTTATACTGCTAGCATATCCAGGAATTTTCCATTGCCTACTAAAAATTTAAATTCTCTCTCTCCTCCCCCTCCACCATTGTTCTCCGGCAATTTAACAGGAGGCTGAATTTCAGTCATTAAGAGAAGCTCTCTCCTTTGTATCATTAATTGATGGATATTACAGATTGACTGCAGATGCCCATCATTATCTCTGTAAAGAAGTAGCACCACCATCAGTCCTGGAAAATATCCAAAGCAACTGTCATGGACCAATTTTGTAAGTAATTTTTTTAGCAATTTAACAAGATGATATTTGAAAGATGAGCTTTAGTTGACTGTGAACTGTGGTGGACATCTCAAAAAGTGCATTTATTGCATTTATGCAGCATAAAATGCTTTTCCTCTTATTTTTCACTTTGTAAAATACATAAGCAACCACACTAAATATTGACAAATAAAAGGGCAAAAAGATTTACTTAAAGGAAGCTGTAAAAAATAGCAAGTTTGAATTATTGTTACATTAGGTATCTGTTAATATTGCTCATTAGCCAATCTCTGATATTTCTGTATTTTGAAATTATGCAATATTAAACATTTTCTTTTTACTATAGCATGGACTTCGCTATCAGTAAACTGAAGAAAGCGGGTAATCAGACTGGTTTCTACGTCCTTCGCTGCAGTCCTAAAGATTTTAAAAAATACTTCCTTACCTTTGCTATAGAGGTTTGTATTCTATCTTAAATAGTACCTGTTTAATCTTTATTGTGGTATGATGATAAACGTGGGATGTTCAGTAAATGATTCTGAATTTTCCCTCCAGAATGTTTGTGTGATGTGTGTATTCTTAGCTACTTCTGTCAGACTGGCCAACTTTTCAGGGTCTTGTGAGCAACATCAAAGTGCTTGTTTGGTAAAGAATTGCTAATGGCACATACCATGTGCCTAGGAGACCAAGACAGGAAGAGGGAAGACAGCTTGGGGATGGGATGGTGATGTGGGTTTTGGGACTGTAGTAAATATTTGGGAGGTGGAGCAGTTTGATGGGTTTATTTTATTTTTTTAAAGTTTGGGGTTTTTTATTTGGGTCTTTTTTCCCTAGGATTTCTGCATATCTCCTCCCCCCTTCCAAATAGGATTTAGTTAGACAGATCTGATGATCCAAGAGTGTCTCTCCTTCACAAGTTCTTCTGGGTTCGGGTCCTGTCCCCATCCACAGTGCTGGGCCAGCCATATTATTTGGCAGCTATTACGTCAACGTAGGTCTTCTGAGGATGCCTGGTGTTAGTTAGAGAGAGAGCCACCCTGGAAATGCATGCAATTCTCACACAGGTGAAGAACCAGATGTATCAGATCTCCTATGTGACCTTGCAGTTAGTGATAAGACAGTACCTTAATATTGCAGTTACATAATTGCATGATCTTGTTCCGAGGGTGGACTTCTCTTTAATTACATTAACAGAGCTACCTTTGGGGTTCTAAGTAGGCAAGGTAGGACATGGGATCTCCTGCTGGTGTGCAGCAAGCTAACACATTTGCCAATACTGACAGAATATGTACATCTTTGAAAATGAGAAATTAATATTGGTGTGTGAATGAAGAAGTAAATGTGAGTTTCACAGAAAGTGAAGTGTTTGATAAAGAATTTTTAGACCAAGAGATCAGTTCCTGAGCAAGCTTAGAGAGGCAAAGTGTGAGAGTCAAGCTTGTGAGTGAAACCTACCATTGCCGTTAAGTGACTTGGCCCCAATTTTTTTTCCCTTGTTCTAAGTCTTGTGCAAGTCATTGGAAGGCTTTTGAGATTCAGAATTTGTTGGAACATTTGCTGTGGTACTGAGATGAAGAACCAGGAATGCACTGCTAAGAGCTCATCTTGTTTGAAAATGTTTAATGGTATCTTTGTAAAAATAATTCAATGCATATTGAAAATCTGTGCTAGGAACTAATTTCTTAGAACTATCCTGTAGATGACAGAAAAACAGAACTATAGCCGAGATCTACAAATGCCTGCCAAAAGAACATGGAGCAGAACCATTTGGGCTATTGCTTCCAACAAAATTTTGTTTTGATATTACCCCATGTCAGAGTGAATAAGCTTTCATTATTAGCTCTGAAGGATTTTTCCTAGGATCCATTATCTGTTTTCTCAGCTCCGTCTTTGCAGTTTTCATTAACATTTGTTTTTCTCTATCATCAATATGCTAGTTCCAGTGATGGGAGTAGAGTCATGTTTTCTCAGAATTGATATTACATAGTGAGAACAAAATAACAAATTATGGTCATATTTTGCTGGAGCATTCTTTCTTTAATTAGTAGAGTGATATACATTTAAATAAGCTTTCAAATATTAAATATTAATCAATTTTATTTTTAATGAAAAAAATCTCTGCAGCGTGACAATACCACAGATTATAAGCATTGCTTAATTACGAAGAATGAGAATGGAGAATATAATCTTAGTGGAACGAAGAGAAGTTTTAGTAATCTTAAGGATCTCTTGACCTGTTACCAGACAGAAACTGTCCGTTCAGACAGCATAATTTTCCAGTTCATCAAATGCTGTCCCCCAAAACCCAAAGGTAAGAGAAATATTATTTCTAAGCAGAAGGCTATCCAACTTAAAACAAGTTAACACAAATGCCTCCCAGGTAGATATCTGTGTTTGTGTGTGGTTTTTTGAATTTCACTGAGCTATTTGTTCATCTTGTTAGTCATAGTATTCAGTCCTAGCGCCTGTCAAATTTTATTTTGGTGTAAGATGGTCTTCCAGAAGTAACCATGGTAGCCAATTTCATGATTAGAAGTAAAAACAGTTTCTTAATTGAAGTGGATTGTGTGCAGCAGCATTTCTTCTTAAGTCAAGTGTTTTCGTGTCTTGAGAAGGAAAGAGCTACTTAAATGTATGATTTATCACTGAGAATGATTTCATAAGCAATGGAACCAACAGTGTTAGTGAATTTCTGTCATTGTTGACATCTTAACTGAGTTATGCCAAAGCTGTGCTGTGATTTCAGCTTCTTTTTAACACTGAGAAATACACAGGGACTAGAGCTCCTGCCTGAGGAGTAGATTTTTCTTGAATTTATGTTAAATTTTCTAGCCTACCTTTAATATTTGTAATATCTTTCTCTTTTATGAATTCTATTAACATCTGCCCTTCTAAGTAGTAGTACTTAACACTTAATATTGGTTAGTCTTAGACTCTGTCAAAGTCCCTATTTAAAGAAAAACTTGTGACAAAAGACTATTTGATATCACTTTTGCCTCTCTCAAACTTGATTGAAAATACCTAATGGATTCAAAACCTTTGAAAAGATTTAACAAGTAAATATGTATGCACCTTATAGAGAGTAACTTCGTAGACTTATTCAATATGAAATAAAAAATGTATATGCATTAGAATTAAAAGTTATTGAATAAATATAATCATGTGTGACCATATACTCACAAAGATGTACCTTTCAGCTTTAGTTTTAGTATCAGACCTGCTCTACTTTGTAATATAAAAGAAGGTGACTTACATACCCTCTTCCATCCCTGGTTTTTATTACAAATACAGGAGTTAAAATGTGAAACAAGATAGGAGGTATTTTCAGAATGTTTGTCAAAAGTAGGAATACTTAAAAAGCATAAAATAAGTGAACCTAGATGCTTTTGCTGATGAGAAAATATCAGACTTTAAATTAAATATTGCATGGCTTTTTGAATGAACTGATCACAATGTCATATCTTATTTGAGTTGAATTAGCTACGCCTCATTAATCCTTCTCAAACTATAATGGTTTAGTTTTATACTTTACAAATTTACTGTTGTTTTCTTTTCCCTCTTTCTTCTCCCAGATAAATCAAATCTTCTAGTCTTCAGAAGCAATAGTGTTTCTGATGTACCTTCGTCACCTACGTTACAGAGACACAACAATGTCAATCAGATGGTCTTTCACAAAATCCGTAATGAGGACTTGATATTTGTAAGTCTGTTAGTTGCTTTTTTCCACTGCAGATATTGGGTTTAATACACACCAAGTTTTAAAAACCTCTGTATGTGTTTAAAAGAGTCTTGTCTGAGCCAGGAGATTTTGCTATAATCTTTCCTTAGAGTTGTGGAAACAAAATCTTTATTTTTATTTTCCGTTAATGCAAATAATTACTTTTGCAAAATTAAGAAGCTTCCTTTTGACTGCAATAGCAGTTGTTTGCTTCTAGAGCTATCTAAATGTTTAACGTCAATTCCTTCCTCTCTGGTACTTGCAGCAAGTTATTTTCTGAGATTCTTGAGGAGTCAATAAAAAATAATCAAAACTTTAAGATGTTTCTGATACAGTTGCTTCCTTTTCTCATTTCTTTGACTCTACAGCTAGCACACCTCTAAATATTTACATATATGTTAATTAGGGATTTTTTTTAAGAGATCTTTTGCAAAACAGGCAGATATTTCTGAGTTTTTTCCTATCTGTATCCTTCCTTTCTTACAGGAGGAGAGTCTTGGACAGGGCACATTTACTAAGATTTTCAAAGGTGTAAGGAAAGAAGTGGGAGACTATGGCCAGCTCCATCAAACTGAAGTTCTTTTAAAGGTGCTGGATAAAGTGCATAGAAACTACTCTGAGGTTGGTGTGATTGTTTGTCCAGTGCTATTACTGCTATAACATTTGTCCAAAGCATTACTTTTCTTAAAATAAGTGAGTATTTGTTATATAGTAGAGTGCTGTATTGTTTAACAAGCTCATTCTTGGACTTGTGACAAAGTGGGAGTATGGATTTGAGACTGGCTTTGGAAAGTGCACTGTGTATTTTATTTCCCCTCTCTGCACCACCCATCAGAGAATTCAGAGCTACCCACTGAGAATTGAAGAACAGATTATTTATAAGTACCACAGAAGAGGTTGTATTGGCCCAGAATTGGCTTAACCAGTAAATTGCATACAGATGAGGGACCAGCATCTATGGTAAAATCACTTTCTTTGGATAGACTGTTTTCAGTGTTTTGGAGTCAAATTGATTCTCCAGTGAAATCAACATTTTGGATCAAGTAATAAAAAATCAGAAGCATTTATGTATGAGAAACACTTGCCATGTATAGATTCACCCATATTCACTGAGGCTTTCCACTTTCTGAGTGAAGCTGTTAGCAAACCTGAAATGCCTTTGTGCAAAAACTAATGCATGGTAGTGTAATTGAGCCCAAGACTGTGTATGTTATTTTACAGACTTTCACAAGATGTAGTAGTGTTTATTATATTAATGTAACTTCATATGACTGTTTATTGTTTATTTAAATATTTAATTGATTCAAATTCCTAATTAATCTAGCTGTATTTACAGCAAACCAGGAGAGCCAGTATACTGTTTACTGAACTTTTCCATTACTTCAAACAAATCTATATGAAAATGTGAGCAAAGAATGAGACATTTCAGATGGCTAATATTGATAAGCAGTGTAGGCATACATTTTGGACAATTGAAAACAATAAAGAAACCATAATCTTATTATAATTTTAATAAGATGGGTAATATATTTACATTTTAAAGTTGAGTGGAATCAGTTACTAAAAGCTCAGAGAGTATAGAAATAAAAATATTTCTGAAGGAAAAATGTGCTCATTTTGACCTTGCTTTGTTGGGTGAATAATCAGTACACAAGCAAGTGTAGTTGGAGATACCACTGAAGAGAATAAAAAATTATTAAAGAAATAAAAGCATTTGAAACTTTCCTGACAAAGTTCGATAAGGTCTTGCAGTAATGGATGAATTATGTAATGCTTGTTGTGTTTTAAGTTAATACTGTGCTAAAAAGAATAAATTAGAAACTGAATAGTGTGTTGCAAACTTTACAAAGTTAACTGACATTGAAGAAAAGATTCTTTTTAAAATGTTGAGATACATCTGTCTGCAGAAAAAAAGAGATTGCTAATCCATCTGGAATGTGGATTATCAGTTACTTAGAAAAAACAAAATCAGGAAAAATCCCCCCAGGACTGAGAAAACTCAAAACAAAACAGAAAAACCCAAACACAACTTCCAGAAAACAATAACAAACAATATAAAATATGTTATATAGGGTCTTTGCAATGAGATAAAAGTTGAAATGTTTTAAAAAATGCATATGGTTTTAATAAATTTATTAGCATTTTGGGTGCTTTGTTTTCACTGATGTTTATTTTTTCTCACTCTCTCACCTACCAAAAAGTCCTTCTTTGAGGCAGCAAGTATGATGAGCCAGCTTTCTTACAAACATCTAGTGTTAAATTATGGAGTCTGCGTATGTGGAGAAGAGAGTAAGTAGAAATTAATTATCTTTTTGTAGTGATTTTATACATCTCTCATTAGAGTTTGAATAAAAAACAGGGAAAAAACCAAAATGAAACAATTTAAGACACCAGCTGGGCAGCCAATACCTGTTTACATTGCAATAGTGATTGTCTTGGTGTCTGAGAACTAGTTAATATGGTGATAACAAAGAAAAGGGAAACATTGTCTTAAGTACATTCAGTGTGAATAGTAACCTCTGTAAATGACTCAGTCATGTCTGTTCTGTCTGAGGATCTCACATTTGAAAAGTTTTGCTGAACGTCTGAAATGAGTTTTTGAAATTCCAGAGTTGCACCCCCTAAGTTGTATCAAGTGTGGTTGGCAAAAAAAGGGAAGTGCTTGGCTACACAAAAAAATCTTTGTTTACTGTGATCAGAAACTGCCACCCTTTTCCACACATGTGCTGACTTAGTGAGCACAAATATACCTTTGGGAAGTTTGGTTTAGAGGTCCCATTCTGAAAACACGAGGTCCTGTTACTTCAGCAAAAACACTACAAAAATATTAACAGCAGTAAAATCTTTGTCTGCAGAAGTTGAATGTCTTTTCAGTTTAGCTTACTGCCTTGTGACTATGTATTAATAAGGGGTTTGTATGCTATCTCCAAATATGCACTGCTGGGTCTCGCTTTGGCAGTATTTCCTCTTCATGCAGTCTTTGGACAGAAATGTCAGTTTGTCCCAAACCCTTTTTTTTTTCTGTGATTAGAAATTTGTACAGAAGAAAGTATTTTATAATAATTGTATAATCATATTATGTATATGGTTGCCTTCATTAGGGAGAAGGAATTTCCAAAAGAGAGGGTGGATTCTGTATCAGGAGTTACCTCTCTTAGGAGGCTAGAAAAGGTACAGGAGTTACCTCTCTTAGGAGGCTAGAAAAGGTACAGCACTATGTTTGGCCAAGAACTTGTGCAAGCTTTACAAAAACAACCCAAGTGTTTTTGTTTTTCTATTTCTGTAGTCCCTGTACACCACACAGGGACTATATATAAAATTTCAGGTAGATCCAGTTTATAATTGACAAAAATAATTATTACTATATATATAGTTACTTATTTCACCTTTAGATCACTGTTGTCTTCTATAGATTTTTCTGTTTCTGAAGGCAACAGACTTATTACAATTTGATAAGAGCTAGTTACTAAGAAATAGGAAGAAGCAGCTGTTACTTGATTCTGTGGTTTACATGATGAATAGATTTGATGAAAATTGTTTCATGTAATTGCAAAAAAAAAAAAAAAAGAATAAATTTACTATCTGTAAAATGAATTTGTTAAAAAATCAGTTTATTTATTACAGCTTAATATAATACTAGTAGTTTCCAGTGTGTTTAGAGCCTAAATAAGAAACTAAATAAGAAATGCTCACTATTGCAATGTGAGCATCTTGCCGCTGGGGGCAAGAGTTCAGTCCTGTAATTTGAAATTGCTGGGTTGAAAGTGATGAAGACAACAGTACTATGAAATTGATCTTGTTTCTGGTGTTATTTGCTGGATGACTGCATGAAGACATATGTCCTATATTTAGTACCAATACTGGTCTATTTTTAAGAAGGGCATCTTTTGTCAGTAAAGCATTGTATCTGTTACTAAGAATATGGATTGTAAGCAGCTGAGAATTGAATTACTTGAATGGTATTTGACTCACTGCTGTATACTTCTCTTCTTTGTCAGTAGTAATATTATTTAGATGAAATTACGTGAACTTCCACACACTGAAGAAGTATAAAGAACATAGAATATTTGTGGTAATATTTAGATGTCATATAGCTTCAAAGTTATAGTTAGATCACCAGCAAGTTATCAAAAATGAGTGCTACTAGAGTCAAGACTCTGTCCTGAAATTTCGTTATTTGTTTTTGTTGGTTTTAATTGTTACTTTTTTTACTATTATAAATCAGACATCCTTGTACAAGAATATGTAAAATTTGGATCCTTGGACACATATTTGAAAAAGAACAAAAATATTATCAATATTTTGTGGAAGCTGGAAGTAGCTAAACAGTTGGCATTAGCCATGCATTTTCTGGTAAGTAGTTCAGTTTGTTAATTCAAGTGTTTCAGACTAATGCATGTAGAAAGGCTGAGCTATTGCCCTGAATCTTGAAGCTCTGAAGGGTATTTGAAATAGGCTGGGCATACACTAGGTATTTAGTGGGATAGGCAAGGGCAGAGAAACTATTTCATGATAGTGTTATTACTTACCCACTGGGAGGGGAAAACACTGTACTGTTCACACTGTAGATACATTCTTCTTGGGCATTAGGTCCCAGCCTTACAGTCTGTTTAATTCAACATAAAGGCCATTTATCCGAGACAGGATATGTGAGTAGGTGAGTCTTTCTTTTAGGAGAGTTTAAATGTTCTTACATTAATTTTAAATAGATTATACTGATGGATGAATATTCTGAGTTAGCATACATCAGGTGGTTTTACACTTGAAACTTTAGGTAGACAATGAAAATTGACTGGAAACCATAACTTTGAGAGGAACTGATGAACTGTTTGAGGTTTGGTAAGACTTAATCTATGATCATTATTTTATTTGCTGATGTTGCCCTCATGCTGTACAGTATAGGTTTTTAAATACCTCTTCAACCATAAGACTTTTGTCATTATGTAAAAGATTAATTTCTGTTTATAGGAGGATAAAGGCCTTGTTCATGGGAATGTCTGTGCAAAAAACATCTTGCTTATCAGAGAGGAAGACAGGAAGTCGGGAAACCTCCCATTTATAAAACTAAGTGATCCTGGCATCAGTATTACAGTTTTGCCAAGAGACAGTAAGTGTCAGTTTTCTTGTTCAGTGCTTCTGATTTGAAAAATAAGTTTGGGGTTAGTTTTTTTTTTCCTGACTAGCATCTAAGGTACTTCTGTTATAGTAAGTTTTTTTATCTATCTGTCATTTTATAATAACGTCTGCAGTCCTAGCCAAGCAGTTTTGAGTGTATCTTCATCAGAAATAAACTACAGAAAACAAAGGCACAATTCTCCACTGTGTGAGATTTTTTGTTGTTGTTGTTGCTTGTTCTCATTTTCTACTTCTTTTCACTGGTAGTACTATTAGTATGCTACAATGTAAATGTATCATATAGTCTGTTGCATTTGCACATAGCTGCTGAACTTAGTGTCCTTTAATCAATCAAGCATTTTATAGCATGGAGAAACTTTCAGAACTGAAATAAAACACACTTTTGAAAGTGCTGACTGGCAATTAAAAATCATCTTCATTTCTTGGTGAATACATGGAGCCAGTTGATGACTTTAAAAATACTGGGTTATCATCCATCACTGAGACTGTTTCAACACTTCAGAAACAGCATAATTAATTAAAACCAAAGTGTGTGCAAGATTGTTATCCTAATGGAACTGAAGTAACCTTAGTATTCTTTTTGTGGTCTTTTTAATAATTTTGGAAAAATTAAAACACTTGATACTTGGCAATCTTACACATTTCTAAGGAAATAATACATCTAAGAGCTTATAAGCAATGTGGTACCTTCATTTTCCAATAAACTATTTAAATTCTCCCTGTTCTAAAGTGAATTCTACATTAATCTTATGCAGTCTCATTTTAAGGAGCTCTAAATTGACATCCATACCATCCCATACAATGTTTTAAATTGTTACTACAGTCAATATCAATAGTTTAATTATCAGATAGTATGAAATTCCTTTTCATGGTGCCTTTTGCTGTGCCATAATGTGCCAACCACTAGCAAAGTAACTTTTACTCTTTGACATGTAGGTCCTTTGTGATAGCTACTAAGTCTTGGTAACATTGAGGGAAATACAGATATCAGAGAAAAAGTGTAATGTGGAAATGGTGTTAAGGCAGTTTTGTACCATTAGACTTATTTTACGATAAAACTCATGATGCTTCACTCTGATTATTATTTTTGTCCATATTCCATAATTTATTTTTTTAGGCAGGAACAAAAAGTTGGAAAAGTATTAAAAATATGTTACGGAATGAAATAGCTATGTGTACAAAAGTGATTTTTACCGAATCAAAGATATGATGGAATTTTCTGGTTTTATTATTCATCTTAACGTGTTTCCTTGGTGTGATTGCCCAGTTCTTCTTGAGAGAATACCATGGGTTCCTCCTGAATGTATTGAGAATCCCAAACAACTAAGCCTGGCCACAGACAAGTGGAGTTTTGGTACCACTTTGTGGGAAATCTGCAGTGGAGGAGACAAACCCCTGAGTGCACTGGATTCGTCAAGGGTAAGTATTACTGGGTCTGCAGTCATAACAGTTCTTTGACCACTTCTAATTTAAAACATCTGCTGTTGTAACTGCATCAGCATGTTAGGTGTTGTGGTACATGACCACTCTAGGAAAAAGACATTTTTGCGGGTAGATAATGATTTGAAGTTTGACTTTGTTATTTGTTTTGATTTTATGAGGGAAAAGTACAGTACTGTCAATTTTATCTTGTTCATATTTCTGTTGCTTTGCTGCAGCAGTGCATCACTTTAAACTAAAAGTATTCCTAAAAATGTTCATGGATCTTAACTGACATTCTTCTAGGAATTGAACATCTTAAATACTGTAGGACTTTGTGTGTTGCAGACAGTTCTATTTTAGCTAAACCAGAAATATTAACTTTATCTCAAGAAGGGGCAGGGGATGGAAGAGAAACATATTGCACAAAAATATAATTTCATATGTATTCACTTCTGTAGTTGGAATAAAAAAGAATGCTTTCCTATGCTACAAAAAGATTTGTAGTATTATTTTTATAAATGGACTGTAACCTTCTCACAAAGCCTGGTCTGATTTCTCAGGTATTGTAATCACTTCTTACAATAAGCTCCGAGGGTTGCCTAGACCATCTAAGTGTTTAAGAAGTTGCCCTCCTTTCCTGTTGTCTACGTTCTTTCATAATACCCATGAAGCTCTTTACAACTGTGAGCTCAGTCAGCTTCATAGGTCAATAGAATTCTCTGCTGGACCCATCCAGTTGTGGTTTTATGGAATTATCAATAAAGGAGATGCTATTTTTCTCATCTTTCTTTTCTTATCTTCCTTCAGTAACTGCCTGGAAATTTCTGAACTGATTGCTCTAAATTATGCCAGCCTTTCTTCTGATGGAAAATGGTCAGATGTACATTCAGTGAGATAACAAGTCTAGGTTGAAAGCTGTAATTTTTGGCTGCTCTGGTGAGAATGTTAAGGCTTCTGTAACTCTTACTGGTTGTAACGTGTAAAATGACTTATCTATTTAATTCCAGAAACTACAGTTTTATGAAGATAGGCACCAGCTTCCTGCCCCCAACTGGACAGAACTTGCAAACCTTATAAACAACTGTATGGATTATGAACCAGATTTCAGGCCTTCTTTTAGGGCAATTATACGTGATTTGAACAGTTTGTTCACTCCAGGTGAGTCTGTGATACAGCAGGAACACACTAGACAAAAAGAACCCTGGTTCCGATTGGTTCACTTTCAGGCGGTGCCTTCTTGGTACATT
>JAYRBT010000093.1:44603124-44616012 GCA_036023395.1 Myiotriccus ornatus | reverse complement strand
TGCAATACATCTGTGTCTTTGACTGCTAATTACTATACAGAAATTAAGGTGCTTGTTAATATTCTACAGAGGTTAGAGGATGCCAAAGAAAGGTAGAACATGCCGTGATTGTAATAAGGTTTTTCCTTTATTTGTTCATTACTCTATGCCCTTTGTTCCCTTTCCTCTCTTCTGCCTCTCAGATTACGAGCTATTGACAGAAAGTGATATGTTGCCAAATATGAGAATTGGAGCGCTTGGATTTTCTGGTGCTTTTGAAGATCGGGACCCAACACAATTTGAAGAAAGACATCTTAAGTTTTTGCAACAACTTGGCAAGGTAGACTGTTTAAAATTTTCTAATAGTCTAGGAAAAAATCATGGTTTTCAGTTGTCTTTTGATGATCCCATATACACTATTTACATTGAAACTTCCGTTATAGAAATTACTAATTTCAGCCATATCTGAGCACCATGTGTGGTTCCTTTTTTGTCTTTTTTCATTTCACAGTATCCTTATATACTGTGAAAGTTAGCTGGCCTCTACAATGAATCCAGTGACATCAAAAGGCCAGAGTATTTTTCTGTAATGAAGAGCTGCATCTGACATAATCTTTATATATATATGCACACACATACTTGGTATCCACAATACTGTGGAGCATTCTTGCACAGCCCTAGTGGGACTGGGTTTTTTGTGCTTGCATATTCTGAGAAATCTGAATATACAGTCTTTGAATTTAATAATGTATTCAGGATATAGGTAGACCATGAACCTTTTGGACTTTGGGAAATCAGCATTTGATTACTAGTTTTGGAAGTCATTGCAGTCTGTCTCTGTGAAAATGTGGCTACAGAGATGACCAACTGCAGTTGGGAGATCTTCACCAAGAACCATTTTTCCAGAATGGTTTCTTGATGTTATAAGATAGCTGTATATTCCTTTGGCTCCAAATACTAGTGGAAGCAAATCTGAAAGCAAAGTAACAGAACTACTTCTATTTGCAGATGATTGATTGTTGGCTGTAAGTAGTAGCATAACATGGGGAGAACAACAGAGCAATAGGTGTTGTCTGCATAAAAGAAGACAAAGACAGTATAAACAGAGAAAGGGAAGAATGTAGATTCAGGAAAAGAGGGAGAATTAAGAACTGAGAGGAAGGGATTTATGCAAGAGCAGGAAAAGGAGTGTGCCAGCTGACAGTTTGGAAGTGCAAGTAGAAATTTGTGAAGGGGGAGAAAATGAGTAGACATCACACCCTCTTCTTGTCCTTATTTCCTGTGCATTCCTTTCCTATTTGCTTCCTTTCATAGAGTATGTTTCTTTTAGAACTGATACCCATGATTCCTACCCCAATTTCTTTCAGGGAAGTTTTGTGGCATTTCACTTAAATAATGAACTGTGGTCACCTTAATGCAGTGAGCACTACACAAACAGTACAAATGCTGTACACTAAGAAACACCAAGAAAGAGAGAATGATGTGGACTTGTTTTTAATTCCAAAGTATTTCCATTTGTGATCTAGGGAAATTTTGGCAGTGTTGAGATGTGCCGGTATGACCCACTGCAGGATAATACCGGAGAGGTGGTAGCTGTGAAAAAGCTGCAACATAGCACAGAAGAGCACCTTAGGGACTTTGAAAGAGAAATTGAAATACTTAAATCTCTGCAGCATGATAACATCGTTAAATACAAAGGAGTATGCTACAGTGCAGGTATGTGCTTTATTGAGTACATTTTCAAGTGTACACCTAAGTATGCCTACTGAGAAATTCAGAGAGGTAAGTGTTTATGACAGTCACTGACTTGTCCTAGATTTAACAGGACTTACAGAGTACAAAACAAAGTAACTAGTGTCTGTTATGTACTGCATCTCAGTACAAAGTGGACATTTTATTCAGTCAGCTTATTGCATAATTTCATTTATTTAGAGAAAGTACTCTTTTGACTATTTACATAACTTTATGTAAAAGCATAAAGGACTTCCTAGAAAAGAATATAGGGTTTAAGTGGGAAAAATGCACCATTTTGTAACTATTATTGGTTTTTTCGCTCAATGTAATATTCCAGAGTGGATATTACCAAGTTCTTGTACAGCCTGTCCAGTAAACTAGTGTATAGGAAAAAGTTTCAAAAACAGATCTGTTTGAATGAATTGGTGATGCCATTGAAGTTGATGAATGAAAGTGTGGGTTCTGCCTAGGATCTTACTGTAAAAAGAAAAATCTTGTGTTCAAAATCAGGCTAAGTTTTTAAAGATGATAAAATTGGTGACAAGTTGATGTCATTTGCCATTGAGAACTGCGTTTCATCTCGACAACACACATGTATACATTTACACTTTGCTTTCACAATAGTAGATAAAGTATTGATAAGATGATCTTGATTAGTGATATACTAGTATATGAAGCATTTCCTCATTGTTGTTAAGTTTAAATAAATGGCATTTCCTGAGCAAATGCGGTTAAGTAATACATGAAAAATTGCATAGCGATGTACAAATCAGAATTTAATTTTTTGATATTAAGACTATTTTCTATTAGTCCTATTGAAGCTCTAAAATAATTAGATTTAAAAACTTACCACTGGAAAATTACAGAAAAATTAAGTGCATTTTTTATTGTTGTTGTAAAAGGTCGTAGGAATCTAAGATTAATTATGGAATATTTACCGTATGGAAGTTTACGAGATTATCTTCAGAAACACAAGGAGAGGCTGGACCACAAGAAGCTTTTGCTGTACGCATCTCAGATATGCAAGGTAGGAAATTTCAAATTATTTATGGTTTTCAACAAAGTTTTGTCTTTTTGGTCTCATCCCATTTGTCTCAAAATAACTATAATTGGTTGTTTTGGTGTAACTTCTACAATACTGTTGGGCTGCTAGCACCACGGCCTTAAAAAAAGTAGCAATATGTATTCATGTAGTCAAGAGCGGGAAAAACTTCTGAGTACCTTAGTACAGGATGCTGAGGCTGGCCTATCTGCTGACTGAGGCAGAATATACTCTATTTATTTTTCTGTATTTTCTAGTTTACTGAGGTTGTATTTCAATCAGAATAATTAAAACCTCTCTTCTCGCTGAGACCTTAAATAAAATTTAGTAGGCATTAATATACTGACTCAGGCAATCTGTTTGGGACATACTGTAACTGATTTTTCAGAACTTTGAGATTCAAGTATAAAACCACTACAACAACTTGTATATGTTTTGGAAAAGTACTTTAAACTGTGAATAATAAAGTACTTTAAACTGTGAATAATAGTAGATTATTTAGCAGAAAGAGCAAAGATATATGATTTCTGTATGAAGAACTAGAGGCAATAAAAATACCCCAAACTGTAATAAATTACTTGTACTGAACATAATTAATAAAATTCTACAAAGGGGGACAAACATCTGATCTTTATTGTGATATCTCATTTCCTTAGGAAGAGGGCTTATGCTTACCCTAGTTTTATTCTGTAATTATTCTTTAAATACAGGAAACTTTAGATTTCATTGAATATTCAGTAGTTTGGGGGAAAAAAGGGGTGAGGGAGAGAGACACAAAAATAAAAAAAATATGACCACACTCCATAAGGGCGTGTACCAGAATTATTTTTAAATTCCTTTTCCCAATACCCCCATCAAAGACATGGAAAGAGTAGGTTACATAAAACTGGTAAGTATTCTTTAGGGTATGTAGCCCACAGATGTCTGGTAATGGTGCCCTGCCACACTCAGAGCAGAAGTCTTTCCTTCTGCAATATCCACAGAAGAGGCCTGACAAAAATCAGGAGAGATTCTCTGCCAGAGCCGAGATCTTCTGCAGGCATTCAAACTTTCCCATGGTGAAAAAAGCTTGCTACTTCCCTACTTGAAACTGGCTTAACTCATGAACTCTTTAGCTGCTGGACCTGGTGCATGTACAGAGGGTTGCATGCAATTTAGCAGCTTATCTCACCTATTCACGTGCTTCGCTGAAGCATGGTGATGTGGGTAGTCTCCAGCAAAAGCTCCGTGATGGGCAAGCTGTGTGGAATAAGATGGAAAAACAGAAAATGTTAGCAAGTCTGTGGCAAGTGTCACAGAAAGAAGGATTGTATGTGACCACCTACTCAGAGGGTTGAAGAGCCCTTTGATCTGTGTGTCCAAAACAAGAAGTCATTCTGCAGTAGCAGGCCTAAGAAATTCTCTCAGAATTATTTCTGCAACAAAATAACTGTTATGCTTCTAAGTTACCGGAAACAATCTTTGTTGAAGCAGAACTAGAAGAGACTTAATACTCAGCACCAACTCTGAGGACAGTGACTGCATCTTTCATGGAATAAAGATGCAACAGGGACCTGAAAGTGCCTGCCATGTGTACTCTCATAAGAAGCTGTGGAGCATATGTAAGTCTTCAGGCCTTTATTCAAAGCCAGGAGGAACAATAGTGGCAACATAAGTCAGGACCCTGGTTCTCTGAGGCAGAGGTATCTGATGGGAAGATTGGAAGGTGGATTTTGGCCTTGCAGGCTGTGCTAGTATGGCAGGAATCTTTGGGAAAGGAACTGTGTTCGGAAAGTATAAAGGAAAGGGGTAGTGATGTGTGTGTATGTATATGTATATAAAAGAATCTTCAAGATATTACAGGTCTTCAGGATGGTGAGAAATCAAAATAGCGGATGAAATGGGTGCTTCCTAAGTACCAAGCACCAGCCAAGACAAAGGGAGCTAAAATATGCCTTCTGCAGATACTTAAGTGGGAAATACATTCTGCTTTCATGTGACAAACCATGGGTACAAACAGTATGAAAATGTGGGAAACCCACACAGAACTTGCTTTTAAAGAAATACGTTTTCGCTTCTAGGGAAAGCAGTGTCTAAGAGTTACAGTGAACATGCCTTGCTTTGCACTGTATGACCTGCAAAGTAGAGGTTATATTGATTGCTTTAAGATTTCACTCTAATCTGCAGCATTCTGTTACTTCAAAGCAACCTAATTATAAACCTAGTAAGTACCTGATACTGTGAAAATGGAATCTGAATGCTGCTGCTTCTTCTTTCTTCTTCTTTCTTCTTCTTCTTTCTTCTTCTTTCTTCTTCTTTCTTCTTCTTCTTCTTCTTCTTCTAGCTCTTTTTCCTTCTCTTACAATGTTTGCTCTTTCAGCATCTCACATCTTTCTGCTGTGCCTTTCTGTCACTGTAATTCTTGGAGTTTTTTAATCAAAAACCTTTCTCCCTCTGCCTTGGTGCTCCCCTTTCAAGAGTATTAAAGAATATGAAGGCGTGCCCATACCTGAGAGTTAAGATGAATGTGTTTGGTTGCTTGCTGTGTTTTGATTCCTTGCTACAATACTGGGAAAGGATTTTCCCATCTCTTAATGCTTGAAATCCTTCAGGTGTCCTTTCTGAAGAGCACAACTTTAAAGATAGAAACATTTGAAAACACATCATTAAACTCCATTGTTAGACTAGTACCACAGGATTATGATTTCCACTTAGAATTTGCATGATTTCAATTAAGCACCTGTCTCAGAATCAGTGTTTACCAGGCTGACAGATAAATCACTATCATCAAACTTTAGGGCTATTTCCTGCATAGTACATACTAGTAAGAAAAAGCTGTAGCATTTGCACAGACTAGTTGTACCAGGAACATGGGAGTCTCAATTTGAAGAAGCTAGGTTTGGTGTTTTTTCAGATGGCAGTGAGTGAGTGGGCAGCAAGAATGGGACATTTTTGAACGGATTTGTTCTTTGAATGCGCTGTGAGAGAACGGTAATGCCACCTAGCGGTGCTGAGGGCTTATGGAGTCTGAGAGGAAGGTTACGCTTCACAGCCAAACTCTTTCTGGGGTTCCTCACATAAAAAAAAAAAAAAGAAAAATAAAAGAGAGAGAAATAAGCCTTTTGGCATTAATGGTATAACACTGATGTTCAAAACTTTTGAGTTCACCAACGCTATTAGTGTAATTTATTACTTTTCAGTTGTGTTGAAGCAGTGATACGCTTTCTTAAGAAAATCTGAAACTGATGCCTTGTGTTGTGATTCCTTTTGCATAGGAGTTGGGTATCTCATGACGTTGTGCAGCATCAATGTCTGCCCATCATTTATCGCTGTCTAAGCAAGACCTTGTTTTAGTAATGCCATTACACACTGGCTCCTTCCACATTTTGTTGTTAGCGTGCATTGGTAAGAAGGGATCATCAGCAACAAAAAACAGCATGGCTTTGGACCAAGGTTTTGTTACAGCAATCCATGGAAGTATCACACTAAGCAGAACTCAGTGGATAATGGTCCATACAGAAGAGAAACAAGACACATGGGTGGGAATACAGTCAGAGAATTGTTGTCAAATTCAAGGGATCATAAAGTTTCATGGAAGCAATCAGGAAAGCAGATGTACAAACTGAAGAAAAAAGAGTAAATGAAATGCGTAGGTAGGACAGTCTTCTCATGTGCTCTGGATTGTGTAGCTTGGCCAAAGTTTTGTTTTCCTTCTGTATATCACCAGAAAACTGCATTTGGCCACAGAAAGGAATCTACAATAAAAAATTCTTGCTTCTGACAGGTCCTCAGTCTATGTCCCTCCAGTTAAGGGAGTCCCTGAGCTTGGAAAAAGTAACTTCTCAGGGAAGACAAATGTTCAAGCACACCCACTTTAATAATGATTGGGTTTTGGTTTTAACTTTGAGGTTAATTCATCCTCTTAGGGAAAGTGCAGCTATGTAATGGTTAAAAGTAACTCTTTTTCTGTTGTGTTTGTGACCTCTACACCTAGGGCATGGAGTACCTGGGTACAAAAAGATATGTTCACCGGGATTTAGCAACAAGAAATATCTTGGTGGAGAATGAGAACAGAGTTAAAATTGGAGATTTTGGATTGACAAAAGTCTTGCCACAAGACAAAGAATACTACAAAGTGAAAGAACCTGGTGAAAGTCCTATATTTTGGTAAGTCTTCTTTTGGTATGTGAAATTATGGCATGTTTTCAGTTTTTGCCATTTCAGCCAATTGTTTTGCATATTGTGGAATTTTCAAGTGCAAACTTCACATGAGCTTCCCAGCATTGTGAAAGTCACATGGATGGTGTTTGACTTCACAGAACAGCATCTGGGAATTTTCAACATACTTAAAAAAAAAAAACCAAAACCAAAACCATCCAAAACAAACTCCTAAAAAATACCAACATATTTAAAAGAAATAGTATCCAGTGGGAAAGAGATAAGGGAAATCTAAAAGGGTCCATTCTCCTGGCTGCTTTCAAATCTTTGGACCTTTCGATTCCCTAAACACTGGTCATTCATCTTCAACTGAGACCTGTTGCATAGATCCTCTAGAGACCCTTAAGTGGAGTTAAGTCCCATAAACTGTAATTAGCAAGAATAAAGTGCTGAGATTTAATATTCAGGTGGATGTCTGTATTTTGGCATTGAGCTTCCAGAGAAGGTCTGAGTTACCCCAAATTACAGCAATGCTCCAACAAACTACACTTGGCTTGAACAGGAAGAGAGCACTTTGTGTAGCCTGTGGGAGACTGAATGATTATGAAATGCAAGTTGGTAGACTGTATTTAGAATGCCAGACATATACTTAGTCTCTGTTCTATGAAGATATAGAAATACCTTAGAAAATACACTGGCAGTTAACTGTGGTAAACATTTTGTGTCTTGATAACAAAAGCAAATGCCATTCTGTAAATGTGATTTTAGTTATATTTTAGTTCTGCCTTAGGCCCTGTTTATCTAAAGGATCAATGGTACAAAATGGAATCTTAGTAGATGTTTTGGAGGTGTACAGTTTAATTCCGGAATTACCTGGGACACAGTTCAAGGCTTACTAAAAGTGATAAAAGGCTATAATTGTCTTTCTTTCCAGGTCTTATCACATAAAAATCTTGTTTACTTGTACTACAGATAAGAAAAATATTTACAACTTTGTTGGAAAAAACGTCAGACTTGGTTATAGTTATCACTGTGTTTAAGGTGGATTTGGTTTTCAGTACCAATTAACTATTATTAAAGGAATAGTTACCGTGTGAAGGTAATGGAAGGAAATGAGAACATGCTATTATCTATGCATAAAGAACGTTGATTCATGAAAAAAAATCATTTTGTTAAAACCAGTGTTTTCAAAACCAAAAGAGCAATTTTCCTTTTACCTTGTGTTGCAGGTATGCTCCAGAATCTCTGACAGAAAGCAAATTTTCTGTGGCCTCAGATGTGTGGAGTTTTGGGGTGGTCTTGTATGAACTCTTCACCTATATTGACAAAAGCAAAAGCCCACCAGCTGTAAGTATATAGTTAATAGTTCTCAGAGATTTTTCTTCATTGTTTGTTTGAATGTTTCACACTTTCATGTCAAGGGTCATTAAGGAAATGTATGTAGTATTGGAGGGAAAATAATTCCTCTATATTGTTCTTAGAATTTATTTTCAGTTAATAGTACATCCTCCTTTATTTTAGATCTCTGGCAATCTTGATGAGGTTTTAATGTTCTTTTGGGTTATGTTGATTTTTTGGATAGCATGATTTATTTAAGCCATTTTTGCAGGCTTTAATTATAGTAATTTTTCTGCCCAGTAGTTACTTATCAGTCCTGATAACCTTTTTTTATACATCAATATGATACTATCTGGTTTTTGTTTGGCATTTTTCAAAGTGTCAAGATCTTGTTTTAATGTTTCAGGGAGCTCATTAGAATCAGCTGTGAGCCTTATTCTTTTAAAACTAGTTAATCGTAGAATCATGGAATGTAAAGGAATGGAGGGGACTTTAAAGATCATCTAGTCCCAACCCACCCTGCTGTGCAGGAACACCTCCCACTAGACTAGGCTGAGCAAGGCCTTATCCAACCTGGCCTTGAACACTGCCAGGGTTGGGGCATCCACAGCTTCCCTGGGCAACCTGCTCCAGAATCTTAACACCCTCACAGTAAAGAATTTCTTCCTAATAGCTAACCTAAACCTACCCTCTTTCAATTGTACCCATTATTCCTTGTCCTATCACTACAGTTTCTGATGAGGAGTCCCTCTTCAGCTTCCCTGTAGACCCCGTTCAGACCCTGGAAGGTTGCTATGAGGTCTCTGTGCAGCCTTCTCTTCTCCAGGCTGAACAGTCCCAACTTTCTCAGCCTGTCTTCATAGGGGAGGTACTCCAGTCCTCTTATTAACTTCATGGCCTCCTTTGGACTTGCTCTAAGAGTTCCATGTCCTTCCTATATTGGGGACACCAGAACTGTACTCAGTACTGCAGGTGGGGTCTCACAAGAGCAGAGGGGCAGAATCACTTTCTTCAACCTCCTGGACACGCTCCTTTTGATGCAGCCCAGGATTTCGTTGGCTTTCTGGGCTGTGAGTACACACTGCCAACTCATGTTGAGTTTTTCATCAATCATCACCCCCATGTCCTTCTCTGCAGGGCTTCTCTCAGTCAGTTCTCTTCCCAGCCTGTAGGTGTTGCCTGGAATTGCCATGACCCAAGTGTAGGACCTTGCACTTTGCTTTGTTGAACTTCATGAGGTTTACACAGGCCCACCTCTCAAGCCTGTCATGGCATCTCTGCCGTCCAGCGTGTTGACTGCACCACACAGCTTGGTATCACCACAAACCTGCTGAGAGTGCACTCAATCCCGCTGTCCATGTCCCCAACAAAGACACTGAACAGTATCAGCCCAGTATGGACCCCTGAGGGACACCACTCCTCACTGGTCTCCACGTGGACAGTGAGCCACTGGCCACAACTCTTTGCGTGCCGTCATCCAGGCAGTTCTTTACCCACCAAGTGGTCCATCCATCAGATCTGTGTCTCGTCAGTTCAGAGACAAGGGTGTCACGCAGGACAGTGTCAAACACTTTTCCTGTCCAGATAGACAATGTCAGTTGCTGTGCTGCTCTTCACCAATGCTGTAGCCCTGTCACAGTCAGTCACCAAATTTGTCAGGCAAAAATTTGTTGCCCTTGGTAAAGCCATGTTGGCTGTCACCAGTCACCTCCTTGTTTTCCTTGCGCGTTAGCATAGTTTCCAGGAAAATCTGCTGCATGGTCTTGCCTGGCACATACATGACACTGACTGGTCTGTGGTTTGCTGGGTCTTCCACTTTCCCATTTTTAAAGACTGGGGTTATATTTCCCTTTTTCCAGTCATCGGAAACTTCACCTTAGCAATGTTGTCTGCTAGGTCCCTCATCAGGTCCGATGGACCTGCACACATTCAGGTCTTAGATAGTCTTGAACCTGATCGTCTCCTCAGTGGGCTTAGGGTCTTCATTTTCCCAGTCCCTGCATTTTCCTTTCTCAACTTAGATGGCATGGCTCGAGCACTTGCCTGTGAGGACTGAGGCATAGAACTCATTGAGAACCTCAGCCTTCTCTTTGTCTGGGCTAGCCAGATCATCAGATTATGATCAACATTTTTAAAGGTTTTTCACTTATTCCTTTAAACTGTGTATGTAACATGCTATTTTGTTCTATTATATATTATTATTCTACATTAAAAAAATTAAAATCTGTAGTTATTGATATGTTCTCTGGACTTATAATTTATAATTTTATCATTGTTGTATACTATTCTAGTTATTCTTACTATTATTATAAAGCAGTTTCCCTTGATAAGAATATTGCAGCATCTTTTTTGCTTTAAAGATTATATATGACAGTTGGCCTTTTGTTTCAGGAATTCATGCGCATGATTGGCAATGATAAACAAGGGCAGATGATTGTATTTCATTTGATAGAGCTTTTGAAGAATAATGGACGACTACCAAGACCAGATGGATGCCCTGATGAGGTGAAGTATTGTGTTAATGTGTTACTATAGTCTGAAAGGTGCTCAATTAGGTTCAGTGCCTGGTAAATTGAAGACTTCTATTTTATTCTACTTGGACTGCTAAAGTATTTATTCAAGCAGAATAGCTGTGCTGTTGTTTTATGTGTTGCATGATGAGTATAATCATATTTCTTTTCTGATTCTTTAGCTTGTACTCACTCAGGAGCCTAGAATGTAGTCTTGCTAAATACATGAAGTGGAACTACTATGACTGACTGCTGTACTTGGGCCCTCAGGCTTCTATTTCAAAAAAGATAAATTTATGAAGGCAACAAGATTAGTGTATAGAACTTGTTCCATGTAAATCTCTTATGAAGATTCTCACTGATTCTCGTTCAAAGCTGTGAATTAGGGATTCTTTTGAAGTCTGTAACATTTAGTAGAAGTATCTTAACTTCCCAAGGTTTTCCACATTTAATTCCAAAACTTAAAGAGCTCCTTATCTTGATTATTTCCATTCTCTTTCTCTTCCTTCCTCAAGCATAAGAATAGCCATGTTTATCATGTATATTATTCACTGTCAAGTATTTTCAGCTAAGAGCTGCCTGCAGACTGTAGACACAATTAAATAAATGAAACAGATTTTGTATGTTCAGGGTCTTTAGATTGGTATTTGTGTTCTTTGTAGATACTGAAGTGTATGTGTAAAGCTATCCTCAGAGCACACAAATTAATTCAGTGTTCTTTTGGTTTTGCTTATACTCCAGATGTTCTAAAACAATACTTTCATACAACTTCTAAGTCTTGTAGTTCTCTCTTCTTCAGTGCATGGTGCACAGTCAGCTTCAGTCAAACTGGTAGGGCTGTGAAGGTGAATCAGTAGTGAAAAAAAGGAGGTAAAATAGCTATGTTTTTTCATGTGTAGCTTCTAGCTCAGATTGATTTCTGCATTCCTTTAAAATCAAGTACTTGACAATAAATTGAGAAATAATCCATTCAGAATTGGTGACAGAGGAGATGTCAGGCTCAAGTGGTCTAACAGAGAGGAGAAAGGATGGTACAAGTGGGGCAGGGAAGCCACATGGGTAGAAGAAGTCTATACAGAGAATGAGAAGTCTCTGAAGTAACCTTTCTTGTATTTTATGTATGAGTACAGCGACCGTTATGTTGCAAAGGTTTTGCTTTTTGTAGATAATCTGAATGTCATATGTGTAGGTAAGTAGGCTGTGTCACTGAAATTGTATTTAAACTGACACAGAGATTTCAATGTCTGATGTTTCTCCAGATATCAAAGAAAGGTGGAAATGTCTCTCTGTCAGAAACTGTGCTCGTACCATTTTGATTCTGAAAGGCCAGCCATCACAGATAATAAATCTTCCAGATATCTGTAGCTTGCAGCAGCTTATCTTGTAGCTTACAAGCTGCTGAGACTTGGTGCTGAAGCAGCTTGTCAGTGCAGGTGTTTCAAATTTGCTGAAAAATAAGGAACAATTTCTATTTTTTTTCTCCTGGCGGCTGTACAGGTTGTTCTTAAGCAATGTGTGGAAAATTGCTGAAAGTATGAGAAATTGGTAATAATAATCTAGATTGAATTAATGAGAAAAGTACAGGTGAAGAGCTTTGACAAGTTGTATGAGACCAGGTATCAGGTACATGTTTGAGCAAAGAGAAAACTGTTGCCAAATAATTATTGTAGTGGAAATAACTTCCAAAAATAGTTTCAATCTACTTCTACTAGAAGTGGGCTCAGTTTGCACAGTAACTTTTCTGGCTTATTTCTGATTATGTATGAAGGATAAGTAGGAATTTAATGTACAAATGTAGAGAAGTGTATGGTAACTTTGCAGGGAAGCTTAATTTAGAATTACTACCTTTGTAAATCCGATTTCTGTTAAGACTTGTATTTGTCATGTTAAACACTTCTGAGCTTTTAAAAAATAAGAGCAGGCAAGAAGATAAAAACATAGCAAAATAAACCTAAGTCTCATAAAAGTTCCAAAAACTAGCTGAGTGAATTTTACTAACATAAAAAAAAAAATCTTTTATAAAAGGGCTTTTGCAGAGCCACCTATCCTCACTTCTTGCTGTCAGTGGGATCAAGCAGATAAACTGATTCGTATAGCAGGAGTTTAGGCACACTCTTTTGCAACTGTTGCTTGGAAACATGAAGTTAA
>JAYRBT010000093.1:44589159-44603105 GCA_036023395.1 Myiotriccus ornatus | reverse complement strand
GTGTGTTTACCTACTTCCAGTTTTCTTTGTTTCTTCTCCAGATTTATGCTATCATGAAAGAATGCTGGAACAATAATGTTGCCCAGCGCCCCACCTTTAGGGATCTTGCTCAGCGAGTGGATCATATAAGGGAAAACATGGGTGGATGAGACAACTGCCCCTCCTTCAGAGGACGTGTTGGAGTGCAGAACAAAATGTACTTGATCTGCTGTGTATAATTGACATATGTGCGCGTCTTATCCTTGCTGGAAGTAAAATCTGTGTGGCAAATATCGTGTTTCAATCTGCATACTGAGGAATCCTGCTGGGCTTTTTTTATCAGGATATACTTGTTACTATGAGAACATGCTGAAATTCTCAACAGGGAGAGAAATTATTTTTCTGAGTAAAATAATATATGGTCATTCAACAACACCATTTTTTGCCTTACTTGGCAATGTGAAAAAGAGATGATTTATAGTGCGGTGAAATCAAGAGATGAAAAGACAGTGTATTTCTTTGTTGAAATGGAGATGCAGAGAAAAGACTTCTAGAAATCCTTTCACACTGAGAATATAGTGATTTGGCATCCTGTTTTGTGTGTTGCACAAGGACTTTTGTTTGTTAATACAGTTTAATTGTTGATGCAGAAATGGCTTCTCTGTATAACAAAATAGAAGTGGTTATGTAACCAGGAGCTTCTAATGTGCCTGTCTGAATCAGTTATCAACCAGCAGTATGTCCAAAGAGGTATGAGGCTGTGTGCTGTACTGTAAGTATTTTAAGAGAAAGGGAGCAAATTGTTCATAATTTGGAAAGCCAAAAAAAGCACTCATCCACGTGAAAATTTTAATATAAAAATGAGAAAGAAAACATGTTATTTTTCTTACTCTTCCTTTGTCGAGTAAGTATTAGATTCTCTTTATAGAATTGAAGATACAGTGATAACATGTAGAAATGAAGCCATTTTATACAAGGCAGTGTATTCAGTTTGAATAAGAAAAAGATAAACATACTGCTTTTAAATGCTGCTCTTTTATTCTTTCCATCTTTGTAATTTTCATGCAGTCATAGGTGTATCTACAAATTGGGAACTTTTAAAGCAGGATTAGAAATCTAGAAAATGCCCTCCATTTCACAATTCCTCACTTTGCTGTTAAGATGATCACCTTATACCTTCCTTCCAGTACAGAAAAAGAAAACTTATGGCCCAGTGTCTGATATGGCCAGTCACAACCATGTCAAGCCTCTTTTGTCATGAAGTGGCCCAAGTTACCTCCTATTTCTTTCTGTGGTAATACTCAACATAAGACTATTGGGAAGGAGGAATTACAAGTGCAATTGCTTCACAATCAGCGGAGGACAAGAACATGATTTCAGTTACTGAGAAATGGAAGGAGATCAGAGCTACCTGAATTCTGTATAGTTAAGATTTTGAAATAAGTCTTAACAAAAATCTATGGACAAGACAGCGCTTCGGTTTTGCCTTCAGGCGTGAAACTTGGGGATAATCTCATATCTCAAAGCAGTAAAATTGCAGCCTTTGTGTATTTTTAGTTCAAAGACATTTGTTTGTTTGTTCGTTTTTACTTAAGCATTACTGTTTGCAAAGTACAAACCTTGTTCTTCTTGGACTTCTGCTTAGAGAAGTTCAGTTAAGGGGATATACAACTTGGCAAACTGACCTGACATCCAGATTTGTATTTAAAATCAAGTGTTCATTTTTAAAAGTTGTGGCAGTGAATCAGTTATTTTTTAGTTATTTTGACTGGGGGGCGTCCTTAAGATTTGTGGTTAGCTACATCCATCTTATCAGAAGTTTAAGAACCTTAACTTTTAAAAATTTTTAAAATAATCCTTGTTTAACATAACATAGTGCCAGTATAGCAGTGTTTTGTACCACTATGATGTTTCTCTCCCACAATCACTCCTACAAAATTACAATTTTATAGTACGAGAGAGTGCTAAATAGGGAGAACATCATCATCCCCCTTTCTGCCCATTGCATTTAAAAGTATTTCTGTTGGTTTTCTTGCCACCAAGCACTTGCACAGATGATTTTTCAAACTAATTTCAGTCAGTTTTTAAGCTGCGAAGAACTTTGAAGTGCTTTGTTCAACCTAACGTGCTTTCTCAATTTCTATACATTGCTTTGAAGATTTGAAATTTTGTGCAAAAAATGTATTTGCATTTGTAGTCTCAGTTGTGTGTTAATGTTTTTTGTAACAAAAGGAGATAAAGCTTTAAAGCATTGAAACAGCATTTTAGCTGGATAACATATGCAGGAAATATGTAAGATTTGCAGTGTATGACACTCAGTAGCTAACTGGTTTCCAATATGTAGTAGACTAAGCATAATTTATGTAAAAATCTCAGGGAAGTTTGTGTAATGCAATGAAGAAATCTTCCAGTCTGCTATTTTTTCAAGTGAATAAAAGGTCTTTCTTGTTCTACAGCAGTATGACTGATTACATAGTCTATTTGATTGCATAAATGTAGTGTTGAACACCACAATAATTTTCAAGTGTCTTGTGGAATTTTATTTTTTTTTACTTTAATATTATATCATTTTTAGAGAAAGCCATATCTTTACACTGCAGTATAGCTTTGTGCTGTCGGTCAGTAACGTATAGTCTTTTGTAACAGCCAGAGGCCTGTGCAGAGGGCTTGATCATTTGTGATGAGTGTTCCTTACTTAGCTGGGGGAATAGGACCAAGTAGTGCTTAGGACTATGGGGGATGTATGGTCATCTGCAGTGTTGATATTGAGGTCCCAGAGCAGACCCAGTGGTTTTCTCAAAAAGCTGTTAAGGATGTAAATGCAGTGATTTTGCTGAATTTGCTACTGACAATGGTGTAACTTTTTTTTTTTTAAAAAAAACCAACCAAACAATAAAGCCAAACAAACAACACTGTATTTTGAAAGCTCTCAGATCTACAGTAGCATTGTTAATGTCATATTTTTATATAGCCTTTGTATTAACAGCCTAAGTTCTTTGTTTTAGAAACTTTATTCAGTTGGCGTTGCATTTGTCATATTTTAGTGTAATCATTACACTACCCAAAATGCAAATGGGTGGACTTTGGGTTTGTTGTTGTTGTTGTTGTCTTGGGTTTTATTTGTTTTGGTTTTTTGTTTTTGTAGAAAAAGTGCTGGTTTATGTATACATGACTGCTACTACAATGTAGAGTTAAAATATTAACTATTGCTTTGCACTTATATTTGAAGTGAAAGAATTTTTTTATACGTGCACAATATATCTTATAGAATCTCTGCAATCAAGTATTGTATAGTATAATATTGGTTTGTTATCTATCAGTATAAGTATGTTAAGTTTCAAAATTATTTTAAAAATATATTCTACACAATATTCCACAAACTTGCAACAGTCATGTAGTAAGCCAGAGGAGGAATGAATTTTCAGAAAACCCACATTCTTGTCAAGTCCTAGTATTGGTTAAAAGCTTCCATAGTTGAGATAATTGTTCTTAAATGTACAGGTCAATTTAACTGTAAAAATGTATGTAAAAACTGTGTTTTTTCCCAAAGTTAAGTTTTTAATTGTTGCATTTAGTTGAGATGTTGCCTTGAAATGTATGGGAAAAGATGTTACTGTATGAAGTATGAAGAAATGTGACTCTTGCGTAAAGAAAGCAAACTTTTCAGGAATGTAGGATCACAAACACCCAGAGGATAGAGTTCTGAGAACAAAAGTAGAGGTGTAGAAGGTCAAGAAGACTAAAGGAAAAAGGCTGAAGTTGAGCACTGAAGAAGTTTTCTGAAATGTGAAATGCACAATGAATTATGAAAAAACGATGTCTATTGAAAATGCTGTACCATGACAAACATGTGCTAGTGTATTTCTAAACTGCGTATTGTCTGCCTTAAGTCTAAAATACTCACAGAGACATAACCTGACTGAAAAAAAATTACAAGAATTACTATACCAAAAGAAACTGCTTAATGTTGTGCCATGCCAGACAACAATTTTGAAAAGGTGTTTGGTTAAGAAGTTTTTTTCTGAATTTTTCTTTTTGAATAAGAGGTTTACAGTACTTTATATTAAAGTAGAAAAAGTCCCATGGTGGTGGGGAAGTGGGGGGAGAGAAGGCACCTGCTACTTATGGTCGAACTGCAAACAATGAGCACATGGTTTTACTGAAGAGAACATGAAAGGGATATTTTTTAGAAAACTGTTTATCAATACCTGAAACTTAACTGTGTGTTTCTTTTGAGTTTGGATAGTGAAAATAAACTAAATACAATTAATGGCACAGGCCTGCCAGCATTTTCTTTTATACAATACCTAAAATTTATTACTGGTGTTTAAGTCCCCTCTGAAGAGAACTGGTCTGTCTAAAGAGGTAAAACACAGCACATACAACTTCGTGGCCTTCCTAGAATATCCATATGAAGTGTTTATCTTTTAGAAGAAACTTAAATGTACCAAAGTAAAGATGGTATATTGTGTGTTCCCTAAACAATAAGATGGGGTGGAGTTAATTTTTTTTTTTTTTAGGTTTTCATTAAGCTAATTAATTTGGGATGAAGAAGCATTTCCTTTTGTTCTCAGTATTTAGAGAGATGCAGGTGTGCAAGGCAGAGGTGGCTAACAAATTGCCTATTATGAGGCTACAGTTCTTAACAGTTTGTTAGAAATTCCAGTGTCTTACTTTGCATTACTTTGTCATCTTTCCATATGACTTTCCTGTAACTTTACATGAAAATTACCACCACTTTCCTTGAACAGGGTTGAATGCTCTTGTTAAATTTTGAGAAATTCTATGGCAAAATGGAAAATACACACACGAATACAAGCATGTAGACATCTATACTTAATCTCCTCTACTGTGGTGGAAGTAACAATTCAGCTAATTCAGTTACCCCTTCCCACGCATAAAAGGTATCTTGTTCTGAGAGCAAATTGTCTGAAGATTTTATTTTATGCTCTATGGGGGTTTTGAAAAGAGTTTGCTCACCTAGTAATTCTTGTTCACAGTTATTGCTGTCAGGTCAATGCCATATGCAGATCCCAAGGCACATATGGTCTGGAGCTCTGGGAGCAAGGCTTACTCACTCTGTTGGACACAGCTGGAGGTGTGAGGTCTGGGGCAGGGTGCAGAGGGAGGAATCCCTGCTTCTCTAAGCAGCTATGTCACAACCAAGCATTTGCAAGGGCATTGAGTAGAGGACCTTTCCATGAGGCCTTTACGAGCCCTGGACTCACCTTTTTGGCATGCATCCTTTTGCACCGTGGCTGTGGTGAAGATTATGGTAATTCATTTTTTGTAATGCTGTAATTAAAAAAAGATTAATTTGTGGAACTAAATTTTAATTGCTAGGGAAGATCGGCAAAAAAAGATCAAAAAAAAGAAAGTGTATCTGACCTTCTAACCCAGAACTGCAGGAGCGAGGTTGTATTTAGAACATGAACACACAGTTTGATGACTGGATAGGTGGAATCGAGCTTCTCTACTTTTTGCATCTGTACTTCTTACTAGAATTCTTTTTTTTTGCAGAAGAATTGAATAATAAATGGAAAGCATAATGGTATCCAATATTAAGAGGTCTCTATGAGATGCAACTTCAAATCTGTGAAGAAGATCTCAGTAAAGAATGTGCCTTGCACATCATCAAGGCACTGGATATGCTCTTTGTTTCTCAGGTCTAAGCAAGGTTTTATTACTTTGCTGTAAGGTTTATAACTCAAGGGCTATAAAGAAGTTGATATGGGGATATCATAGTCTCTTTACAACAGCTTTTGGGACATCCCATGTTGCAAGGGTCTGGGCAACCAAGCTTTTACAGAAGCAATATGATATGGATGAATGATCCTGCCCTAGAGGAGCTTTAGCTCCTGTGTTGGGACTGTTGGGCCCCTGGGGACCTGTGGCTCTGGAGCCTGTCACTCAGCATCTCCCAACAGTGTGCTTGGTTGGTAAGTGTGCAAAGATTTGGAGCAGTCTAACCAGGACCATGACTGTGCTGGACAAGGTGAAGCCTTGATTTGAGACAGGAAGGGAGCAGAGCACTAGCACATTGTGCTGTGATACAGCAGGAAGGCATATGGAAGGGAATGGGGAAGTCCAGCAGCACACAGAGGCAGGATGTGCTGAGGTAGATGGGACTGAGATGAAGCTGCTCCATATTGGAACTGAGCTGCCACCTAAAAGCCCTGCAGTAAGGCAGGTGGGAAGAAGGGAGGTGGTCCCCAGACTGAACTCTGCTGGCACGTGGGGGTGATAACTGGGACTGGTCTGAGGCAATTTTGTATGGGTGTGAAAAGATGAGTGAAAAGCCTGTCCCATGCTTGCTTTGTTTAATATATAAAACAGCAATATCTGATACTTTGATGCCCCACTCAAACAGCAGCATACTTATTTCAGTGCCTGTTTCCCATTGCCCACCAGGCTGAGGGCCACTAATGCAGAGCCACTGGGTGCCAAGTAGGAAAACAAACACTTCTGTGACATCAAACTGGGCTTTGCCATCTGAAACAGCCACCACGCTACGCACTAATAAAATCTCAAAATCATCAAATCATCAGAATCGGCAGAGACCTTTAAGATAATCAAGTCCAAGCAATGCTTTGGGGCATCAACAAAAGCCGCGGGAATGCATAGGCACCGAAGAAACAGGAATTTCTATGAAACCAAGATGGTTCTTAAATTCAAATTCAACTAAGAACCAGTTTTAAGGATTTTAAGTTTAGAATGAGGACTCTGTCTTTAAGTACCTCTCCCTTAGGCACCTAGGCAAAACTTTTGGATATCTCCAAAAGACCTTTTTTATCTAAATTTGCTTTCTATTGTCTGTATTTTCAGATTTTTGAATTGCATGATTGAACAAAGAGGAAGATGTCAAACATACTCTGCTTGCATAATAAATGACAGAATGGAATATTTGAAATTTTCAGTCAATCTTGGGTCTTCAGCTAGTGCGTTTGTGGAGATAAATCTGGTTATACAGACAAGAGATCTCAAATAATTTGTTTCTTTTTAATAATGGACAATAAGAATAATGTAATTGTGTCAGCTCACTTCAGTAAATATACCTGCCACCTTTAAACGACTCTCAGAAGAACTGGAAATGTGGAGAGAACCAAAAGCTGGATTAAATATCCCATGAGAAAAAAAGGATACTACTGCAGAGTTGTATGAGAGCTGCCATAAATCAGACTACCTAAACAAGGATAGCATAAAAATCCTGTTTAAGTTCAAAGTATGTGATCGGGTTAAATATTTTAGATATGTGCAATCAGTTTTAGCTGGGTGGTGTGTGACTGAATGGTGCATGACGGAAGAAAATTAACATCTTGTTTCATTCCCTCTATAATACAGCTGCAATCATATTACTGATTTCTTAAAAAAAAAAAAAAATCCTACAAGTGTGATAGCTATTTATGATTTTGCTCTGCCAACAAAATAGTCTGTTCTTTTACTGAACCAACTCATTTTAACTTCAGTCTTTAAGTATATGTAATAACGTTTACATCATTTTTAGAAAACTTCATTACAAAATTTAATATTAAACAATCAATTCTTTAAATTAATTAAATTTATCTGAGTACCTAGCTCAAGGGTATTGCAATTCATTTAAAATTGCAGTGATTTCCCCCCAGCAAGAACTCCAGTTCGCAATCATGAGTGCATTATTGAGTTCAACTAATGTGAACGATGAAACAAAAGCTGAACAATTACATCAGGAGCAGTTGAAAAAGCAGCTGTTAAATGTCGATGCTGGTCTGAGTTACAGATGTTTGAACTCTAATCAGATCAATGGACTTTCCTATGTTATTAAAACTCTCAGCCAGGTCTCTATTAGAATTGGCTTCTCAAAAATACTGATCTATCAATTAGAAAGGTAAATCAAACTTAATATCTAGTCTGCCTACAGCAGCTTTTGCATGTATATCTTTATATGTTTTAGTACTCCTTTATTTTCTAAAACTTATATGTTGGTCTTTTTTTCTTATGATGTCCACTGTGTTCACATTCTCTTTTGTAGTGGTTGTAATTAAATAGTACATTACTCTCCAGGTGTTTTTCCATGTTATGCAGACTGCTTCAACACCTTTCCAGAACTTTCTGAGTAATCTGTGTCCTTCTGTATTGCTTTCTCATAAAAATAATTTGTAATTGAAATTTCCTATTAGTCTGAAGTTTTTATGCTTTTGATAAGTCCTTTGATCACCTAGAGAAAGTCTCATCTCCATTAACCACTTTATTTACAGCCTACCGTAATCCCCTACGTGACAGCAATATTGCTTTTACCGAGAAATACTTAGTCACTCGAGATTCCAAAAGCTCTTCTGGACTAAAGAATAAGAATAAACATCCTTGAAATAGCCTTTTAGTCCTTTCCTGAACAGACTGTACTTGCCTGGATGAACTATCCTATCAAATCTCTATCATGCTAACTAGGAAATGATTTTGAACCTGATTTAAGAGCCATTCCTCCCTCTTGTCCTCTTGCATTATTACGTAATAAACTAGTTGTAGTGTGTGCACAGGTATAAATAAGCTAGTTATCTGCTAGTATATAACAAGCAATACCACATAATGAATAAATAATTATATATAGTTAACTATGGTGTGTTAGCTTACTTTTTGTCAATACCACAGGAAAATACTTCCTTCCACATTTAAGTCTTCATATCAATTGCTGTTTTCTGTGTGGCTCCATGGTTTGTATCCTGTCTGCACTCCTGCAGGGGAAATCTCAGGGGAATACAGGTTGGCAGGAGCCTCAGAAAGGATTCTGTCCCACACCCTGCCCAAAGCAGGGTTAGCTGTGTGGTCCTACCAGGCTCCTTGAGGCATTACCTGGAGAGGCCTGAAAATTCCTCAAGGCTGGAGGCAGCACAGATTTCCTGGATCCTGGGTCTGCTGCCAGGCTCTACTCATGGGCTAAAGGCTTCTTTTTATCTGCCAGCTGAGCCTCTGATGTTTCACTTCATCACCATTGTCTCTCATCTCCCCATACGCAGCAATGAAGAGCCTTGCTCCTTGATGACCTCTTCGCTGATAGCACAAGGCTGTGTCATGGGGTTATTTTTGGATCCTCCAATTACCTGTTCGGGTCAACTGATTTAGTTTAGCCACAGTCTAAGCTTATGGCTAAATTTAGACTCAGAGGTAAAACTTAAGAGATTATTGTGTCTGACCATTCAGGATCCACTCTGGCAGTCACACTCTCACAACCCAAGACTTTCACTGCTGGGACTGAAGCCCCTTTAAAGTGGGCAGCTCCAGTGAGCTGATGGGTGCCCTGCCTCACTCCCTACACACCCACCTTCTCTCAGTCAGACCAAGTGGTCAGCCAGGCCACTTACCAGTAACACAGTGAAAGCCTGAGCTGGTGCCTCCAAGGAGGAACCTCAAACACAGGAATCCCTGGGCTTTTATACCCTCACAGTCTGTGCACTAGAAAGTCTCAGTCCTCCTCCTTGGCTCCTGCTGTCTCTGAGTGTCCAGTCACCTGGCCAGTGCCACAAGCCCCCGTGCCCTTTGTTAGGCAAAACTTTGGTACCAGTTCATGGCCTCTTGTCTTGGCTGCCACCACCCAGAGCTCAATCTGCACCTCGCTCTGCGTGTATCTCTGTGATACCTCCACTCCGCAGCTCTAAGAGTCAATGCAAACAAGCAGCTGAGGGAACAGGCAGGAAGCTGTACCTACACACTTCAGTGCTGTGCTGCAAGCCACTTAGTTTCCAAAAGCAAAGCTGAGAATGCTTCTCTTCCATTAGATGGATAAACCTCACATCTGGCTTATATATATATAAGGTCTGACTGGTTGGTGGACAACTGGAACAATACATAAGACTGTGCCTTCTTTCATAGCCCACTCAGTTTCTGAGCCTTCTAATTTGAATACATACACACACACACACACACACACACACACACACAAACCACGCAGCACTCAGTGAGGGTGGAAGAGACCCAAAGAACTCGCGCTGAGAGACTTAGGATGAATGGTGAGAATGTAGGAAATCTGTCAAGGTGTGGAAAGAACCCAACTTTGCTCTGCAATGGAAGCACAGCAATACTGCTATAAAACTCAAGAGGTTCTGAAAAGTTGCCTTGCTATTCAAGTACCTTGGCCCACATTTTTCAGAGCTGGAAGGATCTGTGGGATGAATCTTAACGTCCCTTAAACCAGGAAGGTGTCCTAGTTGTCATCAGTCCATTGTAGAAGACATTGTAGAAGCCACTTACTAACGTTACTGAATGGCTCCAAGGCCAACACCTACCACATGTCATCAGGACAGGAATTTTCACCTGCCTACTGAAGTCTCTGCATCTCAAAAGCTCTGCACAGAGGGCACTAGACTGTTGCAATCAGCATAGTACTGCATGGGAGCTCTCAGCCCGGTGCCACAATCTCAAATGAGAAAAGGGCAAGAGGAAAAGTGTATCATTGCACTGTGCTGCTGCATGGGAAACACTTCAGATTTCATCTCTTGGCACAGGGACAGAAAGATACAAAGCTACATAGAGAAGTATTTCAGCTGTGGCCTTTGGTGGCAAGACTAATTGCTGCTGAACTCAAGGACTACTGAAGTGCCAGAAGCATATGGGCAGAGGTAAACTACACCAGGTTGCTGACACGTTGCAACTTCAATAAGCCACTGAGGAATGATACTAGCAGAGCTGAAATCATGGTGACCCCATTCTGGTTTGGAGGCAGAAAGTGTGACCTTGCTGAACTTTGCTTTCATTGTATTGGATAAAGTAGCTCCTGATGAGACACTCCTCAGCGCCAGAAGGGATGCATCACTTGCTGGCTGAGATATCACAGAAACTGGAAGGAACTGCATCATCTCAGGTCAAACATTACAATTCACAGAAGGAGATCCAGAAAAGACAAAGCAGTATGCTTGGCTGGAGGCTGTTTGGTTGCCCTACTTTGAAGGGTGGTATCCAGAATTTTTCAAAGCCCAGGTTTTTGTTCTCATCTGAGTTTCTGCACGTGAGAGAGAGACTACATTACTTGGCTGTGTTAACAATGATGTGCTCTTGCAAAATCATGGAGATACCTCTGGCTTTACACACTCTAAGGTTAAAATAAGAAAGTAGGTTGCAGCAGACAAACATTTAGTAATGCAAATTAAGTATAGGAAACTTCAAGGAAATGTAGGTAGCAGGGAGCTTAGGCGAAGAAAAAGAAGCTGATGCACAGACTAGAGAATTTACTTTCCTTCACATTAGTGCTGGTTCTCTCTCTAGAGTCTGCAGGCAAGAAAAGAGGACTGGACAAGTACACTGTTACAGTGCACTGTCTAATATCAAGATCTGACCACAAAGCAGGTGGCACAAAGCAGTCTAACAGTCAAATAAGTCTGCTGGAACTAAAATCCAGGGAAAGAAGCCAACATTTCAGGTGTTTGTTCCCAAGATACATAAAAGCTAAGCAATGACAGAATGGCAGAGTGGCACAGATGAGGAAAGGACCCTTTTTCAGCTACTTGCTGATATGGGTGAGTGACTGCAGAGCAGCAGATGGGATCGGCATTTTCTATTGAGACTCTGCTGCCTGTTGAGGAGGAAAGACAGTAGACTTATAAAATCTTAAATCTCAGAGTGCTGATGCTAGGTCTGCCTCCAGTTTTGCCAGAAAGTAGAAATAAAGGCAGGTTTTTCCTGCCTGTCAGTGAAGGTAAAAAAAAAACAAACACAAAAGCACATCTCACAATAACTGAGGAATTTAGATGTTTTACTCACTGGTTTAAACAACTGGCAAAGTAAAGAATGGACCAAATAGGACTAGAGTTAGAAGAGAGATGTATCTTTCAGGTCTCTGGGATTTGCTAGACAGTTCTCTGTGGCACATCTAGTGTTCTATCTATGGGCAAAGTTACACATCATCACTATTTGAGGTCCTTGGCTCTAACTACACCACAATCAACACATTGCATAATGCTTTACATGAAAGTTCCATGAGGTTTAGAAGAAGGCGGTACAGGGAACAGAGATGGAAAACCTGATTTTACATACTGCTGCAATCAAGTGACATGTAATTGTCACCTTTGGCTATATTGTAAAGAAACCACTATAAAATACAGCCTAGTGTCAAAGATGATTTTCGGTCTTTGAACACTCGCTTTAAAACAAAGAAAACCTTTGCACACTACAATGCATACACAAATACTTCCTTACTCTGAAATAGACTTAATTTCTGTCTGTGCCATCTGCCTGTGCCGTGGCTGACAAGCTAGAGCTGTTACAGACTGTGATACCTATTAAAAAAACCAAATGAAAACACAAATTTCACCATTTCTCTTGGTTGACTCATACCTCTGAAAAAAGCCTGTTTATTTCAGATAAAGACTGATTTTTCTATTTATAATCCCATCTCAGCCTGAATCAGTTCCTCTCAAACACTAATTTCCACTTGAAATGTAACCCAGCAAGTTAAACTTTAGATTGCTCCATTCAAGAGTTAAGCTTGCAAATTTACAGTTTTAACTACATCTTTGTTTCACTCAAGTCTGCTATCACCATATTCATCTTTCCCAGTATTCCTTTTTAAAAGCTTGGGAAATAGTTTTCTAACACAACAAACAATGCACACAGGCTAATCTCCAGTTTCATCAAGCATGGCATTTTCACACTGTGCCTTTTCTTAGAGTTTCTATGTAACATTTATTCTTCACATTACTGCTAAGAAATCTTACCTCCAAAAGCCCTTGATCCTGCTCAAAAATAATGAATACTTCACCTCAAACTTCTCCTATGTTCTTATTGAAAATCCTAATATAAATTAGGAGTCTCCAAAACCAAAACTGTTCGTGAGATGAAGTTGGTGGAACCCAACCTATAGGAGTTTAGCTAACTTGTTGCAAAAAAAAACCAAAACCATAGCAGAATTTTACACAATTTTTCCACTCAGAGTGGCAAAAAACATCTTACAGTAGATGCAACAATGGCGTTTAAGAAGAAAACTCATCTCTTCATAAATATGGTTGTTACAATGACAGAAGAGATGGTGCTTTTCATCTGGAAGATAACACCATTCATAGTTAATACCCATTCTGCCCTCTTTCTACTGAATAAATCTGATGTCTTTAAAAAAAATAAAAAGGATTAATTGATGCCCAGTTGCTGCAGTAACAATATCATCTTAGGAAAAGAAATAAAGAGGTGATGTGATAATTGCAGGAAGCAGTAGTCCAATCAAGGAATGCTTGTTAAAAGACAATTTGAAGTACAAAGCCAAAGGTAACAACTCCATAGTCTAAGCCATGAAGCATACTCTGAGTCAACTCCTGCTACAAAGGTAAGTTACCATGGGCATCACAGAGGTTAGAAAAAAAAAAAAAACAAACCTCATGTCTAGAACAATATTCTTAGAATGCTACTTGATACATACTTGAAAAACGGACAGGAAGGCAAAAAGTTTGGAACTACAAAGATGAAATTAGCTATCTATAAACACAGTAACAGTTCGCAACTTAGAAATACATCTGAATTAGCGTAGACCAGCATACCATAACAACACAGAGAAACAGGTCTGAATGTCTGTACAGTAAGTTACTTGATACCCATCCCACACTCTCACTCCGCAGTAGTAGGGAGAAAATGGGGAAGTAAAGTAAACAAGGAATAACTGAAGTGTTAATACTCTAACTACTTCATCCATGAATATGAAGAAGTATTCATACTCTAAGTGTCGTGCTATGGTAAAGTTTCTAGGAAGACAATTCTGCATAAAAACAAATCAGCAATTACAAGGAAATGGAAAAAGTGGGGTCAAAATAATTGGCAAGATGAGTGGAGTTTCAACTGCCAAAATATCCTTTCTGTACAGCTTTGTACCATGAACCCCATTTCAAGAATTTTGTTAGGTGTTACAAGGAAGCTGGAGAGGGAATCTCCATTAGAAACTTAGTGAAAGGAGTAGCAGTAAGTTAAAAGTGAAAGATGAGAAATTTATGTTAGAAATTCTTCCCTGTGGGGATAGT
>JAYRBT010000093.1:44559114-44584660 GCA_036023395.1 Myiotriccus ornatus | reverse complement strand
CCCCTCCACCGGGTCTGCACCTCAGTTTTTCCTGTTTGTGCTCACTTACCAATGCCCTCTCGAATTGCTCTGAAAATGTGAAAACTTCAGCTCGGCTGGTTTTTTCCCTTGCAGGTCTAGTAACTACTTCTACATCCTGAAAATGCCCGATGCAAAAAGAAGCAAGTAATGTAAAATAAATGCTCTTTTGCAGAACTACTTCAGCTGTGGATAGTTGAGGTGGGATTTCACAGCCTGGATTCCTGTCAGGTTTGTTGCTCTGGAGGCCTGAGTTCAGTGGCAGCCATAGGCACCCAAGTGTCAGAGACTCTTTGGCTCCAACATGTGCATCCTGGGGATGTGGAGTTCCACAGCTGTGTGTCTCACCAGCAGGCCTCAGCAGGCTCTCAGTGGTAAGGGTGGTGTTCGTCAGACCAACAGGCAGAACTATGCACCCTGTGAAAGTAAACTTTGCCTCTGGATTTGTTTTTTTCCCCACCACAATAGCACAAGAAGTAGCTACTTTTATAAAAAGTCATACTGTGGAGAACCAGGAAAGTTCATCTCTCTTAAAATATTTTGAAGCTGTTTTCTGTAGATCCTTTTGCATAAGGGCTATGCTTTCTATCCCAGGAGTATTGTTAGCATATAGAAAAAAAACCCCTCAAACATCATCTAGAAGGAGGGCACAGAGAAGACCTGAGTCTACAGACTCCTACTGTGTCTACAAAGGTGATTGATTCACTTGTGCTGGCAGTGGAGACATAGTCTCCAATCACCTTTTCAAGGAGGACTTGGTGTTTTACACTAAGTTGGATCTAGAATGAGGCTGTGCAGGTCTAAAATTGGGAGCAACTTGTGAACTTGTTATGGTAGTTAAACCTCAGCCAGTCACCAAGCCCCACTCAGCTACTCACTCACTCCCCCACCAGCGGGATCAGGAAGAGAATCAGAAGGGTAAAATCCAGAAAACTCATGAGCTGAGATGAAGACAGTTTAATAGGGAAAGAAAAAGTCATACACACAAGCAAAGCAACACAAGGAGCTAAGGCACTGCTTCCAATGGGCAGGCAGGTGTTGAGCCATCTCCAGGAGAGCAGAGCCCCATCACACCCAACTCAGGAAGACAAACATCATTCCAAACATCTCCCTCCTTCCTCCTTCTTCCTCCCCACTTTATATACTGAGAATGATGTCATGTGGTCTGGAATATCCCTTTGGTCAGCTTGGGATCACCTGTCCTGGCTGTGCCTCCTTCCAGCCTCCCATAAACTCTCAACTTCCTCACAAGCGTGGCAGTATGAAAAGCAGAAAAGGCCTTGGCTCTGTCCAAGCATTGCTCAGCAATAACAAAAACATCTCCATATTATCAACCCTGTGTTCAGCACAAATCCCAAACACAGTCCCATACCAGCCATTGTGAAGAAAATTAACTCTACCCCAGCTAAAACTAGCACAGTTGTCTACACTTGACCTTCCTTTTTAGTCCAGTCTTAAGTGTTTAGGCAGTGGTACTTCTTCAACAGTAGGCACCACATCATCCAGGTGTTAGTAGGATGCAGTCTGCAGAAGTGGAGACCGATAATCTGAAATTCTTGAAGAACAAAACCTTAACCTGTTTTTCCCTCAGTTGAAGTCTTACCTAATATTTTGTTACAGACAAGTTGTGCAGGGATAACCAAACCTTGAATTTTGGGAGAGCAGCACCCTTGAGTTTGTTTGTCTCGTGGACTTTTTCTGAAAATACCCATCACATAAGGTGAACCTACTTATGGATTGTAAGTAGTTTTCTAGATAAGGGAATTGTTTTCAGTGTCTGGAAACCTGCAGTCATGTGCAAAAGCACTACCAGGACAAGGCAATAAGGAAAGTGCCTCCTGAGCTGGCAGTGACTGACCTGATGACTCACTTTGCTTGTAAACTAATATAATTTATTAACTAATATAAACTAATATAATTTATTTTATGCTTTGATGCCCATGCCCAATATTTTTTCCAGTCTCTAAAAGCAGTAAAATGTCAGATGTTTCTATCTCTGAGTTTTTACCAGGGAATTTCAAGAGAAGTTCCCAGATAGTAGGTTGATTTGTCAGTCTAGCTGGAAAATTCCTGAGTTTCTACATGCTTCAGTTTCAAATCTAACTGAACCATCAGTTACTGTGGCACCCCATCTAGCTCCCCCCTAATCAAAGGCAGACGGTATGATGGCCACCTTTAGCGTTTTTTTTCAAGACACTTTTGCAATTGTCTGAAGCACATAACCTCTAAGGGCAGCTGCTAAATGCAAGCACTTAAGAGACTGGAAATAAATAGTTTGGAACAGCTATTCTCACCTCACTGCTTCTTCACCAGGGCTACTGAATGTGAAAGACAATAGTTTCTGTGCTTTCCGTTGAGCTTGTTGGTATTTGATAGAGAATGAGTTGTCAAAGAGACCCTGGAGTGAATACCTTTTTGAGATATTCCTGATGCCTCAGGGAAACCTCACTGCAGCATTCTTCATCACTCTTGTTGAAAAGAATAGGCTGTGAATGCTCTCGTCCTAGGATTAAGGACTGCAACACCAGGCAGCGAGTTAATGAGTTTTATTAAGGATCATATCTGAACGAGCTGGGAGTAGCTTGACATTGCTTAAGGTTACTATGCTTAATGCAGTTTCATTAGTAGGGTGCTCATGTACTGCTCAGTATTTTTCCTCCAGCCATATTTTAGCGACACTGCCTTTGCATCTAGGGCTTTCAACTCCATCTACTGAGTAGGTTATAAAGAAACTTGCTATGTTAGTCATATAACTTCAAATCATAGAGGATTCTGTACAGAAAAGCCTAACCGGCAATTTCTTTGGCATGAAATTAAATGAAGTCATAGGCTAGGTTTGTATATCTGTTCATCATAGCTAAAAAACTACTTCTATTTAAAACAAAACATGCAGAAGAAAATTAATAATCTATATACAAAAAATCTGAAGTAACTACACATCTTCTTACTGCCTATTTTATAATGAAGAAAAGACAACAGTAGAGCAAAGAAATGAATATCCATTCATGATCCGTAGGATGCTACAAGACAAGTACATCCAGTGTACTGGCCGAAGTATTTTGTATCTTTTAGTTTCCTAAACCAACATGAAAATAATTGTACTATTTCTCCCCCTTGCACTACATTATTAACCTGTTGGGCAATAGCAAAGTTTATAGAGGGTGGAAGATGTTTCACAAAAACTGGTGGCTAAATAAAATGGCTTTAACAATACCTCAATAGCTTTGAATACCTTGAATTAAAGACTTACTCCCATGTTAAATGACAGACAATCTACACAGAAAATCAGTGGTAGGATGGAAATGTACAGACTTCATTAGACTTTTTCCAGAGACTTCGTTTCGAATTCATGCAGTTCACTACTGCAAGAACTACTTAGTTTTTGAAAGTTGCTCAAACATGAATTTAAAATATTTCTTAAATTATTTCCTATTTGCTTAGCACCATACAGGATTCTGTAGGAAAGGGAAAATACCACTGTATCCATGTGATTGGTGATCAAGTACCAGCATTATCCAGCTATCTTCATCAGAGGATTGTGGGGTTTAGAAAGTAATTCAACCTTAAGAAAGTTTATAATTAAAAAATTAAGAAATCCATGCATTTTTGCATAATGAAGGCTAAGACTGATTAGTCTTGCAAATAAACAATAATGCAGAAACAATTGTACATGTCTAAGTAAGTGCTTTCCTTTTCTACTTTAAAAGCAGTGACATACAGTTACAGCCATAAAATAACTCCAAAACATTAAGGAAGGGGCTGGAATTTTCAGCTTTCGCTATTGTAAAGAAGGGCCCCAAACCGGACTCCTCAAAGTGAGTTTGTTTGTTTCTCTTCACTACTCATGTATCCCACCAAAACCAGATTAACAAGAGAAGTGTGGGGCAGGCACCTGTGGCTTGCAGATGGCATGCACTTTATTGAGTTCTGTAAATAAAATATATCCATAATTAGAACACAAGAAATTTTGACATCCTAATCATGACTGACTTCCCAATTTCCTGGAATAATCCTGCTCCAAGTGATACTGATTCAGGATACATGGTTATCAGACATTATAATCAGGAAAACCAACAGGACTAAGGTGCTAAGACTAGTGCCTTCAGGACAGAAAAAGGTCCCCCTGGAATTACTCTCCTTTTTTTCCCCCAGTGATTCATGGAAACAGAGACAGTTGCTGTGATATATTAAAGTAAGTCTAACATCTGAGGCCAGTTAAGCACAAATGACAGAAAGCAGCAGGATGGTTTAGGTGTTTTATTTATTTCCCTAACAGGCATGATGATTATGGGCAACTTGTGTTGTAAACATCTATTTCCCTGAAGTAAACCTAGTCACAGGTAAGCTTTCCTGCTTTTTTTCATTGTTCTCTGAAGGAAACCATACCATTAAACCACTCTGTATCTGTCACTATGAGACAGATATGACTGGGCACGGCACATGCAAGCATTTTGATTAATACACTGGCAGTAGAATAAACACCCTGTAACGAAGAATGAGCATCTTCAAATCAAAAACATGCATTTATCAAGAAAAAAAAGCAAGGCTCACAATAAAAAAAAAGGCAATAAAGGTGACTGACCCTTAATTTCTTGATGATCTTTGGCACATTCTATGTAGCCCATTTAAATCCATTTTTGGGTTTGCATTATAATGGCCTGCTTAGAGCCTGTAAAGCTTTTTGCCTTACAAAGTTGATAACTTTCACTGATACTTATTATGTAATGCTGATATAAACTTGCCCCATTTCTGTCACTTTTTAGTGTGTAGTCTTGCAATGAAACACCATTGATATAAGTTCAAACTTCGTGAGAAAAAAAGAAAAATTAAATTTGGCTAGGATGGAGTAATAAATAGTAACCCCATTATATCCTAGAACTGCTGTCTAAGCCATTATTTTGCTTAGCCTTCTTCCTTTAAGACCACCTTTTGATCCAGCACCATAGCCAGCTATCTGTTACAAACACACAGATATTGATTTCTAATTCACAGTGGATATGATTAAGGTATTTCCTAATTTTCTAGGATTTGTAAGTAAACTGTTGTGTGGGCTATTAAAACTGCTCTCTTGTGAAAATGTCTTACATAGGTTTAAAAGGTGAGTTAAAAGGCACAGATGGAGACATACAAATACCAAAACAAGATGGTTTAATTTTTTTAAGCTTACTCTTTCTTGGAAGAAAGAGTATCAATAGATGACAGAGATCAAAACATAATAGATTGTTACAACTTCTTCAAAGTTAAAGTGAGGTGAACTTCAGAACTTGGAGGAAACATAGCAAATGATCTATTATTCAAAGCAAAGTGGAGTGCTTATGTTCTACGAGTAGTACATAATACAGCAGCAGGTGGTGAGGGATTATGTTTTAAGACAGGCAAAAATGTGAAGTACTCTTGAGTTGTGTTTTGTGAGGTCACAAAACATGTGTAGCACCCAGGCTGAGTTGAGGCACACCTTCCTAGACAACTTCACTAGCTTCAGTCTTGAACGGCTGAAGTGTAGACCAAGCTCTTATAACCAAACAACACATTATAACCTGTTTTATTTTACTGCCCATTAAAACACATCATATTTGAAATCTGTTACAGATTGTATGTTGTTAACATGATTGAAACAATTACAGAAGTGACTGTAGAAGTGAATGCACTTTCAGAAATCAAACTTACACAGCCACAGAAACTGTGCTATTAACTTCTACATTGAGAAGCTTTGATTTTGTTATATATTTACCCGTCTTATTGTAAAAATATTGTAATTTTAGTCAAGTAGTCTTCAAAATCATATTTGGGGCATCATCTCTAGCTGGAGTTTAATTTTTAAGTCAACAACGTGTCAGTACAGACTTAGGCTTAATTCATTATTGGATGCTTCTTGAGCATTTGTTTTTCATTCCACAATTAGACTAAAGAAGAATTTCCATCCAAAACACACAATCATCTGCTTTTAAACAAGATTTGCAATATAGAAAGATGCATTTTTTTCCAAGTGTGACATTAGAACATTAAAATATAATAAAACGATATTCTTAGTATATACTATGCTAAAGTAAAGCCATGCAAAAAATCCCGCAGTTTTTCTGTACTTGTAAGGCCACTTGGATCTACTCATTATAAAACCATACATTAATAATTTTGCTTGCTGTTAGCCTAAGTTAATATTCATCTTAGTAGTGAAACTCTGATTTCATGTAAACAAATTATCCTGAGTTTCAGAATATCAAACAAGCATAAAAAAGATTCAGGAAATAACTACATAATTTGTTTTCTCTTTTTGAGAAAATATCTCTGCTTATACTTTTAACACAGTTTTCCCTAAAACACACAGTTAGCAAGAGACATGTTTACTTCTGAACCTGCTTCTGATAAAAGCTGTTTATTCCAGAATTTGAAGCAGAGATGGTGAGTTTACTGCCTAAAGAACAGCTAATAAAAAATGTCATATTTTTCAAAGAAATTGACTTTTCCTGACTTCAAATTGAGCAGTGCATCTTGAAATGTATTTGAAAATTATGACCATATTTATAAAAATTTAGAACTACCAATTAACTTATCTTTATTGGTGATACTGAGTTTGGTCAGTACCAGACATTTTTACTAGAGGTGAAAGTTATTTTCAGACTCTGAACAGACAATGGAAATTCAATATTTCATTATAAATAAGAAAAATATACTACAGCAATAATGGATATTTTGATATAATATTAAAACCATTGCTCTAGAAAGTACTGATTTTTTAAAAATGAATTAAATTTCGATTGTATAAAACTCATAATTTCCTCAAATTTTTAGTTATTCATTTGTGTCCAAATCCAATATTACAATCACATTTCAGATATGCAACTTTAATACCGTCTTCTTATTTTTCTCTGAAGAACTTGGTCTGAGATCTGATTTTCTCCAGATCTTCAAAAGTGAGAGGTCCTTTTGGCAGTTCTAACAAAGTACTCTGTGTGTCAAGTATGCTCTCTGCTTCACCTTAAAAAAAACCCAGAACAAACAAAACCAAAAAAGGTTGAGTAAATTTTATCAATATTAGAATGAGAAAGCAAAGGAAGGAAAAAAAGTTAAGAAACTGATTTAGCTATTCTTGTTTGGACCAGAATAACAACAGAGCAGATCACAGCTATATATATTACAAACAAAACAAACTGATGTCAATATACCAGTAAGGTTGTCTCTAAGGCATTGTGCACAGGTGGGATAATTAGGAGTGTGAGAAGAGGGTGAATCAGACAGGTACATAAAGCCATTCGTAGGCTTTAACAAGTAAATCTGTACAGTATTGTAGGTGTGCAGTATTTGGGCACAGCTTTTCGTCTTGTCTCAGGTCTAGGCTAAAAGACATCAGGTTACAGCCAGAAAGTGGGGAGCACAGGACTTGCAGAAGCACTGGTCAAAGCACACCGCTCATAAAAAGATTTGCCAAGACAGTTACCTAAACCTGCAGTCTTAACAGAATAGTAGGGGAAAGTTTGTAGGGTGCAGAATGCTCTCAGTAAGGCTGGAATGAAAACATCTAGGACAGAGAATCCAAAAAACAAAGATACAGACTGAACATCACACATAGGTTGTGGTGTTCTGATTGTAAGAAATTATGAAGATAAATGCAAAGAATGCATTTGTTTTGCCTGATGCCATTTGGTACAATGGCAACAATCTTGTTTACCTATGTCTTAATTCCTAGCTTGATGATCCTTACAGCAGCGATTTGAAACTGTATTTATGTTCAATAAGCCTGACTGAATATTTCAATGCAGTCAAGATTGTGGTCATTCTTGGAAAACAGGTCTGAATGCCAAAATCTTCAAACTGCAATTTTGATAGTACTGCAATGCCTGGGGCCTCTGCACATCAGTAATATCCAACATCGGTTACCACTCCCAGTAACTTGTAATAACACAACGTCAGTCAGTTGCACATAGCATCTGATTACGAAATAGCAACAGATCTTAGGTGACAGAGAGATGTAGATAGGTAAATCTCTTTGCCTGCCACTCACATCCACTAGAGCACATTGCCCAGTCACCATCCTTCTCACACGGCTCAGGATACGAGGACAGAGCTATCTAAATCTTGGAAAAGGCAGACAGTTCCACTGCTTAGTGGAGAAGTTCTGTTTGTTTGGACGCTGGCTGTATAATTCCTCTAATCATTTGTCTGAAAAACACCAGCAGTATGTGCCTGGACTGGGAGGAAAAGCAAAACAGCAAGGCCAAAGAACACAGATAGCAGGTCCGTGACGGAATGTGTTGTGTCCTCAGACATTCAGAAAAGATAGTGAATCTAGGGGCTGTTCTGTAACCCTGCCATCCCCCAAAGATTCTGATATATGGCCCTGGCACACTTAGGGCTTTTTGCACAGCACAAGCAGAACTCAAAACAAGTGTTTCCCCTTATGTCCTCGGGTTTTGGGCTTTAATTAGCCCAAGCTATAAAGCAAGAAAAAATACCCCTTTGATTTCAATGTGGAAGAATACTCCAGTCATGAGATAATGTTTGGACATGTAGGCTAGAGACAGAAGAAAAAATTAACTGTAAGGAATATCAGAGACAAAATGCCTGGTGAAAGAGAAACAGCGAAACCTTCCAGGAGAATAAAATGATTTCAACAGATGAAGGACAGCAGACACAGACCTGTGTGATCACAGTGGTTCAAATACAAAGTTCACTGTGCAGAAATAATTGTAGATTAGCTTAGGAGAGGGAATTGGCTGAGGCTGAAGACAGGCATACCCTGGAGGAAAGATACTAGTTAAAGAAGGGACAACAAAGAGAATACATTCATTATTACACCAGAAAGATGAAGCATGGCATACACAAAGAGAACAAACAGATAAGCAGAGAAGTGGCTTAGAAGGTACAGGAGTGGACAAAGGGATCAGCTGAGTTTTGAGAGCCAGCACTGCAGCTGCAGGTCAATTCTGTCATAAAACCTTCTCTTCAACTACATAATTTTAATCTTAAAATACAAATGAACTCCTGATTTCCAGACAAGATTCATTCAGGCTAGTCCACTTCCTCTTATTCTACTGTTGATATTGGTAATTAGTTTACTTTCCTTCTCTTACTTTCCTTTATTCTATCTTGTATGTAGGATCTGTAGACCCAAATCTCTCATGTCTCTTTACAAGGCTAAATAAAACAATCACTTTGTTTTCTCTTGCAAGGTAGCTTGGCATTCCCTAATAATTTCAGCTCTTCAGTATAATTCCACATTTTTTTATAGAAGTGATCCAAATTACATGTAAATTTCCACAGAAGGTATTATTTTCCTGCATCAATACTTTCTCATCTGTGCTCTATTTGTAGTAAGGTTGTGGAATATCCATCCCTGGAGGTATTAAAAGCCTTTCGGACATTTTCCTGGGCAATTGGCTGTAGATGATCCTGCCTGAGCAGGAGGGTTTGACCAGACAACCAGAGGTCCCTTTCAACCTGAACCATACTGTGATACTAGGAAACCTCACTTGATGTTTCTAGACTTTGCTCAACACTTTCATAACACTACTGGTTTATAGTAATTCTGTGATCTTTTAATGCATCCAAGTTTTTTAATAATTTTCTTTTTTTTTTTCATTTCCAGTTGGTAAGCACTGATGGTAGAAATCCCTATTGGTTTCTAGCTTCTTTCTGACCTTATCAAATGGAATCCTATTTTATTGTCTTATTTCTTCAGGCCTTTCAGTTCTTCTTGAACTACAGTTTATTTCTTCTCTGTTGATGATACTAATCAAGTTTGTCACCCACAGATTTGATGAGTATAATGTACTCATAATTTCAAAGACAAAACAAAATCTTAAGGAATATTGTTAATAATCCTGCTAAAGACTAACCTTCCTTTTTAAATACAAACCTTTGACATCTCTTTAGTCCAGTGCTTACCTGTCTACTAATTTCCATGTCCTTCACACTAACTTAATCTTCATGTGATACCACACTAAATGCTTTCATGAGTTTATAGTAGACCTACCATAGTTCTTCTGGAAAAAAAAAAAATCTTCCTGAAAAAGACATAGTTAGTTTGGCATATTTAATTTTAGCTTATTCTCCATTTGGCTCCATAGCTTTTCTCCAAAACCTTTTCACAAGCCTAGCATACTGCTAAAGCTCCCCTAATGGATCTGAAGTGATGAAGACAATTCTTCCTAACTGGAAAGCAACAGAATACCACATTGCCCCTCTTCAACCTATATGGGACCACATGGTACATGGTAAACACATTACATACAAATCCTAAATTCCCAGTGCTCTTTTCGCACGGTGGGTATTATTCTCCTTTTCAACACTGATTTCCAAGAACCAACCAATGTTTCCTCCCCATGCTTAGCTGCCTCTTCATATTAAAATCCAAAGAAATTTATTTAGTGGGGTTGAGGTTCAGAGATATACACTCCTGCATCACCTAAATATATTCGCACCTGTGTGAAGAAGAACTACCACAGATCTTGTCTAATTAACTGACCATTATTTTCAATGAAGCATACAGAGTTAGGAAACCTAGCTGCTAGATCTGAAGACTAAAGACCAAGAGCTGAAACTGATTTTTATTTTGTTTTAGTATACTTGTGTCAGTAGCAGACAAGAAAATCAAGCCAACTAAGATGATCTGTGAAGGTGACAAGCCACAGGCCAGTGCTGTCTTCACTTACAATGAACACTCACTGAGCACGTCTCCTTCACTACAAATCAGAGTTAATATAAATGCACCTCCATAATCCTCAACACCCATCACTTAATCAGATACACCAGTGGCAACCATGAGGCAAGATCCCACTTTCTGGGACTCACCTTTCTTAATCTTGGCAGGACATCGCAAAAAGATGATCAGCTGATAACTGAGTTTGGTTATGAAGGTGTAAGGACATGATTGCTGTCTGTATCCCTTTATCTATTCTTATCATCTTTAACTCTTGCCAAAACAGCAGCATCAGAGTGGAATACAGAAGGAAATCACTAGATCTGTCATTTCTCCCAATTATGCCATTCTTGCTTCAGCTGTATCTATAGCCCTAGAATTAAAATTTTTTGAAACAGGAGGAGAAAACAGTCTGAAGGGAAAGGCTGTAAAAGTAGAGTGAGTCCTCCTGACTAGGAGGACTGATTTTAGTAGGGAAGAGAAAAAAATGAGACATAAGAGTTCTGTCAAAAAAAATAAATCTATTACAAGTTTTCTCCCAGTCATTTTACAAAAACTTAGCAGGTTATCTGAAGCTCAGTTCTGTGTGTGAACAGGACATACTTACATACCTTTGATCCTTTGCAACATTGTCCCATAGCCCATATCATAATTATAGGCAAATACAAAGCTTAATGGAAATATTGGCATTAAAAATGCTGGGCTCTTCTTTTTCATTGCTCTGTGTTTAAGAAAAAAAAAGAAAAACATTATTTCAGATATTCAACATATCAGCATTGTTAGTTTACGTTTACCTTGGCTGTCTAGGACTTTTGTATCCTCCTACAACCTCTAATCAAAGAACAAGTCTTAATTTCCTCAGAAGCATTTGTCTTCTGTTTGCCTTCCTGCTCAACTCAAGGATATTTAAAAAATGCTTAAAATGCATTTGGAATATACCTAACAAGAATGGGATTATCTAATTCATATAGCTTGCATGTGCACATACATATACCCAGCCACATGTAACACGTAACAGTGTAGGTAACTGTGCTGAGTTCCAAATGCATCTGAGTCTACAAAGAATGCATAATGCATAAAGTGCATTTAATCTGTACTGCGTACAAAAAGCCATAAATATTTCCTACATTCCTTCTAATCATGTTACACCACAAGAAAAACATATTATCAAACAAAAGTACTGTAAGGCATGTTCTTGCCTATGCAATACAGCTTTACTAGCCAGGGTTTTTTTTATTCCCTTGGGTCAGTTGATTCAAATTTAAGTAAGTAGACTTCAGGATACATCACTGCACTAAAAAACATAGAGAATTTGTTGCTCATTAACAGTACATTAAATCACAGTACAGACAAGAAAACAGCATGGCTTTTGAACAATCTCTCCTCTTCCAAGCACAACTTTTACTTTTCACTGAATTTTTGCTACTTCAGATGTATCATTTTATTGTCAGCTCACATGGCTCTGCTTTTAAATAAGTCTTCAGTACAGACATAACCATAACACATCCAGAAGCAGACAGAATTCAGAGTCTCTTTGTCATGTGGTCAACTTCTGAGCAATTACTGGATAAAAATAACTACTTGTTGTAATGCAAAAGGAAGATCCAGCAATATAGAAATTCACATGTAATATATTTATCTTTTCCATTAGGAAATAAACTTCTTACCCAGCTGTTAAAATTACAGCAGAAAGTCCAAAAAATGTCCCAAAATATTTGAGAAATTCCCGTGTTGAAGCAATCTGCATGGCTACTTGTCTCTCTCTCGTCAGGTTCTGCAACACTAGTTGCCTTTCCAGCTAAAGATGGGAGAGAGGTTAAATAGAAAAGACTGAGTCAATCTCTCACCTATAAATCCAAAACACTAACTGAGATGGCAGTCATTCATAGCTTTTGATTGAGAATGGTCTTCTTCAGTAACAACTCAGCATAGTTTATACCAAGAAAGCATTTAGGACAATTAGCAAATGCTTTAATGCAGAATCTTTCTAATGCTTCTCAAAGTAAAAAAAAAAAAGCAAAATACTACTCTGATGCATAGAATATCATCTAGTTGCTTTCCATTTCATTCTGCATAATTTTAATCTAGGTGATAGTAACTTTAGAGTCAATCTTGACACATCTTTGCCCTTTGAGGATTTCTCTTCCTCATGGTGCATCACAAGGCATAATAACTCTTCTGCAACACCAAAACACTGTGAAGATATCAGATCTTTTAAAGATACTGGAATACATATCAGAAGTCCATGAGAAAATACTTCTGTAACTAAAACTAAAAACAATAATGCAAAAAGTACAACCTAGACAGTATATTCACATGTTAAAATAGAACTTTCTATGGTACACCAGAACAAAAAAGAGAATTTTCTACAATGCACAAGAATAAAAAAGCAGATTATTCAATTTCTTTTTTCAATTACATGCCCCATTTAAACGTACCAATACATTTCCACTAAGCAAAGGTAAATTCAGAATCTCTTAAAAGTTCCTCTTGGCTGTACAGAACACCAAAAAGAATAATAGTATATTCTTAGAGTGATGCAAAACAAGAACTGTGAAAAAAATAAACAATCTTAAATCAGATGAGAGAAGCTAGTTAACACAATAAGAAATGTTTATAGCTCATCTTTTGGGAAAAAAACCCAAAGTATCTGGATTGTTATGTCTAGCCTAGGTAACCAAGTTGCGTGAAAAGTCCAACAAGGTACAGGAAACAGAATACCAGCTGCCTAAAAAAGTGTATTCTAGGGAAGAAGGAACACAGAACAAATTCAGAAAGTTCTCTTCTGAATCTGTAAAAGTAATTAAATACGTTCTTTTTTCCTGCTTTCTAATTCAAGAATAATTTAAAGGATTTGTAATTACTTAAGGTTTCCACCCATTTATTCATCTCCATTACTATTGATTTACCCCGAACAAAACAATATCTTTTAAATTGTTAATAATTATTTCTCCAGACTATGTTGGTCTTGCTATCTTATTTACAAGTTCATTCAGTACCTAGATAGGTGGAATTAATTTTTGAGACAGCATAATGTAAAAAGGACATATCTAATTACATATAATTGTACACAGTAGGAAAAACAGCATTCACTGTAGTCTGACAGTACTGTTTCATCTGTTTCTCTTTCCTCAAGACTTACATTGCAATTGTTATTCTCACAAAAAATATCAACCAACTTTACCTTCCTGATAGCCATAATTTTCAGACTTTTTTTCATAAGCAGCAATTATATAATGGCTAACAAGACACTTAATAAAATATCAAAATAATTAGATTTTATTTTGTCACCTACAAGATACTTGGAAATTCTAAAATAAACAAGCACACTGCCCATTAATTAGACCTATTTTGTTTCCCAATATCGTAAGCCTGGTAAATTGCTGAGGGCCGACATGATAAGATAAAATAATGACATGTAATATCAATTTAATGACTCTATTTGCCTCTTCAGTGTGATTATAGGTGTAGTTTGCACACGTGTGAAAAGTATTAAGGGATCCTTTGTTTGTCTGTCAGCACAGATAAGGAGCCTAGGCTTCCAAGATGCAAAGTATTATTCTAAATGAGCTGCAGTTTGAAGAAGCACATGGTAAGGAAGTGGGACAAGGGTATGCTGATGAATAAAAGGCTCTTGATAAAAGTAAACGATGGAGAAGAAGAAAAACATACAGTTTAATATGCACAGGGTTTAGAAAAATATAAGCATGGCATAAAAAGAAGGCTGTAAGTTTAAACTTAATAGTAAACAAAAGGATCCTAACATGATTTCTCTAAAAACAAAACACATACACACACAAACCTCCCAAACAAACAAACAAACCCCCCAAAGAAACAAAAAGCCCCTTAAAAATGTTATACTTGCACAGCTCTTTAAAACCCAAGTGCTGAAAGAAAAAGATAAGTCACAGACACTAAAGTCAAACAAACACCAAGGTCTAACAAACACCTTTCTGTAGGAGACTGTCATATCAAATTTCATAAGCCCAAGTGTAGTTTCATGTATATCTACAAGTAGTTTATATAAATAACCTAGTATAAATGAAGACAACTTGCTTTGTATATTAAAGACAGCAGCTGCATAAACACAACCGAACATTTTTTCATATTCTTTTCTAACCAGATCTTTTTTCTTTCACATGAGAGAAACAACCCTAAACTTTCTCCATCCAAAAGTAAGTGCTGGGATAAAATGCATAGAAAAATGCTCATAATTCCTTTCCTTTGAGCAAACTTCTCTCATGTGGATGTAAAATCTTATCTAGATGACACACACTACTGTATTTAAATTAATTTCAGTTAAAAAAAAGATGTGGTGGAGGGAAGTTTCAGACTGATGAATCTTAGAGATGAGCAGTCTGTGTGTATATGCAGAAATGCGGCACAGCCAAGAAACAAAGATTTCACAGGAGTATTGATGCACAGAAGGCAGTAAAAAGTAGATCTAGTGACATTTATAATAGTTTCATTCTTGCTATTACTGAAGTTTTGTGATGTTACAATGAAGATTTTACAATATCTATTTTGTCCATAAACTTTCAGTGTAGCTTCAAGAAAGCCATGAGATGTGTTTGGGGATGCCAAGTAATCTATAATACTGATGCAGAGGTTTGTTTTTAAACCAATTTTTATTTACTCATAATTTGTATGGAGAAAATCTAGTAACAATACACAAACATGCTCCAAAATCTCTCTGAGCCTATGCAATCCTATGTCAAACTCAGGATTACCTCTCTCAAAGGCCAGAAACTCCCTTTGTTCTGTCCTCCTTTACTCTGGAAAAATCTTCATTCATGTTTTCCATTTCCAAGACTAGTTTTGTCACTTGGCATAGTTTCACCTTGCAAAACAAAACACTATAATGCTGTAGCTGCCAGGATTGCAAGGGGAATCTGCACACCCAAGAAGTCTAATGTAAGTGTTCCCAGGCAATTCCACACTGACTTCACTGGATTTAAAGCCCTCCTTAAGCAAAAGGGAAAACTGACGAACAGTTACGGCCAGGGCTGTCCTGTTACATATTCCTTAATTGCACAATTTAAACTTACTGGAATAACTGTAGGAAAACCATTTTGGAGAAACCTGAGCTCTTTTCAGGGAGCGCTGTAGTCACAGTGCTGCACAGCAGGAAAACCCCTCTGGCATACTCTGAGAGAGGAGACAAAAGGCAGGGCACCTGCCTATCCTGTGCCATCAAAGACTGCTTTAGCATATCGAGACATGACATCTGATGACCTAAATAGGTTTATGAGCAATTACCCTAAAAGTGTACATGCATTTAAATGAAACTTCGTTGCCCTAAGTGTCACAATTAAGCACCTACACGGGCACTCAGGCAACTCCTCTGTATCTCGGTCTTTCAAAAATTCAGAATAATCATAGACGATATCCCTGTGCTTATTCATTTAACACGCCAATCCTAAATGAAGCATCTTGAGCTTGGATAATTTTGAATAATCAAGATACCCTCAGGAGTCCACCACAAAAGATGATTCAAAATTAGATGAAAGAAAACCAAATCATGTTTGACTGCAGTTCAGATCAATATCCCATTTTCAGCTGTTAATTTCTTAGTAATTGTGTTTTATTTTCCTCCACATGTGTTCTATTGAAAATGGCAGTCACACTGGGATAGTGAAAGACTTTTGATCTATTAACATGCAGATTTTATGATAAAGGCCAAGTCCTACACCCTTAGGACTTACTTTACAATGATGTTTAAGATTACTTCTTTTCCCATTTTGGCAGAGCAGAATTAAGAATTAAAAAGTATTAATTTAAACTGCAAACCATAACGTAACATGTAGAACTTCATAGGTAATAAGACCAAAAAAAGTATGTCATTCAGACTTAGCAGAAGTGGGCTACGGTTTATTTAGAATAATCTTACTGATGGGAAAAGTTGATTATTGAGGAAACAAGCCAGAGGTGTACATCACACATACGAAACACAGTTCACCACCCAAGTGCCCTGTCTTAGGGAACCTCCCATCTATACAGCCACAAAAACCTCAGTAGGGATGATTTACATGACTATGCTTGTATAAAAACTATAGATAAAGGGTCTGAAGTGCAGATTTACCACAGGAGGAAGAGATGCTGTAGCTTTCCCACCCAGGTTGCTGTGCACAGCACAAGGGAACTGAAACTGAGATGAGAATGAATGGTCACACACTCAAGCATGCTTTTCTATTACTGTTAAGAAATCATGTCCTATAAAAATCAAATCATGTATTAGAGACACAGTTACTATAATAATAATAAAAAAAAGAATTTACGTAAAATTCTGCAAGTCGAATTCCATAATAATTTTATAACAAACAGATTTTAAGTGACAGTAGCAACTTATAAATTGGCAAAAAATATTGATTGCATAATTTTAAAATTTAAGTTTAGTACTTCAAAATAAAATGGTTATTAGTAGTAAGTCACATTTTATATTTTTTAACACCCTTAGGAGGACCCAATTAGAAATAACTTTCCCATTTTTCTTTAAATACAGCTAGAAGTTTCTCAACACTGTGTGAGAAACTGTGAGGCTGAGAAAACTGGCATTTGAAGTCTGCCACATACAAACTGTTACAGTAAAAGGAAATCGATGCTACAAAATGAATCACGACAGATGAAGAGAAGTGAGGCGGAGAGGGAAAAGGTCAGTTACTGTGAAACTGATAATGCTAATAAACTAGTCAGTGGTAACCATGCTTATCATTTCTATTATTCAGACTGCCACAATGATGTCAAACCACATAAAAGAGCATTTATATCATCATTTCATTGATTAAAATTCAGTGGGAGAAAATTCTCATCTGAAATAATTTAATCAACTTTGACAACTTGAAAAAAAAAAAAAATACAGTCCTCTCTGAACTACAGGCCACATATTCACTGGTAGATAGACTGGAAATTTCTCATACTTTAGACTCTTAGCTTGTTTTCTATCTTTCTTTCTGCCTTTCTATTTCACGTTCAGATGCTGTAGGTAGAAATGCTACTTTGGTTTTGGACCCCCAAATGGGATGCAAGGTAGTGTACAAAGGTTCAACAGAAAGGGGAAGCAGAGCCAGTGCAAAATGCTCTCTTCTTCATTGCCCATGTATATTAAATACAGTTTCTCTGATGTATTTTCTACAAGTTGGAATGTATGTAGAGGGACAAAGACATAGTAACAAGTCATTGTCAATTTGCAACCCTATATATTTAATGGATCTTCTGGGAGAAATGCTCCTTCCCCCAGCCTGTCGAAAACACTGGGCAGGACAAACCTTGAGAGCAGTCACGCCAGTAACCTATATAGAGAATGGTATTTCATTCCACTGTTATTTCAACATAATTATACTGACAGCCTGGCAAACAGATATTCAGACAGGAAAGGAATTATCTACTTTATAAGGAATGACCAGCTAAACCCCATCACTGCTTAAGGTCTGAAACTCAGTATCTAAATCTAAGAAAAGTGAAACTTGAAGAAACTGTTGGAATACCCTTACATTCATATTAAAAGAGTCACTAGTTTTGTCACAGGCTAACATATCTGTTACAGGGCATGGGTTCTGTGCCTATAGTACAAGATTATTTTCACTTACAGTTTTTCAGTGGTCAGAGATTCTGAAAGTATTCTTTAAACAACTACTAACTTCTGAGCACTCAGAGTTGCAATGAAAAATATGGGTTAAGTTTTCAAAAATGTGAGAATCACACATAAAGAAATCAGCAAATCACTTACAAAACACGTATGAAAGTTGGTGTGCAGGTAGCAGAATTACATAACTGCATAAACCCTTTGCAGCAGCAATGCACCTGGCATTTCATAGTCAGACAAGAGATTAAAGGGTTATGTGACCTATCCTGGGTGTCATCCTTCCTAATCAATGGGAAGAAACAAAAGCTGCTGCAAATGGCTGTTTGGTAAAAACAAATGGAAAGCAAAATAGTGGTCCTATGTTTACAACTCCGTTGTAAGCCACCATAGTGCAATACAGAGATGATAACCCGTAATAATTATGTAGTGTCTGCTTGGTTCTATGACCAGCATGCACACACATGTGTCAAGAAATGGGCCTCTAGATCAAACAGTTAAAATAAATAAGACTTAAATGTTTTACTCTGCTGTTCCAAAGCTTATTTGCAAATATTTTTCCCATCAAGTACACAGAGCAATTAAAATTATTAGCACTACAAGAAACTACACTCTTTAAAAAGAAAACTAATTTTTTAAAGCTTCCCTGCAAAGACAGATTACAAATTATTTACAAGCAAAGTGCTATCATAAAAAGAAAGGGGTCTCACAGTATTAGCTACAAGCCAGAATGTAAACGGCACTACAAAAAAGTCACACAGAATCACAGAATATTCTGAGCTTAAAGGGACCACAAAGATCAAGTCCAACTCCTCAGTGAATGGCCCATACACGGATCAAACCTTGGTGTTTATCAGCATCAAATCCTTTATATTCTTGTTGTTGTCAATAACTTACTGGAATTACATGCCACATAAAAAGAAGATAATATCAAAAACACGTATCAAAATCCATGTGACATTTTGAGGCGTGAAAAGGAGAGATTCGATCCAACAGACAAAAGTGCGAGAGCAACATCTCTTGGCAATAACCAAGCATTCCTGTGATTCTGCTGTGTAGCCTTTAAGCAACAACCATGCACCAGAGTGAACAAGCATGTCCACCCACTGCATTTAATAAAGTTATCTACAAGAGTAAGCAAAGTTCTAAGGTACTGTTAACAGTGTTCAGAATACTCAAGTTTTATACAAGCTTTGTAAAGACAAACCAAAGTCATTGGACAGCCAGCTATGTAAAAAACAGTTATCCATGCTGTAGAAATAGTAAAATAGATCAAGAAGTGAGTTAACATTACAATGCCAAGTAATTTTGAAACTTTACTAATAACGGAATAAGAACTGTTCAACTTGTTATTTCCATCCCCAATAATGCCTCTAGGTATGTTCCTTGTATGCCTCATATGCCTCATAAACCTGGGTTTTTCCGAAAAACAAACAAACAAAAAAGGACTTATAGCACTACATAAAAAATGAAAAGCCCAAGAAATGGCTGTAAAATTATACTGTTATAATATCAGCAAAACCTGCAAATACAATATTTCTTCCCCTCTGTTTCAGATTCTGACTTGCAAAATTACTGTGTCTCTCTTTACACCATTTTTATTATGGAATTAAAATAAGCATAAGTTTTCTTTACTTATCCATTATATCTCATCCATTATATCTCTTCGGCATTTTTGAGTTCTACTCAATACAGAGCTCCCCCCCTTCCCCATCTTTTTTTTTTTTTTTTAATCTTAGCATTCAGAAACAGTATTTCATAGAAAACAAGTTAAAGGCCAAAGTTTACTTCAGTGGACTTCCTAGAAGAAGACTGAAATGGTGGGTTTGCTCTACTAAGAAGGAAGGAATTATGGAAAATTCATACTGTTATAAGAGTAACACTATGAGCTTCAGAAGATGTTTCCCCTTTGCAATCAATTAAAATTCCCCCAACAAACTGAGACTAAACATGTCAGGGTAAGCTGGGGTGCACCTCCAAGTAAGATAAAAGTTGCAAGCTGCATTCACAACAATATGTACTAGTCACAGATATTCTCCAGGAAAAGGACTGCTACAATTGAACAAATTGAATTAATATTTGCCTCACTACTAGTGCAGCACCATGTCTGTTTTGCATCTTCTGCTGGCAGTCGCTGTGTGTTAGAAATAGCTATTAAAAGCTGCCCTTTGTAAACCACTGTATTTACTTCTTTACAGTGATCAGGCAGAGTATACAATCTCTCAGCTAATACCAACCAAACTGGCTTTTTTCCTGCAAGATAGATGGTTCTAATCTCCCTCAGTACAGATAGCATTCATCTTGTCCTCTTCCATTTGATGCACAGAAACTATTAAGGATATAGAATTGTTACCAGAGAGCATTTATTTCCCGAATTAAGCCCAGATCACCTAAGGGCTAAAACAATTTTTGTAATGCTTCAAGACAAACGCATTAGAGATGTCGTAAGAGCTACTAGTATCTTGTCAACAGAAAACAAATCTAGCTGTTTCCCTCCCCAAAGGAAAAAAGATGGTAGTAGTCAGGAAAGGCAAAGCTTGCTTACATTTTACTTCACAAGAAAGAAAGGGAACAATTGTTTTCATTTTAATAGAACTTTCAAAAAAAATCCTTTTGACTAAATCTCAGTGAAAACTTTAGAGAGGAAAAGGTTAGGGACTTACAAAACCCTGCAGAAAATGACTCAGTGTCTGAGACATTAAAAAAAATTAAATTTTTCAGGTATCATCATGGAGGTGGTTGATCTTTTACTAACAAAGATAAGATGACAAATCTGTAAATAGAAAAAATGTCATCACGCAAAATTTTTCTCAGGCACAGGAAGGAGTCTGTAGAAATCAGCCTATGCAGAAGACTGTGTCAGTACTTTCTCTTTTTGTCAATGAAAGCGAAAAAACATGAAAAAAGTTTTCTTGTTCAGAAACTCCTTGGCATTTTAACATTAGCCATTCTTCCTGCCAAGAGTCAAAACATAGCACACATATGCCTTTCAAGCACCACTTCATTTTAAGATGAACTGATAAACAATCAGTACTATTTTGACTGAGTAATGAGTTAATTGAATTTAATAAGAAAAAACAACAGGATTCCAAAATTGTATTTGTTAACATAATCATGTTCAAATAAAAAAGAGGTCATCTCCCCCTGCCCTCACAAATATTTTCTTATAGTCTCTTTCCATTCCTAATTTTAGCTCATTACTCAAAAAGCATCCTAAGACAAAGGGCTGGGACAAGTGTAAGATACCAAGTCCCCACCAAGAACAACTGACAGGATTATGAGGCACAAGGCCAGGAGCTAGACTTGATGATCCTGATGGGTCCCTTCCAACTCAGCATACTCTCTGGTTCTATTAATTCCTTTTACCTGTTTAAGATGGAGTACTAAAGACGGAGTCTAGCAGGTATCAAACAGGCAGTAATGTTTTTGTTTTTCGAAAGTTTTTTTCATCTTGTCCAGTTTCCATTAACATTTTGCATTTGTCTTTAAGCTGAATTACTAAAATAGAATGTGGTCCAATGTCTAGTTTATCACAGAACTCCCACTGATCTATCTTTTAACAGCATCTTTACATTCATAATATTAAGTATTCTTAATAATTCTTAATACATTCATCTTTACATTCTTAATAATTATGCATATAAAACCCTTACCTCAAATACAAATTCTTTCCCAGTTTAAAACTAACTGAGAAGAGGAAGTCAGAAGAGATCACTGAGTGACAAATAAGTCAGGTTTTCTTCATTTCTCCCTCATGAAATTATCAGTATCTGTAGTAGTAAAGGAATTTCAGCAAAGTGTTGTGTATTAATAAATCCTAAGGACAGTAAAATTCATTATTCAATTCAAATATCACAAAAAAAATAACTTAAGGAAGGCATATACATTTGTATAAAAATGTTTTTCTTAAATATGCACGTATAAATACCGATGTACTTTATGCTAAATAAGTCATCTCATTTTTCATTTGAACAAATGCTTAAAAATGCTTCAGCTCTCTCTTTTACCTTATATCACATGTTAGCACAGAAACTTCTGTTGCTTAAGAAGGACTTCAAACACCACTAAAAGGTTACCTAAACTATCAGACACTTTCTAAAAAGAACAAAAATTCCTGCTGAAAGGTTTCATATTATTTCTTACTGGGCATGTATAAATGTTACAATCTTTTTGTAAATTTTCAAAAAGTTATTGAGATGAAAAGCAAATACCAATAACAAACAGCTGTGTAACTGAAGTTAAAACATCTTATAATATTTGCTAGGTAAAAGTCTCACTGGTAATGTGATACATAATAGCATTTACACAGAAATCAGTGTTAATTCCTGAAAACAGTAATTTTCTCTATCTAAAAAACCCAAACACCTATCATATTTAGTCATGTGTTTGAGCTGGTTTGAGGTTGTAAAGCTGGAAAAAGAGATGTTGCTAAAAAAGAAACAATATTAAGTGCAGAATAAGTCTAGAAGAGTCATTACATATTAGCAAGCACTCAGTTAATACACCTGCATTCTGTCCAGGTACTTCAGTTCCTGTATTTGCATAGTCAAGAGTATAAGGCTAGAAAGGTTCAGAGGTCCTTTCAAGTTAGCCTGGAAGTCAGAAGACGAAACAGACATTTATTTATCCCAATGAAGACCACCAAGGACAGATTTCACTGCCTTTCTTAGTAACCTATATAATGACAGTTAAGCACTCAAAATCTAATATTTATCCCAATTCTTGCTGACTTGCTTTTGCAATGGAAAGGAGCCAGTATCTCTAGAAAGATGTATGAGAAAAATGAGGGGGTTAAAAAACCACCACCAAATCTGCTTTTAGTGTCAGACAAATATGATATTTTCATCCTTTACTCATAGGTTCTAAAGCCTTTATTATTCTTCCTAACAATCTATGAACTTCTCACAGTCTTCCTGCTCATTGAAAGAAGTATCAAAGTCTTTTTCCCAGTTAAGTCATCAGTAGTGCAAACTGAGTAATTTCATCCTCTGGTTAATAAATCCACAATTACATTTGCCTTTTACAAGAATCTGTGTTGACTCAGATTGTATATAAGCATATAAATATATGTTAATATATATTAAAAACACACTGATATTTATGCAAAAGTATTTAAAGTCTTATATTTTTAAAATATACAAAAATAGGGAATTTTTTAAGCTCTTCAAGTCTAATAGCTTACATTCAGTCAATCTATTTAACTTTTCCTTCTAGGATATAATGCTCTGGACTGGTATTTAATCTATTACCTATTATGCACCATTGCCTATTACTTCAGGCATTTTCCAAATCACCAAGGCATTCAGAATACTGAATAAAGCCTCTCATATAACATTTTACAAAAGCAATATTTCACTGGATTATGGACAGATTTTTTTTAAAAAAACCACATGACTGTCTGAATATAAATTGAAATGTTATAGTCCTTTTCCATCACTATAATAGGTCTCACTTTATTTTTTTACTATTTCTTTAATTCAGAAAGAAATCCCAATATAATTTGGTCAGAGGATATGGTCAATTAGTAAGCATGCTAAAACAGGGTATTTCTATACTTCCATTTCAGATTTAAGGACAGACTGTTGAATATGAAGAGAAAACTGCCTTGTTACTTTCATTTATTGCCATTCAATGCAAACCACTTAAGGCCATAAAATCCTGACAAGAAAGGAATACAATATAGTTTACCTCTAACCAAGAACTGACAATGTAAAGGAAAGAAAATATATGATATTAAATTGTATTTATCCATATTTTCAGTGAGTTTTTGATAGTTTTTTCCAGATACTGATACTTTTGTCACACGTTTTGTAACATCAAATTACAGCGTGATTAAATTAGTGTTTACACATTAACATATAGGAAGAAATAACATTCCAAAGCATTTTGTTATGAAACTGAGAGCTTCAGAGCCATTTGTGGATATGGAAAATATTCAACTGCTGATTTGTGAATGTCTGTGTCATAGCTTGTACTTACAGTGTAAAATGCACATGTTTCTCCATAGGCAAGAGCTGGAGAACAGATGAAAGTGCAGAACACTTGAAAGTCATGTTCAAAAGTAGAAATCCTATGATTTATAATCTGGATGAACTAAGTAAGATGTTTTTTCTCCTAGAGTCAAGTACCTTTTTGGCATTACTGTTGTATCAAAAGAAATTTTTTCTTACAGAAGAAACTGCTATTTTATTTTTCATCTCTGAAAAGGCAGACTATGCATTATTGCACTGAGTTTCCCTAGCTATGTTTTATACTATCTGCCCAGTTACTCAACAATTTTTACTAAAAGGGGAAAAATGCCTCTAGTTTTTATGCCTCTTGTTAATTTGCACCACTGCCAAAATTTCAAAAGAAGCTGCTTAAACAAAGCAAGAAATAAAGAAAAAAAGAAAAAAGACCACATAGGAGGAAAAAAGAAAAAAAAAAGAAAAAGAAGAAAGAAAGTATAGAAGTGTCCATTTAGGTACAGAACTGCAGAGGATCTTTCACACCAATATCTAGCCCGCATTAGAATAGCACAATGTAGTTTTCTCAGGGCTCAAAATAAACCTAGATCATGCTTGGGACCCAAAAGGAAGGAAAATATTTCAAAAACAAGGAAAAGTTGGCATGTATTTTCAAGAAAAAAAAATGTACTCACACTACTTTGTCAAAAATAGAAAAAGAACCCCTTACATTTTCAGTTTTACTTGATCTTGACTTTTCTTTTTACCAAGGAGTACAGAAACTTTTCCATGCCCACACAGGGAGCATACAGGGGACAAGTCTATAAACTCTCATAGACTAACTACTGTGAAAGCAGATGTATGGCTGTTTCCTGATATTGGATCTGCTATCCAGTATTACCTGGGGAGAAGAATGCACTTTAGAGTCTGACATAATAAACTAGAAGAGAGTAGGATGGCAACAGAATGGGAGTGAGACTATCCAGACGTTCATATTGCATACAGATTAAAATAAAACATTTTTATTATTGATAAACACAACATCTGTCAGAAGTTTATTATTTTCCTAGCCTGTTTATTTTCTCAAAGGCTAAGTAACTCCCATCAAAGATTAATTTGGAGGAATATCTATGACTCTTGAAAGCAATTATGCTTTCCCACCGAGAAGTTTATCCTTTTGTTTGATAAGGAATCGTCCTGGTCGAAAAAAAAACCAAAACCAAAAGTTTACAAAAAAGTCCCAAAAGTCTACAGAAAAACCCCTTGAAATCGCTCTTACCTTCTACTCCAAAACAACAACAACAAATCTTATAGAAAGAAAATAATGACATGCTCTTAGCACTAACTCGTCTCTTTTCTTTCCAGTAA
>JAYRBT010000093.1:44526242-44550398 GCA_036023395.1 Myiotriccus ornatus | reverse complement strand
TTCTGTGATTCCATGATGATGGGGCAGGAACTGTGGCTGATTGCTAGGGAAATGGGACTAGTTTCTTGAGAAAGAATTAAGAATTTAAGAAGCAGCATAGGAGAATGGAGAGTAGTTTCAATAGGGCATAAGAAGCTACTGTGGTTTAGGCACATAAAGGGGAGACAGGTTTGAGCCACACCAGACTACAGACACTGGGGAGGAGGCCGTTTGCAACAGGGGCGGGAGGTCTTGTCTCTCCTTGCTGAAACCCACTTGCTGCCCCAGACATGAGCTGAGTTACTGGTTTCACTTATGTTTTCAATACTCATGGCACCACACTGGGGAACATTGCCTGTCCTATTCCAATTCCGAGTTGGTCAGGTCATGATATGGAGACAACAGAAAAAAATCAGACAGCATCACATATTGCTGTGCACATGGTGCTGTTAAATTGCTGGCATTTCTGAAGGCAAGCAGTATTTTATTACTTCAGAAAGCTGTAAGTAGTGCTGCCATTACAGAAGACCCATGTGCAGTCATAAAGACATTTTGCACTAGTGCCAAACTGGCAGCCATTAACAAGGTAGTCGTGTCTCCTTTGTTCTTGTCATCTTTTAAAAAACACTTAAATTATAAGACGTATTTTCTCCACAAAATGTTAGTCCAAAAATAATCAAGTCTTGGAAATTTGAGATGTGGCACTTAAGCAAAAAATTGAGTAAACTAAAAATGGAAATAATTATAATTTGTGCCAATGCAGGTGTTTATTGGATAAGTTAAATGTGATGTTTACATTATGAGAAAGAAAAAGGAACATAGAATAAGAACCAGAAGAAATGTTTGGAAGAAAGCAAGCATTCTTCCTCTTATCTTTATATGTAGTACACTTGGATGCATCAGTTTGAATTTTACCATAATGATTTAGGTATAAACCGATCATTATCCACTTCAGTTTTATAATCCATATTAAGAAGAAAGCATATCATGCTAGAGACTGTAGAATTAGGATACGAAAAATAGGTTACATCTGTATCAGTTTGACTGATTGATTCCATTGAACTGAAAACATTATCTACAAAATTAAATTCCAAAATCTAACAATCAAAATAGTTAAGTAGTTTGAAAGAAATGAAGATCAATGCTCTAAACTCATAGTATTTAGCAAGCCAATTTCCTTGTTTTACCATAGCATATTCACTGGAGTATGCTAGAAGTCTATGGACTGTAAACACAAATGACTGTAAGGCATTTTTAACCCCATGATAATTATTTTTTAACATGTGACATTAACTTTTATTTTAGGAATAAGTGTTCAGCAAAACAAACCAGATCTAATACATTATGTTAATTTAAAAAAAAAAAAAAAAGATTGCTTCCTTGAAGATTTTTATGGTTTGTTTTACTATTCGACTAATGAAAATGGGAAATATTTAGACATGAACTTTGAAAATCCAAGCACCTACACAGGGCAAAGTTAAACCTTTAGCTTTGACAGAGCATTTTTTGTTTGCGACAGGGGAAGTTCCCATGTTATCTAATCTTCTTAACTAAAGCATTTATCATAAACTAGAAGCTTCCTCTTCATTCTGGGAATGTTTGTGTAGTAATTTTTTGTTATTACTGGAAAGAAACTTCTCATCTGGTTTGTGACTGTTTTGTCTGGTTTTGTGACTTTTGTAACTTTATGTATTATAACTAACTTTATAAGTAAATTTGCCATTTATAAATGTCATGTTTATTGCTCAACAATTCGAAGTTTATTAAAATATGAACTTCCTCTGAGTCCTTTATTTGGGTTCCCACCTGCCTTGAGGCCTCTGTGCTTCTCTGCACCTGTGAAGATGGCTCTCTGTTGTGCTGATATCCCCTGTGAAGGCCTGGAAGCAGCTGGGACAACAGGACCCCATTGTCTCTCTGGGGGAGGGTGTTTGGGGGGTGGCTCAGAGGAGCTTGTACTGCATTACCTAACATTCCACATATTTCTCTCCGAGGGGCTCATGTTACATGATTTGGAAGATTTGAACCCAATCAAACCTATCTTTGTCAAACACCTCGACAGCATTGTCTATATCAACAAAAAACCTGATGGTTTCAAGGTAGTGGCTTCTCAACCACCAGCTCACTTATGGCCTATAAAACCATTAATTACATATTGCAGGTGGTAGTACCTCATACTTAGGGCATAGAGACCAGAGGGGCTTGGATGTCCTTCGTGATACATGGAAATGCAAGGGTTCAGATGTCCTTACCCTCCTTCACTACACATATCTGCCACCTGCATGCTGCTATGGGTTACAAATTTGTATTTGCTTTATATTCCACCCTGTAAATATACTCATGAGTAAACTTCTCACAATGGCTCCTTGGTTCTCTGGTAATGTCCTGAGTAATATTCTTATTTCAGGGTTGCTTTCTTAAAGTTACAGTAGAGAGCTTATTAGGATTATAGCATAAGAAGTATTTACCTAAGAAAAGAAACCCTATGCCACACCATATTCCCAGATTGTATTATCAGGTTATTAAACTGGAGTTTTATCCCCCAGCAGGATCTTTAAGTGGAAGGGAACCGAGTTATTTAGATAAAGTTGAATTGCTTCTTTGTCTCTGGAGAAGCAGGATGTCGCTCCCGGACTCCGGGATGCTGTGTCATCAGCCACATTCCCAGTCCTCTGACACATCCGCCACCTAAGTAGCAAGTCATCTTTCTGGGAAGTGAAGAATATGATTTCACCGTGTTAAAAAGAAAGAAAGAAAAACCAAAAGCACGCAGCCAGGTGCGTGACCGATGAGCCATGCTGTTCCCTCCCAAGACCTCTCCTTCCGATAAATGAAGGGAAAAAGCCGGGAGGCGGCGTCGGTGATGCTTCTGGTTTCATTTCCTACAAACCCCGTCTCTCAGGAAGGGACAAATGGCCCGCACTCCGGGTCCCGCCCCGGCCGAAGCGAGGTTTAGGAGCTGGGCACCGGGACTTTTCGGGGCGGCTTTCCGCGAAGGGCCGCAGCCGGGAGGAGCGGCCAGGGAAGACGCGGCTCGGGGCCGGGCTGTGACACACAGTCCAGCCGGAGGCCGGGCCGAGGGAGTCGCCGCATAGGAGGAGCCGCCAGGCAGGAAGGACCCTGGAGGCAGCGAGGAGCTCGCCCGCAGCTCCGGGGAGCGCGGGGCTGTCGGCAGTGGGAGCTCCGCCCCGGTAATGCACGGAGCTAACTCCCCAGGGAGGCGTGCAAGGCCGCCGGATCCTTCCCCCGCAGGTTCTCCATGAAAGCATTTGCTTTGCTTGAGAATGCCCGGTGACAGGGAGGACCGAGATAGCTGTCTGGGAAACTTGTTGCAAAACAGGTAAAAAAAAAAAAAAACGAAAAAACAAACCCAAACAAACTTCAGCAGCCGCAGTACAGAACGGTGCTGTAAAATGTGTGTGTGTGCACGGAGGTGTATGCGTGTATGTATATGAGAGTGCGTGTGTATGAAGCAAAATTAAATAAACAAACAAAAACCCCATCTGTCCTGGTCTTTTATTTGCTACTAAACACTTAAGTGGAAAAAGCAACCCTCAAGGTAAGCAAAGAAAAAGTAGAAATCGAATCCCCGACACTGAAAGGTAGCTACGTTAGGAGCTTCTATGGTCTCACAGTATTTTACAAATGTGTTCAAGTGTCTCTTTGTTGCATGTTTTTTTTCTAAGACAATATCATTAAGCCTGTTTTTAAGCCCACACTCAAAAAATCAGTGGAAATTAATATTCATCAGTCTCACCTATTGTGAAAATCCACCCCCTCAACCTCCTAAGGTAGTTTCAGGTTGTGAGAACCTAAGTGTTGCATTGAGCTATTTTATATACCGCTGTTTCCAAGTTCATCTCACACATCGAGTATAAAGGTTAACCGGTTTTGTGTATTACGTATTTTTGCTTCCCTGACAGATACTGTGAGTGGGCTGTCAAGTGGAAAGAAGAAAACACTTTTAAGCAGTCATTTCACAGTATTTTAACTCTTCTGAGAACCTCTACCCTTTTTTGAGATATGCAAGGAGAATCTACGTGAGTGAGCTTATACCAAAGCATAAGTTTGAAGTTGTATTTTGTGCACCTGGTTCTCCCACTGCGGTCCACAAGTTAATGTGAGTACTTCCTTTGGCTTCTAATACCTGGGGTTTTTTCGTTATTCTCAAAAGACTTCTAGAATCAAGAAAATTAAAAAGACAGTGCTCCCTGCTTTTTGCTGAGCTGATGCATAGGCTTAACAACTTTGCTTTCACTACACAGTAGCAAGGCAAGGGGCCTTCACTGTGCTCAAATCTTGGGGAGAGAGTGTCTGTCCTTACCAGAGGAGAGTAAGCAAATGTTCTTCCCAATATTTCTGTAATTCCTGCATTATTCTTATTGCTATGACCTTTAAAGACGTAAGTTGGGTAGAAATTACTAGTCATTGTTAGCAGCTGTTTGCCATTGCTGAGATTACTACTGTATTTTAGGTACTAATTTTCCCAACATTACTGTCTCTGGTTACATTGAATCATTGTTAGGAATATAGAATTTTCCCTAGTGGGGAATTTTCCAATAATGGGGAAGTGTCTTAAAGAAGTAGGTGGAGTTACATTGACATTTAAGTTCTCTTACATGAAGTCTTTTGACTAGTAGTTCTGTTTTTTCTGTCTTCTTCATTTGATTTTAAAGGAAATATACAGTAGCAATACTGACGCGCATTTTGCACAGTGAATTCATTTTGCTTTTATCAAACTGTTTGCCATAATTGTCAGAAGTTCCAGGAGGAGAGAAGGGGCATTGTGGTAGGTTCTGTAAGAAAAACAGCAAGCTGATAGATTTGGTACCGAGCTTTGATTGGCATCAAGGTTTCAAACTGCTTCAGCCCATCCAGTCAGAGGATCCTTCTGCCTCAGCATGAAACAGGAGAAGGTTCTGTAATGGTTATTGCAGTGGATTTTTTTTCATGCACATTTGGATTTTACCTGGACCTACATTTTTTCTCTCTGAAAGTGAAAAATTGAGTACAGCAGCAGACTTTCTCAGTCTTGAGGAAATTTGTAAGTAATAGTCATACTTCCTTTTTGTCTTGTAAGGCTTATTATCCTCTGCAATGAAAGAAAGCATGATAATGAAATTTCAGCAATTGCAGGACATAAATATGGGTCTTAGAACTATAAAAGCTAATCTGTCATATGTCTTCTGGGAGTTAATCAAAACACCTTTCATGGAGTTTCTGCCAGCATTCAGATTTCCTGACAAAAGGGTGGATTTATGTTGCACGCATGGGTATGGGTATTGTGAGTGTAGTGCCCATGGCGTTTGTTCTGAGCAGTCTACTGTTTTGAGTAGTCTGCTTTGTTCTTTGCAGTCTACAGCCTCTACTTAAAAAAGAAAAAAAAGAAGTAGAGAGTATTTTGGGTCTGAGTGTGCTACAGCTCTGGTCATTCCAACATGGGGAGTGCACACCAATACCCAATATCAGTGACTTGCTCTTCTGCAGGCTTGTCTCCAGAGTAAGTGTGATCATGGGACACCTGTGAGATAGTATGCCTCTATCTTGTGTGAGAAGCTTTACTTTGAAGCTTATTTGGTGGTCTGGAGTGCTTGTTACTCAAGCAGTGGCATCATGATAGAGGAATTCCAGTGTAAACGCATCACCAGAAACTCTTGGGAACCCATAGAATTAGGGAGTGCTTTCAAAGACATCACTTATGGTTTAGGAATTAATTTGGTTCCCAGTCACATTACAAAGCGTAAGATTTATCAATGAATTGGATATCTTTCACCCTGAGAATCTTTGTCTTTTTCCTTTATTACATGCTTTTGTAATTGCTCATGTCTGCTTAACAATGTGTTAGATAGAGTACCTTTCTCAGCTCCTTATGTTTTGCCTTCTGCAAACTAGCTATTGGGATCAGACAGCAGCAATGAGAGGAAAAGAAGTAGCTTGAATCAAATTCTTATGAGTCTAATTCCTTTAAGCCATGACACTGTAAAGGCACAGGTGTCTTATGGTTCAGGACAATACTGTCACTTTATTATCATCTCAAAGTTAACAATCAGAGAAAGAAGATGAACTATCTTATCAAATATTCTTATGGCTGAGTCATGGTCCAGATAGAATTCATGGGTTAGGAAATGTGATGGGCATTGCAACTGCCTAATTTCTTATGCAAATTCTGAAACTACCACTAGAAAACAGTTGAAGCCGGTCTTTCCTTATTTTTGTAACTGTTTGGGTATCCAAAACTAGGACTTTATTTAGATAAAATCCTACAGTTTTCTATATTCATGACAGATTTCCGTTAAAGTGAGTTTGAATTTTTCTTGGCAGTAATTTGAAAAATTATGGCAGTGCTGGATCCTAGTATTGTTTTGACTTAAAATACACACTTACCAAAATCAGTGGGTTTGCGAAGGTTAGGTGTATGAATTGACATTAATAATTAATCATCACTTTATTATGTGAAAGTGTTGTATAGGAGTATAAAACCTATGTTTAACCGATAAAGCTTATATTTTGCCATATTGAAGGACAGATATTTAAAGCAAATAAATAAGCTCGTTTTCCCATGGCTTTTGGACCCATGCAGGAAGTTTTCTGCCTGATTATCTATTGGGTGCATTTTGTCCTGTTTTCAACTACAGTGGAATTCAGTGCCTTCTGCCCAGTTCTGTGTCGACTGACTATCAAGTGTGTTTTACAGGGCAAATTAGAGAATTAGTAGGTATTTATATTTGTCCACATCTATTATTTTTTCATTTTAGATTCCATCATGGAATGGCCTTTGCTTTTGTATATATTTTTATTCTACTGGAACTTCCTCAATGGTAAGAAGCCACATTGTAGAACTGTTTGAGTATGTTTTCTTTCCATGTATAAGCACAGAAATGCTAATTCCTCAGTGTTCCTTCAGGTGCTAGCATTTGGCTTTTCTTCCTTAATGTTTTAAATAAAAGATCTCAGCATTCTTTTACATTAAACTAGATATATGCATTTTCATATGGGGCCAGGTTGAAATCTGTGTCAGTGATCCAGCATAGACACCATTTCGGACAAGTCACCTTTTGAATTACACAAAAGGTTTCATTGGCACCATAAAACCTAGGAATTGTTGCATATTCTTTAGCACTGTGTGTAGAGTCAAAAACATTTATGTATAACATTCCTAGGCACTAACAGTTGCCTGTTACAATGGTGCTGTTCTGAAAGCAACACCTTAGGGACTCTACACACACAGTCAACTATTTTTAGTAAAGCATCACTCTATGTGTGTGCACAAAGCAGGTACCTGCAGGTGTAAGTAGCCCAATTTGTCCCAGACTTACACAAGTGCATGCCAAAATGTTCAACTTTTCAGAACAGAGCAGATACTTTGGTCCTTAAAATTTCCCATGGATATGGTAAGACATGACTTCGAAGATTAGGCTTATTATTGGAAAATTAAGTTTTCTTCCAAATTTTATTTTTCAGCTTTATTCACTGTTGAAGCTCCTCAGTCACTCTACACTGTAGAACATGGGAACAATGTGACCATGGAATGCACATTTCCAGTGAATGGGAAATTAAAGTTTAGAGACTTAAGTGTCAGCTGGGAAAAGAAAGATAAGTTAAAGAAGCTGGTTTATGTACTTCTCAAAGGAGAGGAAGACTTCGAAAGTCAGCACAGTGACTTCAAGGGAAGAATAAAATTGCTGAAAGAGAATCTGAACTTGGGACAGTCTCTCCTTCAGATCACTGATGTGAAGCTCAGAGATGCAGGCATTTACCACTGTATTATTGGCTATAGGGGAGCTGACTACAAGACAATCCACCTGAAAGTTAAGGGTGAGTGGGTACTACCAGAGAGGTTCAGTACTGTCTAATTCTGCTAAAAGATTTCAGAGGAGACCCTGAAGTAAGACACATCTGGATTAGTAGTTAAAGAAACCTCTCCAGAGACAGGAGCTGCCTGATAGTGCTTGTGTAGCTGTATAAATTAGTGTTTCCGTTTAGGTTGAATCCATATTCTGTCCTTTATTTCCCCAGAGAGGAATGGTGTTGCAAAACCTATTAGGCAGTACAAAGACCATAAAGCTAGTGTACAGACACTGTAGTGATATTTACTTTTCCTGTCAAGGGTATTATTTGACAAAGCCAAGCTGAAACTTGACCCTGGGGGTTGGGGATAAAGAAAAGGTGTGTTGCATTTAATATATGCTGTTCTTCTAGCTTCCTACCGATAATCATTTTATTCCATCTGTTTAGCTCCTTACAGAACTATAACCCAAAGAGTGGTGAGCACAGGAGACAGTGAATGGAAGTTGACATGTCAGTCTGAAGGATACCCAGAAGCTGAAGTGATATGGCAAAATGGAGACCATGAAGATCTGACTGATAAGGCAAACACAAGTTATGAAACTGGAAGGGATCAGTTATGTCGTGTGACAAGTACCCTTACAATCAAAAGTAGAATTGATGAGATATTTTACTGTATATTCTGGAATAAAGAGCTGCAAGAAAATACATCTGCCATTTTACACATAGCAGGTAACATTTCTAAATTTCATTTATGGTAATACACTTCAAGGTGCTATGTAATTTTGTCCCAGTTGAATCAGCTATGATTTGTTTCTCTCTGCTATCTAATTCTGAAAAGTCTAAAAGGAAATGCTTGTGTTGTTTTGTTATTAATGTACACTTTCATCATACTGACATGTTCATCATGAATGTGGGGTCAGAACTCAAGGACAGCAATTTTGCATGGCCTGCAGTTATATGAAAATCAAGTCTAAATGTTGAAAAAGCTCCATTATTTGAAAGACATATAGCTCAGAGACTGAAAATAAAAACCTTTCATATAAATTAAACGCATCTTCCAAGAATATTCTATTTTGCTGATGATTACTGTCAAATAAATTAGAAAAATATGGTCTTTGCTTGCCATTACAGCCTTTGCCTTGAGCATATTTAAATTTAACTAATTGTACACAGGTTCTTTTTCTTCATAAAGTCTAGATTGAGGGAAATTGCATGAATGAACCAGACCAATACAGATTCTCATTAAACCTTTTACCTGGGCTGCACCCCTACTGCTTTTGCTTTTGATTGTTCTTTTCTGCATTGTAGCCTGATATACTTTTCAACCAGACTGGAGAGTCAAACAACAATACTTTTGTTTATCATCTTTTTTCCCTTTATTTGAACAAAGTGTGGTTAAGTATATCATGAGCAGCTGACCATAGACACAATCTATAATGCTGTTATCATATCTGAACTGCTCGTAGCAAAACTAATATGGTGAAAATGAAAGAAAAAGAGAGGAGCTCATGCAATTATGTAATGTCTTACTCCCCACTTCTTTTTCTTGAAGACTCAGCTGATGGCAGTCTGTGGACTGAGAACAGACGCTTTGTTGGAGCAACTCTCATTGTTACTGCTTTTGTTGGATCAGGGCTTCTATTTCTGCTCTGCATAAGAAAAGGTATTCAAGTTATTTATTTTAGAACATCTCAGTTATTATCAATCTGTTCTGTTAATTCATCCTCACTGAGGTGGAGTGAGAGAATAAAAGTCTGCCTTAGGTCTTTTGTCCAGAAGTCACTGAATTTTTTAGCACATAAACTATTTCTCTTTTTTTATTGGACTTAGTTAAATTTAACTACTAGCAAGTTAACAGAGTGGAACAGGTTATCAGCCCTTCACAAACCACTTGCCCTTGCATGTCTGTTAATTTTCCTTATAGATAATGATGTAGAGCAGTAAGTTTAGTGTATAATCGATTCAAAGTGCAGTTTATTCACCTACTGAATATGGAAGTTTCCTATTCAGTGTCCTCACTTTTGACTGGGGACCAGAATACTATCAGCAGGCAGGGTACTGGAGGCTTTTTAGGGTTTTTTTTCCCTGCATTCTCTGAAAAATGTCACTGAACTCTGAGTGTTTTTTAAAGTGATACAATTGTTATGAATTCTACATATATCTTTATTATGGTTAAAATACTGTATAAACTGTGGACTGCATAGGAAGCTGTATGTCCAAGGTGTTAAGTATGAAAGATTTTTTTCACAAGAGGAAATATTCCCTCGGGCTTAGTGTCACTTGATCAATTCCCTCACTAGGTTTTAGTTTTTTCAGTTCACTACCTTGAATAGGACATTTTCAGCATCACAGTATGTTGAAAAATTAAAGCCTTGTCAATAATTTGGTTTTCCTTCTTAGATAACCAAAGAAAAAACTTGGAGAAATCTGTTTTAGGGTATCTGAGTATGAAAAGAATATGGTTAGCCCCCAAAATAAAGAAAATAAATGTTTGAAAGTTGTTGCTTAACTTGAAAGAAGTACTGTTACTTTTTTTTTTTGGTGGGGATGCTATGGAAACATATCATGGGAGAAGTGTTCATAAGTTTAACAGGCTTGCAGGTGATGCTAACAGACTGCAGAAGGCCTGTAGATAACCCTGCATGTATAAGAATATACTTGTCCTAAGAACGTGATAGGAATAGGAGCAGAACATGAAAGAGGAAGAAGGGACAGCAAAATCCTTAACTTCTCAAAAGGTTCCCACTGGGGATTTCAGTGAAGGTCAGAAGTTTTCCGGGCTGCCTGACTAATATGTATTATTGGGTGTATGTGTGATACATGTCATGATGTATATGATTGTCATGATTATGTTATATGTGTATATATAGATATAATGCGTGTTTGTGTGTGTGTGTGTGTGTGTGTGTGATAAACTACAAGTTGATTCAGAAACTAAAGCAGTACCAGCAGGTTTTTGCTTTAAAACCCAAGCTGTCCCAGATGACCAGACAATTGATTCTTTCAGAACAGAAATGGAATATGGGCTTTTTTTCCCAAAAAAAGCTCTGAAAAGGTGATCCTCTTTTTGTTCCCTGTTGTCTGATATGTTCAAATTATGGGTGAAAATACGCCGTGGAAAATCCTTTGAACAAGTATTTTCCAGTGATGTAAGTGTATAGATTGAAGGGAGTTCTGACTTAGGAACAAGGAAAGGAAGTTGGAAAGGAAATGGACAGACTGGGGCCACTGAAGAATTTAGTTCCAAGTCTTTGAAGAAATTTAGTGTTTTGAGAAACAATGATTACATTAAATGTACCTCTCCTAACAGTGTGCTTAAGCCCTCCATTAGATTTAAAGTAAGTATTTTGTTTTCTTTTTGAATTTTTTTCTCTTTTATTTTCTTTCAGCTAGACCAAATAAGGACAACAGAACTCCTGTGTTGAGTTCATCAATAAAAAGTATGTACATAGGGCATAAATCTCAGTGTGATTCTTGTGGAATTGCTTGAGAATTTTGCTTATGATAATTGCTTGAGAATTTACTTTGTAATGGTGACAACTAAACAGGGATTTAAATTCGACTTTGATTTTGCTTTTCTACTATTTATGTAACAATGATAAATTACAATTGAAGAGAGGCTTTTTATTACTATGTTAGCTTATTGAAAGGAAAATATGAAAGAAAAGCATACTTATTCCAGAAGCAGATGCACTCTTGATATGCACAAGAAAAGGACAGAACGGTATGCTGTGTTTTGGAAAGTCTGCAATAGGATGGGACATGCTCCCTGGAACTTATACATCCTGATGTGCAAACTCTGTCTGCAATTTGAACCATATTGGCAAGGTCCTGTGTTTTCTCCACTATTTTAGTATGCATTGGAGGGTCTTTGTCACAATATTCATGACAGAGGGTTTGGCCCTGTTGAGAGAAACACAAGAATAAGCTTTAGCTTCCCTAACAGTTTCTTTTTCCTCATGTTGGGATACTGGTGCTGTTTATGAGTGAAGCTCAGTGAAAGGCCAGTAGCACTATGACAGAAATGAAGGGAAGAGTGAAGAGGTTACAGTGGGAGAGAAGAGATTAAAAGGGAGAGGAGAGATTAAAATAATTTTGTTGTCTCTCATGATGGCTATTGGTTGATTTATTTTTAATTTGTTGTATGGTTTTATTTGGAGACTACCTCAGATTAGACTGCTGTGTGAAAATTAGTTCATACTGGCAGTTTGGGTTTTTCCTAAGAAAACCTCTCCTGAGAATACTTGCCCAAATGGACACAGCATTTGGTGTTAATTGGTGTTCCTGCTCTGCATTTAAGTCACTTAGTTCCTGGGCAACCTGCGATGGCAGTTTTTAGCAAAGATTTATCCCTATCTGAAGAGTTTAAGCTGTGCTCACTGTTATTTGTTTTATGTTGTTTGCTTAAAGAGCTATCAAAAGATAAGGATACACATGACAGCAGAGATGCTTCTTTTGAAGACGGAGAGCTGAAATGTAAGTATAAATGACAAAGGGAAAAAACAGCAAATTATACACAGCATAAATCATCTGTGGTCATTGGAGCCTTGACTCATGGCTGGTTTATTTACCCCCTTGTTTCAAAAGACAGAGCCTTCAAGACAAATACAACCTCCCATTCTCTGTCTTACAAACTCATCATCATAACTCATTGTGTACTGTTTGTTACACCAAATAATGAATCTGGTTTTTAAAATAGAAAAGATATACAAAGGAAAATGTGATGTGGAGTCATAACCAAAATCAATCTATTTTTCTAGTTCACACTTTTGCTATAGAAACAGTTGCTCACACACAGTGGGGAAGGAGACAGTAACCCATCACAGCCACTTGAGCAAGTCTCAAGCTGTGAGATCCTGTCTTGGCAATGCAATAAAATGTATGACCACATTTCTGAAATCTCTGAAACATGCTGTGGTATGGAACAGAAGGGTGAAATTACTGAAGTTTTTCTTTCATGTTCTTGCTGACTTCTAGAGCATTTGCACTAATTACATCCCCAGTCCTTCCCTGCTACAGTTCACTGCAGTAAACTTACAGATAAGCCTGCTGGTCCTGCAGGTATAGATCTCCAAGTTAAAGAGTTAGGGTATGTGCTGATACTGATACTGACAGATAAAGCACTGAATGTGTTTGAAAGAATTAAAAAAGCATTTAAAAGAAAAGTGAACCTAAGCAATAGCAATTTCACTGTATTTGCTAAAGAGCGCTTCTCACCAACGTGTCTGAATACCACTTCATTTCGTCCCATGATCTTTTTCTTCTGATTGATCTTTTAATTAATTTCATTTAGATCTTTAATTTGGACAATGAAGGACATCTTTTTTGGTACTTCCAAACTCCAGGAAAGAGGCCCAAACCCATGAATTGTTTTGTGACTTCATCATTCAGTAATTTGATAATCTGATAATTATTTAATATAATTCTTCCTTTTACAGATATGCAAATTGAGAAGACCTAGATAGAGAAAGCAGGGGAAGATTCTTTCCTCTGTGGTAAAGATCTGACAGCTCATATATTCTGTGTTCTATCTATTGAAGGGGATATTATTTTTTTGTTTTTATTGTGTGATGGCAGTCTTCTAATTGTTGTAATTGGGAAAAAATGCAATGAAGTTAAAATAACTATAGCATAAAAAGTCCTTGAATTCAGGCTTCTGTATATGGGAGTAAATATTGAAGTATTTATTTAAATATCCAAGTTTCCACCTTACAAATTCAGGCAAATGTGTCTTTCAAAGAGACACAAAGAGAAATGTGTCTTTCAAAGACACATTTCATTGAAAATGTCTTTAAGGTAAAGCACTTTAGGTCTATGACCATCATGAATTTCATAGCTAGTTCTTGATAGGTCATCTTCTAGACATTTTTTTTTTCCTTCCTCACCTGAGCTCTCAATTACCTGCAGAGATTTTGTTTTCCAGCTTTTAAAGATTTTTTTCAATACTTTGATCCTCATAAAAGATAGTGGTACAACAAGACAAGATGCCATACATACAGGGCATTTTCTGTCTTTAAAATACCAGATGCTCACAGCTAAGCCTGAAAAAAATGCTGTAACCCTCTTGGCACCTATGGTTTAGAAATTAAATAGTACTGAGCTTTTTGATCTCTTTCTCTTAAAAGTGTTCTGGTAATTAAAATTCCTTGTGATATAGCTGGCACTGCTTGGTTACTGCTCATTACTCTCCTGATTTACAGTTTGGGGATAATGCAACTGTTTATGGATTCCGAAAGAAGAGCTCTTCTTTTGGAGGTCTTTTTCTTCATCTTGGGAATAGAAGAAAGAAAACCTTCTTACTTCTAGGACATGAAATACACGATATATGTGATATATGTGATTACCTTAGAAATGCAGGGAAGACATCCTACATTTCTTAAGTTATTGTTATGTTACGTTTTGCTAGATACATAGCTTTTTGGGGAGGATCATACAGAGGTGAAAATTATTTATTACAATGATATTCACAATTATATATTTTTTAATAAAACAAGTTTTGTTTTTCTTGTGTTTTTTCCTGCTCTCCTTGACTTGTCAGTAAGTAGTGTAAGCACTACTTACACTTTTTCTGGGAAAATAAAGATGTATGGTCTAAGTGTAGAAGAGTGTCTACACCCGTGTCATCCCACTAATGGTTCCCACAAAGAAGAGGTGGTGGAGAACTGGAATCTCATTGGACTTGGCTCTTATTTTTCTGCTTAAAATAAGTTTGTTGTGCAGTCCTCAGCCCAAGGTTTCACTACTGGCACTATTCAATCTAGCTAATGTAAGGTTGTGTTTAGTATATCTCAGCAAGCTGTAGGATATATAGTACAATAGAAAAGTATGTCACGTAACCATAATGGAGTTGGTAGACCCCACTTAAGTAAAACAATTACTATAAAGTGATTTCCTTAATTCATTGCAGAGCTTGCATATTCTGATACTAATTCTTGCCATTGAACATCCCCTCCTGTTTCCCAACACATTTTTTGAGGCCATAGTCTGGGAGTCACTGAAGGTGATAGTCAATCTTTACCTTTACCAATTGCTTACCCACAGAGTGCAAAAATGGTTTTGGAAATAGCAAGGCCATTTGTAGACAAAGCACTGACTCTCCTCAACATGCAAATGTAGAATCACATCACCACATAAATGATTTCCCTTCCAGACAACTTAACCCCTTAATTTTCTACTTCCTCTTTGAGATTGCAATAGCTGTGTACATAATAAAGTAGAAGTGAAAAGTGTGGTGCTTTTAGTTATTATCAGCCTTTGCAAGGAAGTGCTGTTAGTGCATGCTTAGTGTCATGGAACTGAATTTTATGTCTTTATCAAAATCCACCAAGCAAAAAGAACTGTTGCATTTCTCTTTTCTCAGCAGGAGAAAAAGTTACTGTTGAAAACACTGTATATCAGATGAGTAAGGTAATGAAATGAGGGGACAAAAATATAGCTTTAAATTCTGTAGCTGAACCCTCACCCTAACAGTGTTTGAATTCCTGAGTGGTTGATGGGAAGTGTGAAATTTTGTTACTTCCCTAAAAAGCAGGATGTGTGGTGAATAACAGATAAGGTGAAAAGACCTGTCCTCTCTAAATAAGCTGTACTTTATACCTCTCTGAAATATGATCCAGAACTTGTCTCATCTAATTTTAGTAACTTTCTAAATTAAGCTTCTAGGATAAGCCAAGTCCTTCAGCTTCTTTTTTATGAATACAGGCAGACATGTTTATCCTCTGATGCCATGAGTGGTTTCAGCTCAATTATTTTCCACTCATGGCAGAGGGAAAATATACACCTAAGTGAAAGTACAACAAATGTATGTCATGAGAACTAGATAAGAGAAAATTCTTCCTATTGTAACATAAAAATGTAGTTAAGCACTATATACGTAATAGTATTTTTTCCTTCAGTTAAAAATGTTTGTGTGCTACTTCATTGTTATTGCATATCTGGAAAATAAAATCGAGCAGGAAACTAGACCAGGCTTAGCTTCAGTAAGCTGCATTTTCTTCCTAGTGGCCAGGCATTATTAGATTTCCAAAAGTGCTCATAAAAACCTGGTTCATATGCAAAATCTGAATTGGCTTATTGGTATTTGAGTTCAGGACAAGTGTTTTGAGTTAATTTGAAAAATGTAACAATGAACCAGTCTGGTGGCCTGTTTTGTGATGTGGCACTTAATTTAGTAGAATATGAATGCATTTGCTAATAACAATTACATTAAAGAACAAATAATAAGAAAAATAGAAACATCGCTATTGACCTGGGCTTTTCATGGAGCAGAACCAGCAGGATGTGTGTCCCTTTTCCCTTTGGCCAAAAAACTAGCCTTAACACCCTTGAAGGACACGTACCAATGTGCATCATTAGAATGGGCTAACCAGCAAAATAGCAGAGATATTAACACTAGAATTCTTACTTTTGCAGATGTTAGCAGTAGGACTTCTAGTTTTACAGCATCTTCCCTCTGATTCCCAGTCTTCCTCTCTATTTCTCTGGTCCTGCAAATATTATCCCGGTCAAGTCCCTGCGAGATACTACTGGGTTCCTGATTTGCCCAAGGCAGGTCACTGACTCTTGGGCAATTGCACTGAGCTTTCTCCCTGTCCCAAAATGGAAACTCACAAGGAAAACCTGTTGTATTGCCTCAGAATGAGTAGAAGGCAATGATGGTGATTGTGACGCAACTTTGGGGTTCCTTTTCTGTCAGGTGGGAAGAGAACAAGGAACACTTTTGTTTTCCTTCTAGAAGAAGTCACAGTAACTGCGGAGAAACTAGACGCTTAAATGCAGGGGAGGCAGAGATTCCTCTGTAAACAAGTGAGGAAGTTGTGGAGGGAGTAGGCAAACAAAGGGCTAATTAGAAGAGAAGGAACAAAACAATCAACAAAACGAAACTTCTTTGTGTAGAGAGTGTCACATGGTAGGACCCTGGTATTCCACAACATTTACTGGGAAGCACCGTGACTAGAGCTGGGACATCTGTCTGGCACAGCCTTCACTATCTCAGAATGCTCAAGGGGTCTGCATGACCTGCAAATCTTGTATTTTTCTGCTTTATTTCTTCATTTTTATCATTAATAAATTCTTTTTAAAAAGTTGTTAATTGAAAGGTGTGTTTGCATAAATACTTCTTCCTAAACAGGCTGTTTGTCTTGTAGAAGGCCACAAAACAGACAAGGCCTTTGAGAACTGGCAGAAGATGGAGGGTGAAGATGGAGTTAAGAGAAACAGTAGGCAGGCAAGCATCAGCCAGGAAGAAGAGCCTTAGCAAGATTCAATTCCGCCGCTCTCACATGCTTACAAAAAGAGCAGATCTCAGTATTCTGCCATCTTTTCCCTTTTGCTTTTACTGAAAGTATTAGACCATCAAAAGGCCTAACGTGATTTTAATTGTAAATCATAGATCAATCTCAACCCTAACATTATGGGCTTTTCTCTCCTCTTCAAGTGTCCAGTCATCCAAATCCTTGACTTCTAACAGCTGCCAAAGAGGTCATTGGAGCTTTTCTGGGAAAAGGTGAGAGTACTGAGGAGTTACTGTGACAGGGCTACAAGGCTAAGTGTACTTAGGAAAAAAAAGGTGGTTTTGTTGAGTTGAATTGCTCTGTGCTAGGCAGCAGTAGACATGGACATGATTTCACAGTCTGGAACTGTGAGGCAGGCAATCATCACACATAATCCCAAACGAGACAGGATTCACAGGACTAAAGCCACAGTCATTATTTGTGTGGAGATACAGCACAATTCTCCAAAGTGATATGGAGCTAACTGGAGACAAAAGAGTATGTGTGTCTGACCTGTAGCACCAATGCATCAAGAAACCTGGGAAGACTTGGTATCTTCTTTTGTCTCCCACCCATCACAAATTAAAAGATAGAGTGATGAAAAATGAACAGATACATCTCTTGATAAGGCCGTTTAGTAGAATAGAATACTTTTATATTGGAAAGAAGATCCGTCAGTCACTGAGTCCAACCTTATGCTCAAAATGGTGCCAGGTTAATTCCAAATGCCCAGGCTTTGTCCCGTCAAGTTTGATACATTTCTAAGGTAAGAATGGAGATTCACAGCCTCACTGGAGTGTTTGATTATCCTCTTGTTTTGTTCTGGTTTGTTTTTTTTAGTAACAATATCAATATGTATGAAAACACAAAATGTGTGCTGCAAATGTTAGGTAATCACTTGAGGAATTCTTGTAAAATTAGTCTACTAAGAAAATGTAACTTGATAGTTTCATGAACGCAAAACAGTCCCAGTAAACGCAAGTTCAAATGCCAAGGCTGTATACTTCTCTAAAGGGGTATAAACCCAGCAGAAAGTTATGGGTATAATTAAAAACAGAATTTGAGCATATAAATTTTACAGAATGCTTTGTATAATTTTTTGGATGCACATTCTGAGCAATGCAGAGATCTGAGCTCAGTGTATATTCGGCATGAAACACCAAAATGAAACTGAAACTGCTAACAACATGCTAACAAACCTGGTGATTTCCTTTCAATAGTCAGTTGTTTCGTGACATAAAGCGTGAATAAGATCAGCCTACAAGCTGTGCTGTTGGTGCATGTTACATGCACACTGGTCATGAGACGTGGGTGGTTTCTGCTATTGTGCAAATAGGATAGAGATACTTTGTAAAACTTTGAAATTCTTAACTACATGAACTGGATTCTCCCAATGACTGCATAAAGATCTGATGTGAGTATAACAATTATAAAATATAGACTGATATTTAATGTATTTCTGACTGATGGATTGCAGATTTTTTTTCCTAGTTTTTTAAGATTTGCTTAAATTAAGTTTATTTTTCAATTATTTATTGTGTGTAGACTCTGATTCTGAACCAGAGATTGCTAAGTCCCAAATGCTGAAACACAGGTTCATACAACTTCCATACAACTAAAACCTAGTTTTAGAAGCTGAACCTGTCTTGCAGTTCAATCTTCTGTTACAGGCAAATGCATGAGTGGTGCTGCTGAACCTCTTCAGCTTATTCATCAGGATGGAGCCGTTAGTAAATATTTAATTCTGAATTTCAGGGAAGAGTCAAACAGAGAAAAAAATTCTGTATATATTTATATCTTTATGTTCCTGGTTACTTTCTTTTTGTTGTTTTTAACCCACTACCTGCAGACAGTAGGTTGTTTTAATTGTACAGCAAATCTGGAGACTTTCACGTTCTGCATCCCAGGAGGAGCACAAGCTATGAAGAGGAGAATTTCTTGTGCCTCTCTGAAAAGTCTTTCTTTCTGTAGAAGTTGAAGAAATGAAGGAAAATTTGTAGTGTATTGTGTCAGAGTGTTAGCCTGTACTGTTCAGTGCTGCTGCTAAGAGCTGAAAGGTGCGTGTTCTGTAGAAAACACAGATGCATTTTAAATGTAATAATGTTTTCTGTAACAAAATTTCATCCCAATCCTATCCTAGCATCTATGGAAAAAATATTTTTTGAGGTTGTATTAGAATGATTGTATTTGACAATAATCGTATTTTTGAACAAAAAAAAGTAACAGTGGAAACGATACAACAGATGACAGTTAAACAATGTACTGAAAGTGAGAATTCACAGAACTTTTGAGCTAAGGAGGACAAGAGAAATAATCTCTTCCCTTGAAAGATGAAGTGAGATGGAGAGCAGACTGAAATGAGGCAAATAGGCTGTCACAGGTGAACATTAGAAGCAAAGCAATGGTCCCAACAATAAATTGACTGTGAGTGAGGTAGGCAATGAGAGACTGCAATAAGTGTGGAAAAGCAGAGGGAAAAACAGCAGGTGAGAAGTTATGTGGATGTGGTGTGTTGTAGAGAATGAGGGCAAAAGACTATGTCCACAGAATATACTGAGACAGGCTTGAGAAATGGACTTTAAACAAATTTTGCAATTTTTTGGTATGAAATTCCTCATGGACACAAAGTACTTTCTTTCTGATGGTGAGATACAGAACAGATGTAGTTTGTATGAGGATCTAATGCTGCTTTTTTGTGGTTTATTTTCTGACCTAGGATTTTTTTTTTTTTTTTTACTTTTTGTTTTGTTTTTTAGAACTGGATCCTTCACTGAAAGGAGAATCAGTTTAGCCATTTCATGAGGATGTCAAAAAGGTTGTGTCTTTTTGCATGTGTGAGTGTTGGAAGGAAGCTTTGGAAATTGCAAGATGCACAGAAGACAAGGGAGTTTCAGTAACAGAGAAAGACAAAACAAGCAGTGACTGGGACCCCTCAATCTTTGCAATGTACACAGGTGTATGACAAGATAGTCTCTTTTCTAAGTGAACATAAAACTCTGTTTCGTGCAGGAAGAGTCAAATGGAGCCAAGTGGGATGCCATGTTAACACAGCTTGATTGCTTCTGGTATATGGATGAGTTGTTGTTTTGGAATATTTCCAGAGGGCACTGTGCTGTGTTTTCTATAGGTTCTACCTTTGCAGTATAAAAGACAAAGACTCTAGAAAGAGAGGGAATAGGAAAAGAGTGACCTGAGCTGATCTCTGTAATGTTACAGAGTATGTCAGCGGTAGAGCAAAAGTGTTGAATGTAGGAATGAAAAAATCAATTGCAATATTGGTGTTTCAAATCTAGTCTACTAGCTAAGGATTCATCATCAGTCTGTCAAACCACTTGCAGTATTAGCTAAAGTGTACTTGGCAGTTCATGTGGAGGTGGACACAGGCCACCTGGCCAGCCTAGTGATGTTACCGTCCTCCTCCTGGCTCCCAGCTGTGGAGTGCAGTGTCCCTGGTTCCTTCCAGTAATGTTGTAAGAACATCCGTGTTATAGCAGCTAAAACTGAGCATGACCATGTTGTAAGTGCTGTCAATGGGATAACTTGGTCTACAGGGAAGTACAACAAAAACAAGGGTCTGTCTAAAATACCCATACCCATTAAACTTTAAAAGGACCAAGTACCCTTTCATTAGTCCTTTATTCCTTTGATCTTTCAGAGTGAAATCTGAGCAATTATTGTGAACTTCTGTGTTCATTTGTCTTCTGCTTTAAACCTGGAGAAAAGCTGGTGGGCTTGAAAGCTTATTTAGCTTTTCCAGCAGTTCTGATTATTCTGGTAGAAGTTATTGTTCCACAAAGCCCCTCCTTGCTTAATGCTGCTAAGTTTCATTATGTAAAATGCCAAATGAGTCTACTGTTCCTAATTATCCATTTGCTGGAATACAAATATTTGAATAGCTGAAATGGTGTTTCCAGGAAAGGGTTATCCATGATTTGCTAGACTATAAGGTCCCTGAGTCAGTGAACTGTGCCTCTGGTTGGGTTTGTTTAGTGGAAATCATGAAGATTTGTTCAGCATATGATCCTTTGTTATTCTTGTATTGGGAACAATCACAGAACCATAGAATGATTTGGGTTGGAAGGAACCTTTAATTATTCCAATCCACCTGCAATAAGGAGGGACAATCATAGCAAGGCTACTAAGCAAAGGGTATCTTAAAAGGAGTATCTTATACTAAGACACTCCTTTTATTTAAAAAAGCATTATGATATTTCAGCATACATGGATGAAAGGAATAGAATTTAATTTACATTATTCATATAAACGTATGGGTTTCAATCTTTATTACTAAGGAGTAGGCTGCAAAATATTCTGTGATCTTCATGTTCCTTTACTTTACAGAACTTCTTGTAAACTTAATATTATCAACATGGTGAGAGTTTACCCTAACTGAGGCCAAATCAGTCCTAATGCTTATGACCACAGTAGACTGTGTCCTACCTCACTCGCCAACTCACTGTAGTTCACATAAGTCTCCCCTGAAAATAAGACCCAGTAGCGATAACAATAAAAACATACCAAACAGATTTACACAAAGTGCAGCTACTTAAAAGAACTATCTCAGCTTTTGCTCAAGAGCTCCATGATTTAAGCATATAGGAGTTTGACGTTCCCATTTTGCTACCAATTTCAGTTCCTGAGAGCATCCTCATAAAATACAGTTCTGTCAAGATAAACAACTCTTCACTTGTGTCTGTAGAATTGAATGAAGTCTGTACATTATGTTGAAAATGGGACAATATTTTTACCTGGAGCATACAGCTTGTGCAATTTGAAATGGGACTGCTAAGTCTAAATTTTTTGAGGAAATAGGAAATATCCTTCTTACTCCTTAACCGAAGGATTTTGAGCAACCACTTGAGATTTTATGTGGAGTGAGGCATTTCATTAACCAAAAATTACCTTTTTCTGGAGATGAGTGTTATAATCCCTGTGGGTATGTGAGCTAGGGTCAGGACTAAAGTCACAGGCATGATCATGTGGATTTCCCTCAGCATTCACTAAGAAAACCAGTCAGAATATGTTCTTTGTGGGCCAGTGAAAGTCAAATATGGGTTTCAACTTAGTACTTCCAGTAAAACAAAAAAAACTGTATAAAGAGAGAAGATTATATTCCTCCTTTCTCCCATTCATAGTCATACTTTTGTTTTCGTTGTTCCTATTCAAATTGTTAGTCTTGGACCTCACATCTTCACTGAAATTATTACAAGTCATAAAAAGCCACGAAGATTTTTAGATGTTGATGTGATGCTTTTCATCACCTCAACCCTCAAAGTTTTTTCAGCTTGATTTTCATAATCACACAGCACTGTGTGAAAACTTGCTTTTTCTTCTGCAGGTTGGTCTGAGAAATTAATTTACTGACTGGATCTGAATTGCTGTTGAAAGGTCATGCAACTTCTTCATGTTCTCAGATATGTATTTTCAATTCCTCACTTTGTTGCCAGAACCTTTAAGTGCTGATTTTATAGTGCAGCATTCCTTTGTTATATCCCTATGGAATTGATGAAAATGCTTTAGAAATGGCCTTTTGATTAAAGGGGGAAAAAAAAAAAAAGATGTTCTGTGCATAAGCTATCCTAACAGATAGTTGTGTACAAGGACACAAAGCAGGGCTTGCCATATGTTTTAAGAAAACAGAGAAAGCGAGGGCTGTTCTGTAACAGCATGAAGGGTTGGTATTGCAAGCTCAGAAGAAATCACATTCCAGAAGCTGGTGCAGATTTCTAAATGAACGTGTGTCAGGCAGCAGAGCCATGTGATTAAGTTGCATGGGTAGATTGCACTGAGGTTGCAAAACAGCTTGATGTCCCCTAGTGAGATCATGGAAATAAAGAAGGGTGTCTTCTAACACAGATCCTTGCTGACAGATCCTTGATCCTTCTGATACAGATCCATACTAACAGATCCTTGATCATTCTAACACAGATCTTTTCTGATCCCCGTAAGCATTCTATGACTCTGCTTTTAGTATCACAAGTGAAAATGTTTTTGCCTTTGCGTTCTTTTATTTAATTATGTTATGTGCAGTGCTCTTCTCATGCTAATCCTTCTGGTCAGGCAAGATTTACTTGATATTTAATAGTTAGGATTTCTAGCTGCTGGGGCTTTGAATATGCTTTCCCTCATTTTTGTTCTATCATTTTACTCTCAGTAATATGTATTTTTTAAAAAGTCCCATGCCCTACATTATTAAAAAAACACACTCTGCATTCTCAGTGTACTTCGACCTATACGAGGAGAGCAGACTACCTCAAATGTCTCACGTAAGGCTACTCCAAGGACCTAAATATTGATGTGAAATATTATTCCATTTTTCATTCCGTTCTTCCCACTATGTCCACCTGCTTCTAGGTAAGCTGTGTAGAGAAGTGAGCATAGCAGGAGACTGAGGATGGCAGATTTCTTTACAGTATTAAGTGTGAAACATAGTTTCACACTTTCATGGAGGTGGCTCCATGAGTGAAATTTAACCTGGCTGTCAGGGCAGTAGAGTCTTTACTTCTGCATCCAGAAAATAGAGATACTGATACCAATAATGTTTATTAGTTCCTTTCTCATACAGCTAAAGTAAATACCACTCATCACACATTAAGTAGTGGCAACTCAGTCAGTCCTCTGATAAAAGTAACTAGCTTTCATTTACAAGTAATAAGTCTGCTTGTGGTAGTTTGCATATCCACCTTTATCTGTGACATCAAACGACTAGGTCTAAATTTCCAAAAAAAGTTACAGAATCACAGAAAATGCCGAGTAGGAAGGGACCCAAAAGGTCATCACATCCAACTCCTGGCCCTGCACAGGACCATACCCAAAAGTCACAGCATGTGCCTGAGAGTATATTCCAAATGCTTTCTGAATTCAGACACACCTGGTGCTGTGACCACTTCCCTGATGAGCCTGTTCCAGTGCCCCACCAACCTCTGGGGGAAGAACCTCTTTCTAATACCCAACCTAAACCTCCCCTGACACAACTTCAGGCCGTTTCCTTGGGTCCTATCCCTGGTCACCACAGAGAAGAGATCAGTGCCTGCCCCTCCTCTTCCCCTCAGGAGGAAGTTTCAGACTGCAATGAGGTCTCCCCTCAGTCTCCTCTTCTCCAGGCTGAACACACCAA
>JAYRBT010000093.1:44506371-44526142 GCA_036023395.1 Myiotriccus ornatus | reverse complement strand
TGGAACCCCACTAGTGACAGGTCACCAGTCTGAGGTTACCCTATTCATTATTACCCTCTGTGCTTGCCCCAGGAGCCAGTTACTCACCCACTTCATGATGTGTTTATCCAGTTGCGTGCTGGAAATTTTGTCCAAAAGGATACTGTGAGACATATACCAAAGGCTTTACTGAAATCCAAAAAGATTACATCAACTGGCTTCCTTGATCAACTAAATCCTATAATCTTGGCTGCTAATTTGCTAAAATTTGAGCCTCACTTTCTGAGGTACTGAGAGCTCAAAGGTAGAAACAATGAGAGAAATGCACACCTGCAAAGACTGGAACAAGGAAGTTTCAAGCTGAGCCACAAAGAATACTGAAGTAAAATTAAACCCCTCCTCCAGTTAGTCTAGTTCTGGGGAAGTCTAAAATTACTCCTTCTCTTCTTTACTTCCTTACAGCTTATTTCTGGATCTTCTTCACTATTTTTTCAAGCTATACTGTATGTTAGCACACTTTATTCAAAGTAGTTCTTCCTTATTTTCTATTATCTCATTAGTTTTGTCATAAATTTTGCTCCTGGTTTTTGTTTATTTGTTTTTTCTCCTTTTAATTACGTTGATCTGTATACAAAAGTATGAAAAATAGTTAACAGTTTGCTTGCTACTGGAACAGGAATATACTCAGTCTAAAACTGTAGTCTCTCCTTTTGCATTATTCCAGGTGTGTGGGTTTACTATCAGTAATACAAGGCATTCTGTGCACATCAGGCACTGATATGTGCAAAGTGAAAGAATTAGCAGCAGTAAGTGTTCATTCCAATCCATTCTGAAGCAAACTGTAATTTACCCATCCTGAGATTTCCACTACCTCACAATAGGTTCCAGGTATCTGCTGGTCCTCAGGTTAAAGAACTCAGACAATAAGAATCTGGAAAAAAGTATGCAAAGCAGACTTGAAACAAAATCAGGGTTAGTGATCTTGTAAACTGATCAGGTGTTAGTGCAGACAGTTAAAAAATCCCCTTGTGCATGTTTATGAAGCTCTCCAGAATGTGAGATGTTAATTGCAAAGTGAAAGAATTTTCACTGAAAGAATTGAAAGTGATTTTTATTATTCATGTATAGAAAAAAATGTAAAAGCATTGCCCTCAGACTATTTAAGGCTGCCTGCAAACTACAGGTTCTGAAAACGTCATGGGTGAAGTTATGGAAATGTTTAATTTTCCTTTATTGCTACTGGTTCGTTACCATTGGTTCATACTCTGTATGTGTGCATGGGCTGCTTTAGTCAAGATTTTCCTTGTTTCTACTGGTAGCCTAGTGTTTGGCTCTATTTTTGCTGTTTATGAGCAATGTGATGGGTTTTGAAGGCTAGCATGGCTCTGATCTGCTTCAGCAGGAAAAGGTAGTTGTTGTAGGTTCTGATGCAATCCTACTTTTGTTTCAGATCCACCTGAGAAAATGTTTCAGATCCTCACAATTCTGTTGCTGGATACACAGCTCTCCACGGTTTCAGGTAAGAGAGAAACTTTCAGTTCCATCAGCAAAACCATTGCAGCCCTTAGCATGCGGACTTCCGCACCTCCAACAATACTTGCACAAATGGCCAGTAATGTCTGGAGTCTTTGCTTTCCAATGTCTTACAGAAGGCACTGGCACTAACTGGGCACAGGACAGATGTCCACCACTTTCCACAATCAAGCTTCTTTAATGTATTATGTACTGACAGCTGAGATGTCCAGCATCAGCAGCCAATGGCTGTGAGAGGGAGGATGATCAAAGCAACTACTGTACTACTACCCACTGGGAAGTAGAACAACCTCAGTGTGAGGCAGAGTGAAGTCAAACCACCTATGTTCTCCAGTCCATGCCTGCAGGAGAAGCAGCTTGGCTAAACCCCAGAAGGGTCTTGGAATTTTTTCATATAATTTTTTCCCTCATTACAGTCATATTAGAGTGAACAAACAAACATTGCTAAGTGAAATTGAAGTTTTCCCTGCAATTATTTCACAAACACGTACAATAAAAGGAATGCATAAACAGTTAAATGATCTTCTCTTTGGAATGTTGTTATCAACACTTCCAAGTGCTTCTGAATTAAATCTACCAATATATGGTACATCCAGTACAGAAAGTAGTAACAACATATTTTGAATGATGTATTGTAAATAACTCTGCTTTTTCAAGTACAGCTTAAAATGGTAAACTATTCATAAAAATATGAATTTCATATTGGGTGAATGGCTAAGATTATTTCTATATATTTTCTGTAATACTGTTGCATGTGTCTGAGAAATTGCATGGGATCAAATGTTCACATGGTTTCAGTCTTGTAGGAGAATGTAAGTGCTACATAGCAACTCCTCCAAGCTATGCATGCTTATCCAGTGCAACTCGGTTTCACAGGAACTACATTGGTATTTCTTTTTGTAAAGGATAATGAAACTAAATTTACTGTTTCCATAATTAGGTCGTTTTTACTAGAATCTTAGGAAATGTAAGAGACCATCATAGTATCATAAAAGTGCTCCCCGTGTAATCACTGGCTGAGCTTGAAGTTATTTATAAAATGTGAAAAAAAAACTTGCTCATTTTCTCCTCATCTTCCAGATTCTGTAACCAATATAGATAATTTACTATAATTACTATATGGTAATTATATTAACTGAAAATGTTAATGTGAGTATGAACAAAAAACCATATGCCTGACTACCTGACACACTATTGCCCAAATTAAAAGAAAATCAGAACACATTTTAATACAACAAATGAAACTGATTTCTTTTTTTCATGTAGCTTTATTTACAGTTGAAGTTCCTCAGCAGCTCTATACTGCAGAGTATGGGAGCAATGTGACAATGGAATGCAGATTCCCTGTGAATGGCTCAGTAAATCTAGAACTCCTAACTGTTGTTTGGGAGCAGAAAAGTCAGGGCTGGTTAAAATCAAAAGAGGTGTACACACTGCGCAATGGGAAGGCAGTCCCTCCATCCCAACATCCTGATTACATAGGAAGAGCATCTCTTCTGCACAGTGAATTGAAGCTGGGACGAGCTATCCTTCAGATCACCAGTGTGAAGATCACAGATGCCGGATCATACCTTTGTCTCATTAACTACCGGGGTGTGGACTACAAGTATATTACTTTGGAAGTAAAAGGTTAGTGGTTGAATTGAATGTAAGTATATACTCACTGATATGTGTCTACTAAATTCCTACAAGCTTGTAGAAATTGATTAATTTGAAGGAATCTGTTGCTAATTCTCTCACCAAGACCCTGTGCTCAGCCCTCAGCTGAACCAAAGCAGTTGTTTTAGTGCTGGCTAGTCTTTTGTTCAATGGCTCCCTGAGCTTCTCCAGGAGCAGCCTGTGCCAGAGAGGGACAGCATTTGTTCTCCATCCATCCTTCCTCCTTCTTTCCACACCCTCTTCTCCAGTGCCACCACCTCCCACCTCTCACTGGATCTTCTGCCTTGTTGGGCTACCTCTGGCCATTCCTAAAAGTTTCTCAGAGGTGCTTTAATATATTTATGAGCCCTGCTGCAACTAACCAAGTGGTTGGAAATTCCCTAAGTGACTGCAGCTCCCAGAGCAAGGACATGTGATTTTCTGAGTTCATCAAAGCCAAATGGACATTAGTAATAAAGGCAGATGTGACTGGACAGCATGATAGACCTGCCTATCTACCAGAAAGATCTCTGGTGTTTCCCACTCATGTCCATGTGATACAAGGCAGCATTAATTTCCTACCCAGACATTTAAATAACAACCTTTGTCAAATTCAAAAATGGACACAGTCATTCTTAAAACCCCCTATTGGTTTCCCTGAAAAGTCAGTTTTGTTCTAACCTGATGAAAATATTCACATTGTTTATAAGCTGTGGTAAAACAAACATTAAAATCAGCCTCTTTCTTGAAGTGGCATGTTCAAAAAGTGAAAATAGAGTCCTTTGAGACTTCACTTGTGTCCTCTGTATTGATACATAATAAATTTAGTGTCAGCTACTGCCTTGTATGAAGTAATGGAGTATGTTCTGTTGCTGTAGGTGTGGTAAGGATTGAATAATGAATACTGCATTGCTATACAAAATATCCTTCAACATTTTAAATAAGTCTCCCTCAGATACAGCCATAGACAATATGTGGCATTAAAGGGAAGGAAGAAAAGTGAAGTGGGAAAATGACTATTGTTGCATACAACAATTTCACTCAACAACTTCTTATGCAGCATCCTACAAGAGAATAAACACTCAAGTAATGAGAAAACCAGGTGAAGACATGTTTGTTTTTATATGCCAGTCAGAAGGTTTTCCTCTGGCAGAGGTTTTTTGGCAAAATGAGAAGAACTTCAATCTCAGTGGACCTGCAAATACCACCTATACACTGAGTGCAGATGGCCTCTACAATGTCACCAGCATCCTGACATTCAAACCAAATATGAGTGAGAACTACAGCTGTGTGTTCTGGAATAAAGAACTGAATGGAGAAACTTCAGCTCACATTTCCACTTTAGGTTTGTATCACCTTTAACTTGTATAGGTCAGAGAATATTCATACATACATTATGTATCATACATCACTGGAATTCAGTTCTAGAAAACAGTGTAATAGTGATGCTCAGGAAACTAAACAAGCCAGTATTATGTATGTCTTTGAAGTCTCAGCTAGTTTACACTTCAACAAACCAGTCTGTAGTCTCTATACTCTATATATTTTATTTTAGGGTAGCTCTCCTTATTTGCCTGCCAGTATAGAGGGAATTTTTTCAGCTGCATGGGTGTCCTCCTTGATAGACTCCTAATTAATTGTTCTACCTTGTTGTCTACCTTGACATGTCTCCCATAACATCCTCGTAGGTCAGGAAATGTGAGTTAGATGAATGGATAGTGAGGTGGATCAAGAACTGGCTGAATGGCAGAAGTCAGAGGGTTGTCATCAGTGGAGTCCAGTTGAAAGCCTGGAGTCAGTGGCATTCTCCAGGAATCAGTACTAGATCCAATCTTGTTCAACTTGTTTATCAATCACCTGGGTGAAGGGACAGAATATACCCTTGGCAGGTTTACTGATGACACTAAACTGGGGAGAAGTGGCTGATTTCCTGACAGCTTTACTGCCATTCAGTGGAACCTTGGTAGGCTGGAGAATTGGGTGGGGAGGAACCAAATGAGGTTCAACAGAGGCAAGAGTAGAGTCCTGCACCTGAGGAGGAATAATCCCAAGTACCAGCACAGGTTGGGGGCTGACCTAGTAGAGAGCAGCTCTGCTGAGAAGCAACTGGGAGTCTTGGTGGATGACAAGTTGTCCGTGAGTCTGCAGTGTGGTCCTGCAGCCAGGAGGGCCAGTGGTATCCTGGGGTGCATTGGGAACAATGTGGCCAGCAGGTCGAGGGAGGTGATCCTCCCCTCTAGTCAGCCCTAGGGAGGCCACATCTGGAGTGCGTTCAGTTCTGGGCTCTTCAGGACAAGAGAGACAAGGAGCCACTGGAGAGGGTCCAGTGGAAGGCTATAATGTTGAGTTGGGGTTTGGAGCATCTCTTCCATGAGGAGAGACTGAGGGAGCTGGGCCTGTTTAGTCTGGAGAAAAGAAGAGAAAAGTGAGAGGGGACCTCATCAATACACATAAATATCTCAAAGTTGGGTATCAACAGTATGGTGCCAGACTCATTTCAGTGGTATCCTGTTACGTGACATGGAGTAATGGCCATAAACTAAAACACAGCGAGTTCCACATCAACATGAGGAAGAACTTCTTTACCTTGAGGGTGACAGAGCACTGGAACAGGCTGCCCAGGGAGGTTGGAGAGTCTCCCTCTCTGGAGACATTCAAAACTCACCTGGACGTGTTCCTGTGTCACCTCCTCTAGGTGACCCTGCTTTGGCAAGCAGGGTTGGACTGGATGATCTCCAGAGGTCCTTTCCAGTCCTATTTTGTGGTTCTGTGAGTCTGTGAAGTGGGATACAGAAAATTTGCAGTAGAGCTCACTTGCATGCCATACAAATGAGAGATTTGACTCTTTTATTTCTAAGGCTTTTTACAAAAATATTGCAGAATAAAGCATTCATAAAATGAGTGTAAAACACTATGTTGATAAAGAATCTTTTGTTCAGTCAGAAAAAGACTCTGGAGAAACAGAACCAATAACTTCATAAACAATGCCTGTTTTATAAGTTATAAATTTACTTTCCTTTCATTTGACAGCTTTAATGAGTACACAGTATGGTGGACAAAAATCCCTGATGTCATTTATCATCCCCACATGTGTGACTGTAGCTGTCCTTCTTTCTGCACTAATAATATTTCAGAAGAGAAAATCATTCAAGAATGGGCAATCCAAAAAAGGTACCTATTACTTCAGATAATGAATCTTTTCACTATTTCTTTATTTTTTCCTGTGAATAACATGTAGGAAATTTCAGTAACTCTAGGCAAACTTGTGTGACTTTGGTCACATTTTATTTCTAGATGACAGGGATGTTCTAAAATGAGATCTGGGATTATTTGAGTTGTGTTTTGTTTCCCTCATCTTGTTACCTATGTGAGACAAACTACATGGAAAGATACATTTTTTAAACTGGCCAGCTAGCATTCTGCACATACTAGCTAGTATTCTGCAAAAACAAGCTTTGCCTTGGATAAGGAGGGCTGTAAAAGCATAGCTTGAATGGTGTTTTCTTCATAGCTACAAAGACATTGTAGCTATAGCATATGACACAGAATTTTTGTTTTCCATCTCCACTAAGGCTGTGTAACTAAAATGGTGTGCCATCCTGGACTATCACAAACAGTGTTTCTCTCCTTGTTTGCAAGTGCAGTAGTGCTAAAGCAATGAAGCAAATGGGCTATTATTTTAGTATTTGCTTGCATATGAAAAGACTCCAGTAAACTCAGACAAATGTATTTATAGTCATGAAAGGAAATTCTTAACATTATGACTTCAGAATTTGGTTCAAGATTTGTAAAAGAAAAGAAGTGTAGAAAAATTTATGTATTTGGTATGACAATAGCAAACTTGAATGTGTTTAAAGCTCAGTTTAACCTGAAGTTTACTTTAATAGTATTGTTTCTTTCAGGTCTAGAAATGTTTAAGCTAAATTTGTATATATTTACTTTAACAGACAGGAAAAGAAAACCTAACCCTCACCTGAAAGATGAGAACAGTAAGTCATTAGGGTTTTTTGTATTTACACTTACAGATTTTTCTTTCTTACCTCTAAAATTGTAAAAAATATATAAATTGCAACTTTATAATGTTACATCAAAATAGAGCGTAGTTTTGAATTTAAATTCATTTTTCTCTCAGTTTTTTGAAAATGCAATATCTAAAGTGTTTTACTTTCTCACAGGTAATGTAAAAATTTATAGATGTCGGTTCCTTTTTACTGAGATACCAATAACTTGCATACATAGCTCAGCATACACCTCTGTATACTAACGGGAGTTCTCGTAGTCTTGGCTGAATAGGATATACATGGAAAGCTGATTGTTTTGGAAAGCATCAAGAATTTTGTGGTAACAGTCTGTTATACTTTGGATTAGGCTAGAAGTCTTAAGGACAAATAAAACAATACCTCACTTATCTGGAATATTATATCATCTCCTGAGCTACTTCTCATTTTAGGAGCATATGACTTCCTAGACATCCCTAGGAATTTTTACATTGCAAAAGAGAGGCAATACCTAAAAAACTCTCAGGATGCATCTGTACTAAAAATGAAGTGAAAAAAAGAAACCACCATAGAAAACTATAAAGCGATATGATAAGAAAGCTCTTAAAACATCTGCTTATATAAATCCGTTTTGTTACCTATAAACAAAAGTGTGACAGGTTAATGCATTGTGAGGAAAGAGACTGTGGCCAGTGTTAGGTACAGAGGTACTGGACTAAGTTGTAACTCCTTGGTATCCAAACAGACCCTAACACAGTCTATTAAGGTCAGCCCTCAGACTGCCTGCTGTGCTCCAGGTATATGCATGATTTTCTCCCAGTGAGCAAAAATGGAGCAAAACTCTGATGCAGCTGGGCAAGCAGCCTGAAGAAATGCGTATCAGCTTTTGGACACGCAGGCAAGTCAGGGCCTTTCCAAGGACAGGATTTATTTGAAAATCTGCCCATGTTTCTGACCGCTAAAACAATACATCAAGAAGTCACCAGCTTAAAAAATAACTTTTGTAGGTGAAAACTAGGGATTGGATAAAGAGGGCATGAATTCACTGATTCCCAAATCACCTCAGATTGTCATGTCTGCATGTTCGATCCACTGCCATTGGTAGGTATTACAGTCAAAATGACACTTTCAGAAAGACACATTCACCTTTCAGAAATCAGTACTTGCTCTAGTCAAAGGCTCTCACGTGATGGTGTGAAACTTTGGCGGCATTATGCCATGCACAAATGAACACATGCTCAAAGCAAGCAGCATTCTGGAGGATAGCATTGGTGCACATCGGGGCATAATTTCAGTGCACATTGTCTGAGTATATCCTGGCTTCCCATGGCTCTTTGTATTACTGTTGCAGAATTTTTTTACTATATAGTCCATAGCCTCCTTTATGCACTTAGTGAAATGAAGAAATTAAAGGAGATGAGGCTGCTCTTTGTGGTTTTGTTTTACTTCTTCATTTTAATGACCAAAAACTTTGTGCAACATGCAGTAAGTCAGATGACAAAGACTTATACTTCTCAGCATGACATATTTTTAAGAAACAATGGAAAGAACCTTTTTTCCATGATGAGTAGGTAGTTGAAACATAAAAGCCACAGACACTTCACCAGAGTGCCTTGGAAATGACCCACATGCCTCTGGCTATGGGAACAGGGCTTGTTAATGTGATCAGTTTTAACTTACAGCTCAAGCTATATCAGAACTGAATATGTAGGACATTTGACCTCATCACTGAAGTCCCAGTTCTGGACACTTTTAATCAGATGCATAAATTTACTGACAAGCATTCCCATGGATGCTCTCTAACCAGATTCCAGTTTTGTTATTTCATTTATATGGTTGAAAGTCAGTGACAGCTTTGATGTAATAGAAAATTCAGAATTTGGACCACAGAAAAGAGAGGGACAGAGATAATTCTTACATCAGAAAGGATTAGAACAAAATGTCTTCATAAATTACGACAGTTTCAAGGAGCCACTGCAACTTCAACACAGCCCAGAAAAACTTACATACAATGAAGATAGAGCTTTCACACATTACCATTCAATGGTTAAAATCAGGCTATTTATTTTCTTAAATCATTGCAGATTTTTAAACTAATACTATTTCATTCTCTTTCTTTAAGGAGATGATTCTAACACACAAACTGAGGCTTTGTACTTGTCAACTGTCACAGCTTCAAGAGACAGTGAGATTGTGGGTCTGTGAAAACTCTTCTTCTTACATGCCAAAATTTGCACTTCTTGTATCTGTTTTTGGGGACTTCAAAGGAAAATTACAGCACTTTAGCCTTGGGATAAACAGTGAACTCATGGGGATGTACTTGTACTTCAGCAATGGAAAGCCATGCCTCTTCAGATATCTTGAAGTTACTGGGAATTATGCTGTTATGAAATGTGGTTTACCACTGTGAAGAGGTCATCTGAGTGCCTTTGATACACTTTACTTTTGGACTTACTGTTGCTCAAGGAATTTTTGTTTAAGAATGCCCTTATTAACTGCTTCAGTCTCAGGAATGGTGCTTGGATTCAAACAGTGTGTGAATTTGAATAAAAGCTGTAAATGCTTTCTTATGTCTAAGCAGTCATCTTTCAGGCAGAAACATCATTAAATGCCCATATCCCATTTCTAAACTTTCTAACACATTAAACTAGAAATTACCACAAGTACCCATCAGCATGGCAACTTATAGAAGATATTTCATATCACAAGAGCAATAAGAGGTTGAAATTATATCAAAGGACAGACCCCCCCAAAAAATCCCAATAAGAACAGTAAATCAACATTATGTCACTTAAGAGAATTTTAATGCACTCTCTATGTAAAACCCTGTAAGTAAGTCAGGTAAAAAGCCATGAACTGTGATTTTATGCTGCACGACAGTAAGAAGTTTCACATTTCAACTGATTATTCAACAGAATTTTATTTAGGAGGAATTTGGAAGCAAAAGTGAAAATGAAGCTCAGCCAGATTTCTGCACTGGTTATTTTTAAATAGTCATTTCATCTTTCCTTAGAGGAAAAGGTGAGTCTTTCTCATGATAGCCTGTTTTACTTCCTATTACTGGAATGACAGGATTGAAAAAACACCTAACATTGCACCTTAGATAGTCATCAGATAGTGAAGCAAGGGCACTGGTAAGATTTGTCATATTATTTTGAAAGAGCATTGACTGGTGAGCTGCGTTTACTCCTAGATAGGTATAACAGAACTGAAGAAAGTTGTTCACATGGAAATGACTTCTATCATTATCTTGCTCATAGAAGAGTACTACCTGTTAATGTTTTCTTCATAGCATTTGCCTTGGATTTAGATGGGAACTGCTTCTCCAGTGCAGCTATTTACTCCATCCAGCACAAAGTGGGCCTACAATGCTGCTATGAGGTCAGAATAGCAACACTCACATCGTCTTGTTTCACCAGGACAGCTGATTTTAAAAAGCAGGTCTGCTGTTGATTTTACCTGTGGTAGAGAGTAACTAATCTTCCTCTGCCATCACCTGTACTTTAATATCTATGTATTGCACCTTTAAATAAAGGTTGGTAGACACTGGAAGTAGCTGAGACAAATCTGCACTGGGCTTGCTATGTCCTATACTCTTTCTGATATGGCAAGTCAGGGAGATGTCAGAGAATCAGAGGCAGCTTCTTGAAGCATTGCTTAAGATTGAATAGCAGCTTGGGAACTGCCCTGGCTTGCACAAATCAGCAAAACTTTCAGGGTCAGTGTTTACAGTCAAGCACTTTCTTCCTGTTCCAGATTTGTACTCGTCTAGAAACTATGAGCCCCTTCTGTCAGCCACAGTGAAAATCTAACCCACCATGATCCTGGAAGGACTTAATTTTGCATTTTTCTATTTCTTTTTTTCCTCATAATCATAAAATGGAAGAAATTCAAACTGAATTTATGTGGATAAACATAAACAGTACATCACAGTCTTTGCAATTAGATTATGGTGATTTTCACTGTTCCTTAACAAAATGAAAGTCATCTTGTCATTATGCTGCTGAGTAAATGTTGTCTTGGTGGGGGCAGAGGAGAACAAGCGTGGGCAGCACTTCCTTCCCATTTGACAGGCATGGCAAACACTACCCTACTTTCCTTCTTAATGGTCTGTATACTGAAAAGTTTTGCTGGGCATCCCTAGGCAGAGGCAGTTCAGTTTTGCACAACAATCCTATGCCCTCTCCATTTCATCATGAAACGAACAATAGCAATATTTACTGTAATACCCATAAAAATACCCAGAAATGTATCTTGGCTCACAAGTTTCTATTTTCACCAGCTCTTGCTGGATGCTGATGAAGATGACTGTCACATCTGAGCATGCGAAAGTTAGCTTGTCAGCAGCTTGGCCTATCTGTCCATCTGTGTCTATGAGTTCATGCATGACTTATTTTTTACTGTAAACCACTGAGCATATGATACATGTGTGATACGACGAGTCTCTGTTCTTTCTGCTTCACCTACTGTTCTACAAGCTGCTATCTTGAAACAGCTCAAGCAACAGTTTTCAGATATGGATAAACTGCCTACAAAATGTTTGAAGCGCTTGGGTTTTGTTGTTGTTGTTGCTTTGGTGGGTTTTTTTGTTTGCTTGATTGGTTGGCTGGGGCTTTTTGGGGTTTTTGTTTTGTTTTTCATAGTTTTGAACTTTACAGTGAGTCAAAAGCTGATGTTATTAGACAATAAAAATATTAGGTGTTTTTAGATGTAATTTAATCTGTAGGGTTTGACTTTAAAACTTACTTGTACTCTTACCTGGCATTTTAGAGTGGCATAGTGGATACCTTGCATAGGAAGCTTCTGTTATCTTTTCTGTTAAGTACCTCCTCTCTTGATCTCCATATATTTGTCTCAGCTGGGTGAATGTCATAAGCAATAGTATTTTGAAAAAAAATATGGATTCAATTGGATTTGGCAGAATATTTGTATGAAAACGTGCAAAAAATCTACTCATGGTTTACAGTCATCAAGAACGTAGTTCACTGAATTTTAATGGTGACCATTTTTCATAAGCGACCAGAGAAAAAGGAGCTGTAAGTATTTAATTCTTCTGGTCTGTCCAAGGAAAAACTACTTTTCCAGTTCTCTGACCTGCTTTACTATCAGTGAGGTATTTGCCATTTTAGCACAGGAGTGACTGGCAAATTGGATGATTAATCTTCCTGCTCATTCCTCCACTCTGCTATTTACCAGAACTTTAAGGGCTTACAGTAGGTTTATTCTGGCTTTTCTACAACCACAGTTATTTTGGTAGATGTGAGTTGCAGCTTGGTCTGTGATTAGGAGTATAGAGAGTAAGATTAGCTATAGTGCACCAAGTTCACTTTCATACCAGCAACAGCCTAAACCCACTCCATTTACTTGATTCTCATTAGCACAGACATAGCTAAAAGCAACAGCTAACATCAAGAATGTTAATATCTCTGGAAAAACACCAACATGGAAGACGCATTTCGAATAGCCAGTTGAAATTTCTTACTAGCATTAAGTCTGCATACTAGAAAACTACCAGCTGATTCTGACTATATCTTACTGGGACCAGTTGGAAATGCCCTTGGATTGCCAAAAAACCCCTATTTTTTTCTCAAGAAATACTGCAGTCATCTTTTCTTACAGAATGTTACTTCATCTGAGAGAAACATGCTGCTTGCCACCAAAACCAATATCTACTTCTCAAAATAGTGATGCAGAAAGGTTTTACAAACCACCTCTACACAGTAAAGACTCACTCTTACAGGAAAAGACCTAATTTCTAACTTGTCTTTTCTTTCTGTGGGGATGAGGATCAACAAAATTACCTCAGAAGTCCCTTCTAACCCAACGTGTCCTCTGATTGTAAACATGTTATTTAAATTAGGCTCCACATCCTTTGTAATTGTCTGACTTTTCTTATACTCTGATGAACATGTGGCCCGAAAGTATAGTCCCAGATCAATGACTGCCATCTGGTTAAACAAGATATCCTGGTTTTCCTCAACATGTTGTCAAGGGTGCTCTGAAATACTGTTTTATAGCCAGTGCTTGCTAATATTTCACTCAAGTTTGATATGCAGCCATATGGTAAAGAGTAGCTGACACAGGTAAGTGCACTGGGCAAACATTGTTAAAAGCTGACTTAAAAAGATTATTGAATTCAGATGTATTTACTTTTGGCTTTTACATTTACTGACATTTTTTCTGCAGCTAATGTTTGTTTACTCACAAACATCTTTCATTTATGGGCTTTTCCAAGTGAGAAGTGAAATGGCTTTCATGCAAAGTCTATATTAGAAACCATTTTACATCAGGAAATAAGGCAGTAGAAATCTGGAGGGTGGGTTTAAGTTCATTCTTTACACACGTGTTTTTCAAGCAGTGGGGCAATATGATTACCTGAATCAGCTGGTGAAGATGGAGCTTTCTGTGGTGATATGGGGAACCTATTTAGTCAGAAATTTGGGCTTCTAACCACAAGGTTGCCAGCAAGAGGATTGCTGTGCTACTGGACAACAGTATTTGTGTATGAAATGAACGTTTTTTCAGGTGAGATGATGAACATACTCTTCCCAGAAGTAAAACAGATAATCGTCACTCTTAACAATGCAAATCTGACAGAACAAATAGGCTAGATATCAGTGAATAGATACATAAACTTGAGAATGTCACTGAGAAAGCAGAACCTGTTGGTAGGAAAAGGGAACAGGAGAAGGTCAACAATTTTTTTTCAAGAGGGACACAGAATTTTTGTGAGAATAGTAAAGTCAGAAGAAGCATTGTGAGCTCAAAGAACTTCCCAGTTCATACAAGAAGTTATGAACTGCTAAGGGATGTTTCTGTACATCCCCAAAATATTGCAGCCCTAGTCCACAGATCTGCCTCAGACTGGTCAGAAAACTAAGGCAGCAAGACAGGTGTAAATTTATTGAGCAGAAGCAACATATTTAGACCTCCATGCAAGGTCTTTGATTTTCTGTATGTTTGCTATGCACATACATTATGCTCCTAAAGAGAAGTAAAATGTAAACCACAGAGTGTAGGCTGAGATATTGGGGAAGATATTAGAGATTAGAGCCTGCTTCTGGATGAGTTAAATGCTCAAAGCCAGAAGCAGAATCTGATTCAGCAAATTTAGAGATGAAGAATCTGGCGAATTCCCATCTGTGAAGGTTATTTATGTGAAATTTCACAGAAATGAAGATTAGTATATGTTGTGAATGGGAATGATTTCCACCTTCCCATACATTCTGCTGTTAACATAAATTTAACAGTTTAACTTCAGAAGAGACTACTGGCTCCACTGTTTTAATTGCCCCTGTGTTAAAGTGTATGAAGGATTGTTTTGGTTCTTTACAACAAGTCTCAAACTTCACCTCTACAAAGCTGTCCAGTTTTCCAAAACTAAAAATGTGTATGACGATTGCTGCAAGAGAACAGAAAATCAGAGCCCTGATTACTCCCATTGGGAAGAAGTTGGTTGGGTCAGGTATTCCCAGGATTTCTACAATGCCGAGTTGTATGATTGTACCCCACACTGGAGAGATAAAAGTGGAAGAAGTCCAAGGGTGGGAAACGTTTTCTTGCTTCAGTCAAGACACCTTGAATAAAACATACTGTGGAAGCCATTTCAGGGCATGAGCCAACTTTGCTCAGTCAGTCATTGCTGACCGATCCAACCTCTGATACTGTGGACACCATTATTCTGGAAGCCAACTGTGTGCTGAGATAATTTAACAACCCTAGTGCTTCCAAGTGACTGGTTACAGCCTGAAACATTGAGATTTACTTGTGCATTTGGCCTGACGGGAGAATTGCTAATTGGCACAACCTAAAAGGTTCTTGATTCAAGTATGGAAAGCTACAAAGAATTGTAGGAAGTGATTAAGAAAATCAACTAGACAGACAGTATCACACTCCCATGCAGCAAAGGCAAATGATTTTCTCAAGTCAAAGATCATCATCTATGCATCTGCTCTGTGGTGGGTCTTGATATATGTCATGCATCTTTTGTTCATCTTTTTTGTTCATTCTTTAAGTGATATGCCTCAGGTACTCTAGCAAAATGCTCTGCCTAGAATGGGGGCAAGCCAGCTTGAACAATACCCTATTTGCAAAAGTCATCAGTGATGGGTGAAAGTTGCAGGGGGTGGGGGGATTGGCGAGGGGTGGTGGCACACAACTTTTGGTACTGAAGAATCCTGAAACCTGCCTGATTCAACAATGTTTCCTGACAAACTGGCAGCGGTGAGACAAAGTTCTTGATAAAGGAACCAGAGATGTTACTGATAACTTATCTAAAGCTGCTGAGGTGACACAGTTGGCCTAGAGATATATGAGTGATTGTTAATCCCTTTATCCTATAAAAGCCCAGTCCCACTTTTAAATGTTAGGGTCTTCTAACATACCCTTTCTCAGAGTGTGTGTGGAGATTCCTCCCTTGAGTGGGAACACGCCTCAAGGCTACTCCTCTAGGCTGCATAAGAAATGTTTCCACATTCATTGATATAGGTGAGGAACATCAATATCTACTTAATAACTATTTTGCTAACTTGATTATAACAGCTTCAATATTGCTTCAATAAATAGTGGACTATACAAGTACTTATAGCTATACTGGGTAGTAAGTAATTCTAATTAAGAACTTTTAGTCTAATCATTATCATTGTAATTATAAATTTAAATAAATATTTATATAAATGCAATTGATTTGCTATCCTTAATCCTGCAGAACAAAGTCCTATAAGGGCTCAGTTACATCTATATAATCCTTTAGATTTAAACTGTTGACTAAGTCTGGGGCTAGGATTGGATCCAGCTGAACCAATGTCCCTCTCTGAGACGAAGTTTAGTGTGGGTCCTTTATGCACCTCATGACTCAATGGAAGGGTCTCCCTGATAAAGCTTTCCCAAAGCTTCCATTCTGCCTGCAACAGGTAGCCTGTCAGTTACAGCAGCACAACTGCATATATAACTTAGCTCCAGTTCTGGGTTACACATATGACTTGCTCCTTGATATGTTATTTCAAAACATAATCATAACAGATAATTAAGCTTTCTGTTTCCAAGCCTGTATAGTTTTTCTTTTAGTCACTGCCCTTTGAAGTACTTGAGCACTCCTTGGATTTTTCCTGCCTGTTTGCCAGTGAAGACAGGATTGTTGTTAAGCAAATTATCTCATATAGGTTATTGAAAGAATAGTCCATCAGGATGGAAAAGAATTGTTTAGAAAACAATAGTGGCATAAAAACAGAGGTATAAAGCGGCTGTGTGCTAAATGTACTGTACAGATTAGGCTTCTTGAGCGATTCAGAGTAGGAAGGCTCAGAAGAAGCTTTTCAGCGAAAGTGGTAAAGCAAAACATTTATACCTAGAGCTCAGTAAGTTTGTGAATGGGACTCTATGACCTGAGTCTTTTGACATGGGGGTCCTGGACATGGTAATAATGAGACCTCCTCCAATTCTGTTCTCCTGTTTTAAAGATCAGAGGAATCCTTTTTAACACAACATGAGATTTTTACCTGCGAGAACAACAGTTTCCTTGGGTTGTAACTTTTGAGACATTATTTTCCACCATTAAGTGTTGCCTGTATTAATTTCCTTTCAACCCCTTTTAATAAACAAGCTACAGTTATCCACTACTGAGCTCCTACTCTGACACTGTTATTGCTTAGGCCTACAAACCAAAAAAAAAGGTCTTTTAATAAAAAAGTTTTGCCCTTGGAGACTGGCCAGACACTTGTTCAGATCTGGGGTTTTCCCAGGAGAACAAAAACATATGCATGCTTCAATGTATGTTGAAACCTTATTTCTCATGAAAAACAGTTCTTATCCTGCGGAGTCATAAAGCACATGCTCTACTAAAGAGGCCTGCTGCTGATTTACAAACCAGAATCCTCACAGCAGGAGGAAAAAGTAAAATAAGGAAGAAGCTAAACTGTTCTTCAGCTCTGTGTGGTGACCACTGTGAACAAATCATTTCCATGTGTAGGTAGATGCTCAGGCTTGCTCCACACCAGTTTTTCATTTCACTGCTGTCTGACAGTGGGAGCACTCATATAGAGTACAGATTATTAGTTACTGCCTTGCCTGTGGCTCTGATGCTGCAGGCATTGGCCAGCTGATGTGTCTGTGCATGTAGTGTGCAAGCACATGGCATGGCTTTTTGCAGAACTGGGCTCTGTGCCATTAAGATACGCTTTGTGAAGACCAGCTACAAAAGCAATTGAAACCAATTGTGCTAGCAAATCTTTGGGGGCAAAAGTGACACAACCTGGTTTAAATGCCTCTTTGTGCCTGTGAACATCCCTGAAAGTTTTAGTATTGTTAATTACATCCAAGAAGCCACAGGGAGATAAGAGAAAGAAAACCAGAATAAGCTAGGGAAACTGGCTTGTATTTTCAGTGTAATTATTTGAATTTTTCCACCTCAGTAGATTTAAGCTGAATTGTTATTTTTACTAGTGTTTTAATAGGATGCACTGCCTCCTAAAAATTCACTTTTCTTTAGGAAAAGAGAGGTTCTTCTTCTGGCTTTTGAGAGAGGGGTTTGGTAGGCTGGGACGGTAGGATAAAGTTGTGCTTGTTTTCTCCAAAACCTGGTAACTGTAGATCTCAGTGCTGCAAGCTGCACTGTATAAGCAGTTTTGATATATTTACAGAAGCACTCTGAAGTACAGCAGACTATAGTACAGCAAATGTACTTGAAGGCAGGGAAGTACTTAACTGCTTTCATAAAGTGTCTGTCCAAACAACAGGCCATACACCCTAGCATCACAGGCACTACGTTTATTTGAACTTAAAACTTTGGGAAACAGTTGCAGGCAAAAGCAGCAGCAAAACAGGTGACTATGTTCCTGAAAAGAGAAAGTAACTACATCGAAAACTCAGATGGCTGCTTTCTGAAGGAACAAGGTGATCTATTCTGGCTGTGTTTTCTATCGGTGTAAGTTCATATAAGAAGACTCAAGAAAGGGACTACTTTTGTAATGAATCTTGCTATTTGTCATTTGATCTATTTCTCGAGAAGCAGAGAACTTCATGAGAAAGCAACTTAATTAGCTCACATCACAGTTTTGTAAGCTAGTGAAGCATCAATACAGTCTCTTATTTGAGAATCCCAAAAGGTTTTCCAAATGTACTGATAGAGAAGGCAAACATGTACCTTAATAAAAGCAGACTGAAGGACACCAAAGGAACAAATGTCACATCTCTGAAGTTTCACTACAATCCCCATATAACTAGTTTTACTATCCTTGTAAGGTAAACTGTCAGTGAGCTGCAAGACCAGGGCTGCCCCATGAGGGGCTATGAACTAGGAGAAGAGGGCAACCTCATCAACATGTCCTCCCCAGCAAGGCTCAATCCCAGGGTGCTTAAACAGGACCACAACTGGTAACCTAATTTGCCAGTCAAGGCAGTGAGTCAGGCCCAAGACCCAGCTAGGGGATGCAGTTAGGCATAGGCCTGGGGATAGGACAATCTATGGCATGGGCCCATGGTCCAGCCAGGGAACGTAGAAAGTCAGGATGACAGGGGACAGGGCTGGGCACAAACCCACCTACAGCTCAGCTCGGGCTGGGTGGGTTCCTGGGCCTGTGCAGAAGGTGTGTTGGGGAGTCACCAACACAGCTGGCCAGGGTAGCTAAAGCCCCCTGTTACATGTAGCCCCCTAACAATGAGGAGTCCGTTGCCTTCTCCAAAACATCCTGTGTTCAGTATTACTAGTTTTAATAGCACTCATCTTTGTACTAGAGCAGGATGTCTCCTATGACTCCTCTTAAGAGCAGGCACTCCTGCAGTATGTTCCTTCTGCTTTAACAGTAGTATTTAACTGCAGCTCTGCATATAGCTATTTTTTTATACTAAAGGGTTTGGGGTTCTTTTGCAATAGGGAAGCACAGACACTCAAATATATTTATTCATACTCAAATATAATTGTTACCAAAAATTAAAAGTCAATTAATTTCCAGTTGCTCTTCATTGAAGAGCAAGACAATTTTTTTCCATAGGAAAGAACGGTCTGAACTCCCAGCAGAGACTTGGAAAACTCTGAGCAGAAATACAGCTGACTTGATCCCTATACCCAATCACATGAACTTTTCTTCCATAAAGCATTAATCAAGAAACAGAAGTTGTCCCAGCTTCTCTTACAGTTAAGCTCTGCTGAGCTGACCACAATGCTGCTGATAGATCTTATCTCAAGTTAGGAGGAATGGTTACTTACTTCAATGACCTAGTCTCTTTCTTTTTTTCAAAACAAACTTAATTAAATCTAAGGAGATGTCATTTGACATCTGCTTCTGACAGATACATAGCATGAGTTTGCAATTGTGCTGCTTCCCATAAGTCAGCAAACCAGAAGACCTGCAGGGCTGAGAATTCACAGCAAGTGCTAGAGACTTTCCTTGCAGTAGTTCTGTCTTTACTGAACAATTATGCTCAGGCAAGGCCTTTATTAATTTAAAGATAGTGTTACAGAAGGTATCATGGTATGGAGCCAAGTGATTTTCAGTTGAATAAATCATCAGCTCAGGTATTACAGAAAGGACTACTACCAAGCGGAGTAATGGAGGATTATAAACAAGATCTCACAATAAGATCTCACAATCAGATCTCACCATCACAAGGGGAAAAAAAAAAAAAAA